>CAWUFW010003582.1:1200000-1776579 GCA_963921515.1 Calotriton arnoldi | reverse complement strand
TGGATTTGAAATGAGGGGTATCTGTTCTAGACATCTGTTAGTCTGCCATGTGGGCTTCAGTACATATGTCCACATACAGTACTTTTAAGACAGCCAGGCCAGTTGGAAGGTCCCTTCGCCCATTAGGATGTACGGAACGTTTTGGTCTGCATCCACTACCAAACCCTTCACCTTTGGGTGGTACTGCTATGGTATCTATTCTAAAGGTGAGGAATCTATAATTAAAAGTACCCATCAGAAGAATAAGTTACTTACCTTCATAACAACCGCAGATTCCTCATTGCCCTCTATCTTCCCTGTTCTGTGGCATATCCTGTTTAAGATCTAAAAGGTCCTAAGTTAGAAATCAGCACAATGCCTCAGACAATTTGCTCTACACTCCGCATCCGAGGGTGTGGATGGAGAAAGACATAAGAAACTCAAGTCCTGGCAGGAGTGGTGCTAGTATGCCTCTGCTGTCATTTCCGGGAGGATATGGAGTCACCATGGAGACATATGTAACCAGGTACCAGTGCGAGGGAGCATTGCTGGAAGAATTCTCCGAATCCAGTTTGGCATCTAGAGATATGGGGCCAGATGTACGACCAGTGTAAATTGCGACTCGCAATTTGCGCTTGATTGCGAGTCGCAAATTGTGAGTCGCAATTTACAATGTACACCAGTGTCAGAGACACTGATTGCAATTCCCAATGGGGTCACAAAATGCGAGCCTCATGAATATTAATGAGGCACTCGCAATTTGCGACCCCATTGGGAATGGCAGGCCCTCCCAGGGATGATGGCCTGCTGGGCTCAGCAGACCACCATGTCTGGGGCTGCTTTTCAATAAAGCAGTTTTTTGTTTTTAAATGCAGCCCATTTTCCTTAAAGGAAAACGGGATGCATTTTTTAAAAAAAAATGAAACGTTTTCGTTTCATTTTTTAAGGGCAGGCCCCTAAAACTATTTTCCCCTGCATTTGCGACTGCATTACCACCCTCTTGAAGAGGGCGGTAAATTGCGAGTGTTTTGCGACCGCAATTGCGGTCGTAAAACATTCGTACATGGCTTGTAAGTCGCTATTAGGAAGGGAACGCCCCTTCCTAATAGCGAGTCACAAAACACTATTTTGCGAGTCGCAAATTATTTGCGAGTCGCAAAATAGTGTTAGTACATGAATCAGAGGAAAATTGCATGCGCAAACGGGTCGCAAACCTGTTTGCGCATGCAATTTTCCGTCGTACATCTGGCCCCTGATGAATCTGCACTTAGTTAGAGCATCCACCAGAAACAACGTTACCGTAAGTGATAGTAGTAAGTAGCCTATGGTCTCAGACTGTCTGATCTAAGTTACCTCAATTACAGCAACCATCTGTGTCTGCAGGTTTCTCACTTTTACGCATCCACGCATGTCCCACATTGTACAGATATTACAACAAAGAATATAGGGGCATATTAGCAAGACCCACGTTAAAATTATCGCCGTTTTAGCGGCAGGAAACTGGCGCTAAAGCGGCGATAATGGGCTTGCTAATATGCGCTATGGAATTCAATAGATGCCCAGGTTAGATGTCCTGGCATCTAACCTGGGCTTCTATTGGAATTCTACTAACGCATATTATCAAGCCCATTATCGCCGCTTTAGCGGCAGTTTCCTGCCGCTAAAACGGCGATAATTTTAACGTGGTCTTGATAATATGCCATAAGCATATTAGCAAGACCGGCGATAAAATTATCGCCGTTTTAGCGGCAGGAAACTGCCGCTAAAACGGCGATAATGGGCTTGCTAATATGCGTTATAGAATTCCAATAGAAGCCCAGGTTAGATGTCCTGCACATCTAACCTGGGCTTCTATTGGAATTCTATAACGCATATTAGCAAGCCCATTATCGCCGTTTTAGCGGCAGTTTCCTGCCGCTAAAACGGCGATAATTTTAACTTGGGTCTTGCTAATATGCCCCAATATAATCACCTAAAATAGCCCAGAAACTATTGACTCTGCTGATGTTTATTCGAGGTGAACTGCTCACAGCACTAGTCACTGAGCAGCAACAAGAGAAACATTTTCAAGCAGTCTAGCCAATTCGTTACTATGAAACTAATTTGAGTCCTAATTTCTTGTGCTACTTAAATTGTATGAAAATACTGCCATCTACTGTTGGATACTTGCATGTGTGATGTTGGACGTTTTCGTCCTAATAATGTTGTTTAATAACTTGATCTGTGAAGCAGTTTGTAACTGTTGCCATTAAACGCGTATTTTTTGAAGGGGCGCACTTGCTTGGCTGATGCCTTGTCTTTAATAGTGAAAAATAAACGGAGCTTCTCTGCTGCGGAGCTTACACAAGAAGAAACGAGTTATGGACACTATGTGAATGATATTCAGGGCCTCAGTATGGCAACATAGTTAATTCACTATTAGTTACTTATGTTGTTGTTTATGAGCTTGCAGGAGAGCTGGAAATGTCGAAAGCATTACAAATTTGAAGACATCCAGATTTTATGTAGCACCTAAAAAATCGGACACGACAAAATACGGCAGTAAGGAGGGCTCTTCCAAGCTCACCTCAGCGAACACAAATTATACAAGATTCTAAGACAGATAAAAGGTTAAAGCACCTGCAGTAGACATCTATATGTATCTACAAAGTCTCAGAATATATTTCTTGTCAGCAGGGACGTAGCTTGCATTGGTGCAGCAGGTGCAGTGGCACCGGGGCCCAGTGGCCTTAGGGGCCAATTGAACCCCGATTACTGGAGTATTTTAAAATTGAAACAGCAGCAGGAGGCAGGGTGGCATTTCCTTCCTGCACTGGGGCTCATGACACTGGCTACGCAACTGCAGGTCTGGTGGCTCAAGTGCACAAATCAATTGCTGTAGAGAGCTGTGTATAAACAGTGGCGGCTGGTGACATTTGAAGGTGGTGTGGCGTAAAAGTTCAGGATGCGTTCCCTGTGGTGAGCTCGACTGGCATAAAAGGGATTTTTCTTTTTTTAAATTAAATTTTTTATTGGTTTTACATGATAACATCGTCGTTGAGGCAGTGTACAACATAAAAGCAAGCTTAGTGCACAATCTTCTACTTCTCCAGCAGCATCACAGAGATACAAAGCAATTAACAGTAAATAACACCACAGCATCTTGTGAGCAATATAGCTGCTATTCCCAACTGTGATCGTCGAACGATTATTATATCACTTTACTACTACCTGGAATGCATATATAGCAGTTTTCATCTTATCAGTGCCCTGTGATGTGCGTGTGTTATACCAATAGTCTATCTTCTATTACTTGTACTATAAACTCTTCCAGCAAACCTGTACCCTGTAGCCTACCAACTAGCACTCTCTACATCTTGTATTGTGTACCACTTTCTAGGCTTCATGGCGGGGCTTCCTCCCCTCGTGTCATCTCATAGTCGTGATATAGACTCCAGAAATTCTTAGGGCGACTCCGAGGGGGCAACAATTCACTGTATAGTTCTGTTTGTGCATTACAGTACATCAGATCTTTTCCCAGTCCGCCATTTTGGGTGGCGGGCCTCTTGACCAAGTAATCGCAATCTGGCGCTTCGCCAGTAGTAGCCCCATATCAACCAGTCGCCTTACCCCTGTGGGCAGTCGCTTCGAATAGCCTAATAATGCCAGCATAGGATCCAGGGGCAGCTCCAAGCTGATTACTTCGCCTAATTTACTAAATATTTGTTCCCAGTATTCCGCTATTCTCGGGCATAGCCAAGCTAAATGCATAAACCCTACTGGCGTTATTCCACATCTGTCACAGCTCGCTGTATCCCTTAATCCATAACGATGTAGCCTTTCTGGGGTATAATATACTCTGTTGAGAAATTTAAACTGAATTAATCTATGTCTCCCATTTAATGATATTTGTTTTGTACTTTCACAACAATATTTCCATATGTCGTCGTCTATTTGCACACCCAGGTCTCCTTGCCATTTGAATCTGGCTTTCGTGTAAAAGTTTTTACGATATCCTATTGTGACATTATATAGTTTGGAAATCATCTTAGCTGGGGAATCTGAGCGCAGCATATATGTTAGTGCAGCTACCTCCGGTGGTTCCAGCAAGTCATCCCATACTTGATCTCTCAGCTCATGCCGCACCCTATGATGCTGAAATCTCACTAACCGTGTGCCTACGTGAACCTGCACTTCTATCTCTGACCATTCGCGTGCTCTTCCATCTTTAAACAAGTCTCCTATTTCTTGTATACCTATTAGACTTAGGGCTTTTACCACTGCCTGTTCCCTACATATCGGCAGCCAGCTGCACCATCCTACTGGGGTTATTGGTGAATACAGTATTACTCCAGCTTGTTGTTTGAGTAAAAAGTGCCACGCATGGACCGTGGCATTCACAGAGTCCAGCACCCCGGTCCTACATGTGGGGGCCTTATATATCATAGCTGGGAGGGGCGTAGGGGCCGTTACCATCTTCTCTATGTACATGTGAGGGAGTCCCGGTGTTTCATGTATACAGGCATGCGCATGTGAGCATTGCGCCACCCTACAATACAGATTTAGATCTGGGGCTCCCAATCCTCCCAATGAATAGGGTAGCGTAAGGATGTCCCATTTGACTCTCGCCTGTTTCCCCGCCCAAGCCAGTTTAATAAGCAACATTCTAACTTTTGTAAAAAAGTGTTTAGGTAAGACCATCGGGATAGTTACAAAAAGAAATAAGAACCTTGGCAGTACAACTATCTTCATAAGGGACACACGCCCCATCAAGGACAGGGGCAGTCGTATCCAGCATTCTATGTCGTCCGCTAGGCTGCCCACCAGCTTCCCATAATTCTCTGTAAATACTATTTCAGAGTCCGTGTGCACTTTAACGCCTAAGTACTGCACCGGGTCCGTAGTCCATTGGAGCGGATAATCGAGTTCAATAGGTTCAGCGACCGGAGTCAATGGAAATATGATAGATTTGGACCAGTTGACTTTATGCCCAGACAATTTCCCATATCGTACCACTTCTCTAAATACTGGTGACATATTAGTTTCCGGGTCTCTTACATACAATAGCGTGTCATCAGCATATGCTGATACTATTAAATTATATCCAGGGAATCTGATCCCTCTATGACTGTGGTATTCCCGACGTGCACAAGCCATCGCTTCAGCTACCAGCGCATATAATAGCGGGGATAGTGGACACCCCTGACGTATTCCCCTGGATATTTTGATAGGTGTAGTTACCATATCACCGATTTTCACTCTGGCCGAAGGCCCATTGTATAGGACTCCTACTAATTGCAGATAGATTTCCCGAGGCCCATTCTGCGCAGCACTCGACTCATAAAGGCCCACTCTACCAAATCAAATGCCTTCTCTATATCTAAGAAGACAGCTACCGCCTTAGTTTCTGGTTTGGTATGTTGGATAACTCCGAACACCATCCTTAAATTATAAGTTAGGTTTCTCCCTGGTACAAAGCCTGCTTGCTCTGGCTTCACCAACAGCGGCACCAAAGGGGCAAGACGACTGGCCAGTACCTTGGCGAATATTTTCGTGTCCACATTAAGGAGCGAGAGTGGCCTGTAAGATGCACACTCATCCGGGGATTTTCCTGGTTTTAAAATGGTTATTAACAAAGAAAAGGAGGGACCCCTATTGAAGAATAAGGGTGGGTAACAAAGGGGATCAAATACACAGAACAGAGAGAGAAAATTACCCACCCTTTTTAAGGATTATAAAGGCCCACAAAGGAGTCCTCTGATAATAATTAAATAAACAAATCCCGTGCATGCATTGAGAAGACAACAATCAAAACAATAAATAGTTTAGTCTTTTTTATTAACAAAGTATCAAAAGATTACCACAAAATACATCTAATATTACAAAAGATAAATGCAGATGAATGAAATACTGTGAAGAAAACACAATAAATAAAGTACCCCACAAACACTCATCATTCATACATACCCACTCATGTCATTCATATGAGCTCAATGCATCCAACAAGCATGCTCCGAAATCATCCAACATTAAAAGGAGAACATCCCACATTAAAAGAAAGCCCACAGGATACGTGAATATTCTGATATACTAGTCCAGATAGAGGATAGAAAGTCAATTCAGGTATTAACAAGACAAACGCCGATGCGCGTTTCGGTGGGAACCCAATTCCCGGGCCACACCTTCCTCAGGGCAAGTCGTAAACACTGATATAGATGACGTGGGGCACTCAGTAAACCTATAATGATATATATATATATAAATATATAGTTTGCAGTGTTCTTTGTCAAACTTTACATCATGTTCAATGCATGCATGAGAGGCTTAGAAAAACATGATATCACGGGATGCAAGAATAAAGATCCAGCAACAATGGCCAGAAGAACGAAAAAGGAAATGTGCATCACCCAAATCAAAAATTAAAAGATGTGATTCAAAAAGATTATATCATAAAAAAATATATGTGACAGTGGTACTAGAGACCACAAGTAGAATACAGGCCAATCACCAAGTCAGAGCTATTCATCATGATTCCAAAAGAAAATAGAAACCACGTGAGGTTAATACAATCGAAAGCAAAAGTTCATTAGATAAAGACCCATACCATAAAAAATAAGTAAGTAAACATACCTATTGAGGTATTCTGAACAACACATATTCCAGCAGCGACATGATAAAAAGATAACCAGATCGGTCTACGAATAATCAAAGGATGCAACCTTCATCTCTATAGGGCAAATAAACAGACCCACGTTGCAATAGACCATACAGCACTGTATGTCAAACCTTAATAACAAAGGACAGGCAATAGCAACCTACCCGATAGTAAAGGTCCAGATGCATGTTTGACGAAGAATCACATTAATACTGCTTCTACCAGATCGTATTTGATCTTGTAAGGCACACCGAACAATCGAGGGTCTTAAAAAAAACCAAAAGGTAGTAATTAGAATAATCCTGGGCGCAATAATCATAAACTAAAAACAACCACCACACCAAGGCGTGTGACTAAATGAATACATGAATAATCCCAGACATACTAATTCACTAATTAGTATCGTTTTATGGCAGAAAAATATACTCTCAAGGTGAATTAAAAGAGCAGTTCTTTTAGACCAAATGTACATTCACACAATTACAAGGCCTGTATAGCGAAGGGCGTCTCGCAATGCTGTATCCTACAGATAGGATCGTTACCTGAATTTATGACCCAATGCTCGCGAATAGGGGTAAGGATATCACCCGTTTCCTTCTGCCGTCAGCCTTAGGGATGAGAGAGAACCAACTGGGATTAAAAGACGTATCGGCAAATAAGCCCGCCAAGAATCAGCCTATAAACACAAACAAGGGACCCACATGTTCATGGAAGCTAGGCACCAGAGACAAGAACGGCGGCCATTTATAACTGGTGATAAGATATTACTACCGAAGAGGAGATCGTCAATCCGCAATTATAGCACAAGGCCAGAATCCTAGATTAAATATGTGATCCACTATCAAAAAGATGGAGTCAATAATCAGGGCATCACCCGTATTTTTCCAACAACCGGATCCAAAATGGATAAAAACCAGCTGGGTAATGCAGACATTTCGCCCATGCGTCCACCAAAACGTAACGTATAAACATAGACAAAGGTCTCACAAAATAAATGGAATAGAATAACGACAACATGGCAGCCATCTATAGATAAAGGAAATCAAATTCCCACAGACAGCAGATATAGAAGCAGAAAAATCTAAAGCTAATCCAAGCCAACAGACAACCGAATGTTAAACAAAAAGATAAACAAAAAATTATAAATAAAGAGATACAAAATAGATAATAATTCATACTCGAGGAAGGGTCCATAAGACAGAACCCACTAGAATAGTAAAGAAACCACGAGGTGCAAAAAGGGACAGGTTGGAAGGTCAAATAGAAAGTTACTACATGATAGCATTCTCCCAAGGGCAATGCTCATTGAGACCATTTTTACAGAATTCCAAAAATAAATCCAATAGACTTCGCGTTTCTTCCTAGTCTGATTCGGATCTTTTCCCGAAGGCACCTTAATTCTCTCAAGGATAGACCATCTAAGGTCTAATTCAGTATGTTGATTACTGAGCCAATGTTCCACCAAGGGAGTTGATGTCTTTTTGGTGCGTATGTTGGATTTATGCTCACCAATTCTATATCTTATTTCACGTCCCGTCTCACCAATATAGATGGACTCACACGGGCAAGTAATAATGTATACCACATTGGATGTCCTACAGTTAGTCATTTCACAAAGTGGTATGGATTGTTCCCTAATCTTGATAACATCACCAATCATGGCATTGGCACAAGCCTGGCAGGAACCACATCTGTGGTTGCCATAAATGGGATTAAGACCTGTAATAGATTTCTGGCACAAGCCAGAGGTTAGGGTAATCTTGCCTGTCACTACCATCCACGTTTCCAAAAAGACAGCATCCCCTTTAGTCAATTTCTCCGTCTCCGGAGAAATTGCACTAACATCACGGACTTTCTCCAGCAAGCAGATATCCTGAGAAATAAACTAGTCAACCGGGGATACCCTCCTAAACTGGTCAAGGACTCTTTTAAGCGGGCCCGATATTTCAATCGGGAGGCCATGTTTCAAACCCAGGAAAGAAAGAAAATGGATAGAATAGTCTGTGTTACTAAACATTCCAACATTAATCACAAAATTAGGAACACGGTTAATTCCCTTTGGTATTTGCTTAATCTGGATAACAGTGAGTCCAAACTTGCCAAACCTCTCTTTGCATTTAAGAGAAACTAAAACCTGAAAAATCATCTAGTGACAGGCAAGATTACCCTAACCTCTGGCTTGTGCCAGAAATCTATTACAGGTCTTAATCCCATTTATGGCAACCACAGATGTGGTTCCTGCCAGGCTTGTGCCAATGCCATGATTGGTGATGTTATCAAGATTAGGGAGCAATCCATACCACTTTGTGAAATGACTAACTGTAGGACATCCAATGTGGTATACATTATTACTTGCCCGTGTGAGTCCATCTATATTGGTGAGACGGGACGTGAAATAAGATATAGAATTGGTGAGCATAAATCCAACATACGCACCAAAAAGACATCAACTCCCTTGGTGGAACATTGGCTCAGTAATCAACATACTGAATTAGACCTTAGATGGTCTATCCTTGAGAGAATTAAGGTGCCTTCGGAAAAGATCCGAATCAGACTAGGAAGAAACGCGAAGTCTATTGGATTTATTTTTGGAATTCTGTAAAAATGGTCTCAATGAGCATTGCCCTTGGGAGAATGCTATCATGTAGTAACTTTCTATTTGACCTTCCAACCTGTCCCTTTTTGCACCTTGTGGTTTCTTTACTATTCTAGTGGGTTCTGTCTTATGGACCCTTCCTCGAGTATGAATTATTATCTATTTTGTATCTCTTTATTTATAATTTTTGTTTATCTTTTTGTTTAACATTCGGTTGTCTGTTGGCTTGGATTAGCTTTAGATTTTTCTGCTTCTATATCTGCTGTCTGTGGGAATTTGATTTCCTTTATTTATAGATGGCTGCCATGTTGTCGTTATTCTATTCCATTTATTTTGTGAGACCTTTGTCTATGTTTATACGTTACGTTTTGGTGGACGCATGGGCGATATGTCTGCATTACCCAGCTGGTTTTTATCCATTTTGGATCCGGTTGTTGGAAAAATACGGGTGATGCCCTGATTATTGACTCCATCTTTTTGATAGTGGATCACATATTTAATCTAGGATTCTGGCCTTGTGCTATAATTGCGGATTGACGATCTCCTCTTCGGTAGTAATATCTTATCACCAGTTATAAATGGCCGCCGTTCTTGTCTCTGGTGCCTAGCTTCCATGAACATATGGGTCCCTTGTTTGTGTTTATAGGCTGATTCTTGGCGGGCTTATTTGTCTTTTAATCCCAGTTGGTTCTCTCTCATCCCTAAGGCTGACGGCAGAAAGGAAACGGGTGATATCCTTACCCCTATTCGCGAGCATTGGGTCATAAATTCAGGTAACGATCCTATCTGTAGGATACAGCATTGCGAGACGCCCTTCGCTATACAGGCCTTGTAATTGTGTGAATGTACATTTGGTCTAAAAGAACTGCTCTTTTAATTCACCTTGAGAGTATATTTTTTCTGCCATAAAACGATACTAATTAGTGAATTAGTATGTCTGGGATTATTCATGTATTCATTTAGTCACACGCCTTGGTGTGGTGGTTGTTTTTAGTTTATGATTATTGCGCCCAGGATTTTTCTAATTACTACCTTTTGGTTTTTAAGACCCTCGATTGTTCGGTGTGCCTTACAAGATCAAATACGATCTGGTAGAAGCAGTATTAATGTGATTCTTCGTCAAACATGCATCTGGACCTTTACTATCGGGTAGGTTGCTATTGCCTGTCCTTTGTTATTAAGGTTTGACATACAGTGCTGTATGGTCTATTGCAACGTGGGTCTGTTTATTTGCCCTATAGAGATGAAGGTTGCATCCTTTGATTATTCAGTAGACCGATCTGGTTATCTTTTTATCATGTCGCTGCTGGAATATGTGTTGTTCAGAATACCTCAATAGGTATGTTTACTTACTTATTTTTATGGTATGGGTCTTTATCTAATGAACTTTTGCTTTCGATTGTATTAACCTCACGTGGTTTCTATTTTCTTTTGGAATCATGATGAATAGCTCTGACTTGGTGATTGGCCTGTATTCTACTTGTGGTCTCTAGTACCACTGTCACATATATTTTTATGATATAATCTTTTTGAATCGCATCTTTTAATTTTTGATTTGGGTGATGCACATTTCCTTTTTTCGTTCTTCTGGCCATTGTTGCTGGATCTTTATTCTTGCATCCCGTGATATCATGTTTTTCTAAGCCTCTCATGCATGCATTGAACATGATGTAAAGTTTGACAAAGAACACTGCAAACTATATATTTATATATATATATATCATTATAGGTTTACTGAGTGCCCCACGTCATCTATATCAGTGTTTACGACTTGCCCTGAGGAAGGTGTGGCCCGGAAATTGGGTTCCCACCGAAACGCGCGTCGAGCGTTTATCTTGTTAATACCTGAATTGACTTTCTATCCTCTATCTGGACTAGTATATCAGAATATTCACGTATCCTGTGGGCTTTCTTTAATGTGGGATGTTCTCCTTTTAATGTTGGATGATTTCGGAGCATGTTTGTTGGATGCATTGAGCTCATATGAATGACATGAGTGGGTATGTATGAATGATGAGTGTTTGTGGGGTACTTTATTTATTGTGTTTTCTTCACAGTATTTCATTCATCTGCATTTATCTTTTGTAATATTAGATGTATTTTTTGGTAATCTTTTGATACTTTGTTAATAAAAAAGACTAAACTATTTATTGTTTTGATTGTTGTCTTGTCAATGCATGCACAGGATTGCTTTGTTTATTTAATTATTATCAGAGGACTCCTTTGTGGGCCTTTATAATCCTTAAAAAGGGTGGGTAATTTTCTCTCTCTGTTCTTTAAAATGGTTATTATCAATGCCTCTCTGATTGACGGCGGCATCTGTCCCTCCTCACTCATCTCTTCAAAAAGCACCTTCAGTTGCGGGATTAGTTGCTCTGCGAACGTTTTGTAAAACATAACTGTTAATCCATCTTGCCCTGGGCACTACCTGCTCTCATCGTTTTTAGCGCCGCTAGCATCCTCATCCACGTCCATAGAGGCCTCATTATGTACTCCTTGTGAGCGTCTTCCAGCCATGGAAGCTTTATATACTCTAAGTATTTCTTCTTCCCCTGCATGTGGTCTGGTACTATATAATGAGAGTAGTACTGGCTAAATCTATTAGCTACCTCTGTTGGATCGCTTAGCGTCTCCCCACTCTCTGTGTTTATTTCCGTCACTCCTGACAGATCTCGCCTGCCTTTTAGTAGTGACGCCAGTACCGCGCCTGGCCTCTCGCCCTCGCCATAAGACCGAGCTGTGGCGTATTTCCCCATATGTTTCACTTCGTCATCTGCTACTTCATGATATTCATTCAGTGTAGCTTTCAGTTCCGTACGAGTGTCCTCTCCCTCACCCTCTAATATTTGTTTCTCTATATCGTTTAGGCGGCCTTCTAGGGTATTCAAACGACCTCTAATTGCTCGTAGTACACCCGAGTGTTTAGACATAGCCACCCTGCGTATATACACCTTAAAAGTTTCCCATACTGTCGAGAACTTCTTAACTGAACCCACGTTTAATTCAAAGAAGTCGTCTATGGCCTCAGCCATCTCTGCCTTAAACGCGGTGTCTAGCAGTGAATATGGAGGAAATCTCCAAGTGAATGGAGCGATTCTCTTCTGGGAGCTTTCTATAGTCAGGCTGATCGGGGAGTGATCCGAGTACGAGCGCGAGTGCACTTCGCAGGCCCGGATCCAATTATTCATTGCTCTAGAGACAAACCTGTAATCTATCCTGGTATGCAGGTCATGGGGGTTGAGTAATGCATGAAGGTTGGGAGAACGTAGCCTCCACACGTCCACCAAATCTAGTCGCAGCGTTGTGCCTTGTATGGCCCTAGCCGCAGCTGTGACGCGCCGCTGCAGACCGCCTGAGCGATCACGCTCTGGGTCCATTACGCAGTTAAAATCTCCTCCCCAGAACAGTGGCAGTTTGCTATATTTGCTGAGTTTCTCTCGTAATTTATCATAAAACTGCGGATTATCATAATTTGGCCCATATACATTCACAATTACGATATCCATCCCACGACCCCTGCATCTAGTGATCACATATCGACCTTCCGGGTCCGATTCAAGGTTTTCAATCTGAAATCCTGACTTCCGGCCAACCCACGTTAGCACACCCCTAGCGTGTGTGGTGAATCCTGCTGCATGGAAAGAGCCATGTAATCTCCTAGTCGTAAGCATGCTGCTATTATTGGGCAAATGCGTTTCCTGAAACAGTGCTATATCTACATCATGCCTCGCCACATATGACATCACTTTCCTTAATTTCCTAAAGTCGTTTAGTCCTCGCACATTCCACGTCAGTAGTTTAATATTACCCTGGTGTCTCTGTGCCATTTCCACTTGTGTTTGCTAAGTTACCTCTGATTATGCGGTACTGTCTGACTGCTACGCCATATGCTACGTACACTGCACATTGCCTCTCAAATGTTTCCCATTCTGATGTCAGGTTGCTATTTGACCAAACCCCCTCATACTCCCTCACGCTATGCCCCCTCAACTTGGCATAGACGATTAACCTGTCCCACTCCCTCCCCCTGAATCCCAACATTTTAATTTCAACATATGTGAGCAACTATAGCTCAACTTATAATACTACTTCGTCAGCCCTCCTTACAGTGTGTAACACGGGGGCGGATGTTGCCCACTCACCTGTACCAGTTCAGTTAGTTGACTGGATACAGTAACCGTCTCAGCCACTTGGAAATTAAAAGCCATCAAAGAAAAAACATCCGTTACCTTCTCTATGTTTAATCTTGTTGTTGCGTTGCAACCATTAGCCTCTAGGTGCGCACCTGTGCTATTTACCATTACTGATTTCTAGGGAACCCTCTACTGTGCCCCACTGCTCCTGTTACCATAAATAGGTCTGCTGTAAATTCACTATGATTGCTACATAATAAACAACTATTATCTCAAACCTTATGAACCCGCAATTGACCATAAGTGGGAAAGAACTGGGTATCTGTCCAGCTTTACTTGACTTCATCTACTCTGGATCTTCATGTTCCTCTTCCTGCTGCGACTCTGCGTTGGGACGTCGTTTCCCTTCTTAAACATATTCTTTAAGTGCTTTTTGCAGTGATTTAGGGTCAGTAAAAATTCTAGATTTGCCTTGCATAATAACTCGCAGTCTAGCAGGATATAACATGGCATATTCCAGTTGCTGCTCTTTTAATTGTCTCTTCAACGGGGCAAATTGTCTCCGCGTTTCCTGCACCCGCATAGTAAAATCCGGAAAGAGGGAGATCGTGGAGCCCTCATAGTGTAAATCCCGTTTATCTCTGGCTGCTTTTAGTGCTGCATCCCTGTCCCTATAGTTCAGTAATTTCGCTATTATAGGACGCGGTGGTGCGCCAGGTGGGGGACGCTGGCCCAGTGACCGGTGGGCACGCTCCACTACAAACATTTCTGAAAAAGTTTCTCTGCCGAATAGGGATACCAGCAATTTCTCCGTGTAGATCTCCATATTGCACATTGGGGTAGATTCCGGGAGTCCTATAATGTGTAGGTTACTTCTCCTCGATTTCGCCTCTAAATCCTCGCCTTATCCTGCAGTACATTTAGAAGCTTCGCCATTTGCTTTTGAGTAGTGTCCATTTCTGTTTGCGCTTCTTCAATCTCTGTCACTCTCCTCTCCGTCATATCCAATCTTTCGGCGTGTTTATCCAATCTTTCAGTAACATGGTCCATTCTATACACCAATGAGTCTATCTTGCCATCTATGGCAGTTAAACTTTTTTGTAGCTCTGCGAACATCTGCCTTACGTCTCCTTCGCTACTCTCTTCTCCTTCTTTGGTTGGATCTGCACCTTGTTCTCCTTCCGCCTCTTTTCCTCTAGTTTTGCGCTGCTCAAAGTTAGTCTTGGGTTGTGATTTGTCAACTTTCCCCATGGTGGCTATTCTCAAAGTGCGGAAGTATGTTACAGTGATTCTGCTACTGTAGCGCCTAGAAGATTATGTGTAGCCTGCTGGAGCGCTCCTCTCTCTGTTTACGCACCACACTTTTCCAGTGCGCCTTTCACTCACCCCAAATAGCAGAGCCTCTGTCCACTGTTTTATTGCCTCCCTTTTCACTCTGCAGCCCTGCAGCGATGCAGATCCTCGATGCCTTTTGGTGCAAACTGCGTACTCGCAATGTAGTTTCCCTTCACCGTTTTCCAGGGTTGGCGCCGCGTGTGCTCAGTGTTTTGGTTCTGTTGGACCTGAGGCCTGGACTATGTCGCCCCAACTGCACATAACAGCCTTTATTGCACCGCCGCCTCTCTCGCTGCTATCGCAGCTATACTCGTATGTGCGTTGATATGTCCTTGCTGTCAGCTGCTGATTGTGCACATTAGCGCACACGTCTGGTGACTCGATTCCTTCTTTGGATTGTCAAAGCGCCAATTACGCTGCACCCGGCAGTCTGCACACGCACCTCAAGGCCTAAATCCTCTGCACAGTGGAACAGGTTGTAAATACTGCAGCTCGATCCGGCACCGGTCGTGCCTGCCCCTCAGTGTGTCTCAGTGGATCTACTTCCTTTCAACGTGTAGAGCAATACTGGGCGTTTACTCCGTCTTATTAGCAGCCCTTCGATCGTAGTCGGGGGGAGGGGGGCGACTTCCCATTGATTAGTGACCGCCCGTCCTGAGATTGCTTACTCTCCAAAGCCGACTGCGACAACTCTCTTCAGGTCAGCCCCACTCTCCGCCTCCGCACCAGGTGCTTTACAGCGTCTTGCGCCAGTCTCAGTTATGCGTTATATATTGCCGCTGCTTTCCGGCGGCTACTGATGCGCTGGAACCTTGCGCCCCTCCCGAACGCCTCGGTGGCTCACCGCTCGCTCGACCCTGGTGGTGCGCCCCCCCCGCACTGGTGTATGGGCGCTCTCTGCTTTGCAGACTTTTAGTCTGTGGCCTGCCTCGTGTGTGATCGAGCCCAGTCTCCGAGGCACCACCGATGTCGTGTCCTGCAGCTGCAGAACTGGCCAATGCCTCAGGGGCCACAGGTGTCCTCCACACGCCGCTGTTTTCCAGCCACTTCTGGTGAGCGGGTGCCGCGCGTCTCCCCGAACGCTTCGGCTGCCCTCTGCTAGCTCGCCTCGGGTGGTGCGCAGCCCCCGCAGTGATGTACAGGCACCCTCTGTTGCGCTGACTTTCAGTTTGTGTTTTGCCTCGTACACAATCAGGCCCGACCTCCAAGTCGCCGCCGATGTCGCGTCTCGCGGCCGCGAGATGAGGCGAGGCCTCCGGCGTTACAACAGTCCTCCACACACCGGCAGGTGCCCCGAGGTCGGCCAGCTTCCTCTTGGCCGCTGTCTCCCGTCTTCGGACGCACTTTTCTCCGCTGTTGTTCAGCTCCGACGAGTGCGCGCAGGTTCGCTGGGTAGTCTTCGTCCTGCGCTCCACCACACCTCACATCTGGTTGATTTACTTAAGTACAGATGCAGGACTCTTGACGGATAGATAGACGGCTCATTGGAGGCCTCTCACAAAGCGGCCATCTTGAGCCCGGGCAAGCTCCGCCCCAGCATAAAAGGGATTTTTGGGGGGATTCTACCACTCAAGAAAATTTAGAAAAAGAGTGGTCAAATTGAGGATTTTCATGCAAATATGAGAATGAATGAAGGTTAACTAAGCAATTGTCAAATTGGAACTGACCAGTGGAATGAAGTGGACACGCTGTAAACGCAACAATACTACACCTTATGGTCACGCCAAGCCACCTCTCTCAGGGGTGTCCAACGCAGGTGCAGCAAAAGACATCAACACAAACATATGTACATACAATTAACCTGAATGGGAGTCATTTCTTTAGTGAGTGGTTATCCTGTAAATCTGACATGGAACCAGCCCTCCTGGGCCTAGACTGAAGTACTGGCCAGCCATGGCTTCGATAAGAGTAACTAGCATTGGTGTGAGAAGTTGGCCTGGTATATGCTGTCCACTAATTAAAGTGGGCACCGTTGTTGGACTGAAAATGCGTCTGGCTGACTCTCTTCTAGCATTGTGCGAGTTAAGTTAGCATTTGCGGCACCATTTTGTTTTCAGCCGCCATTTTGTACCATGATCGAAATGAAGCCTCTGTCTCATGCTGTCTGCCTCAGCAGAAAGCAGCCTCGATTGTTTCTCTTTATCATTCAAGGTTGAGCTTCGCTGCACTAATGAATAGATCTTTCTGTATTTGCATGCCTTTCCTCGTAGGTAGGTCTGCTCCCACTCTCAGGAAGACGAGCATGGGCAGAGTAACCTTGAAACTAAGATAGAGTGTACCGAATCTCAGGATGGTAGCTCATCTTTCTGTACCTCCTTTGTTCATCAGTGCCCAGGCTGGAAAATTCCAGTCTGGGCGGGTCTTAGGGGTGTTGGAAATGTATATCTGATTTAATCTTGTGGACGGGGGTCAGTCGCTCGGCAGCTATCTAAGGAGGCTGGTCAGACCAGACTCCGCTCGAGCGCATACTAATAAATAACTTTGGTTTGTATTCTCTACTGTCTGACCGACTCTTCATTTGTATGGAAGGCTGAGAGGTGGTCGCAAGTGACCCGGGTGGCCCTAAACGGGTCACTTCCTTCACTTGGCGCCCGAACAGGGACCCCATCAGGCGAGTGACCCTTCCTTGCCCGCGGACGGGTGAGGGGGATGGGGCGGATCGGGGATCCCTGTATGAGAGAGTCCAGTACTCACAGATGCCCCGTCTGTCTGACAGGGCGGTGCCTCTGCAAGTGGTCATCCCGGCTGGGGTCCTGAACGGCGAAACCCTTGGATCTGACCGTTTGGTCCGAAGAGTCGGCAGTGGAGAATAACTTCATTTGACCTGTGTGCACCAGGTGAGTATGCTTTGGTTTTGTTCTGTGGCTATGGCGCCACTTTGGTTTGTGTTTGATACGGTCTGAGGATCGTTTTTGGGCAAGCGCTTGAATTTGTTTGAGTTCTTTGTGAACATGGTATTGTTCTGATCCGAATTTGGTGAGGTCTGCGAACCAACTTTGGAAAGATAGTTGCAAATATCTGCTCGGCATTGATAGTGAAAACGTTTTCGTTTTAAGATGCCTTGTCTTAGTAAATTATATTGTGTGAGTTGTCGTTGTTGTTCTACTGATGCTCGATTGGAAGAGAGCCAGCCTGCGCCTCCAGAAGGCACCCCAAACTTCGAGATGTATGTTAAGCATGGCCTTGGCCCTATTATGTTTAGTACATTATGGCACAAATATACGAGGGACAACGCCGAGTTGCAGTGGCCGTTGACGGGACTTTTGATGAGCAAAAGCATAATTTCCTGCAAGATAAATTGTTTGTGAAAAGAAGTAGGCAGTCAATGTTTGATTCC
The DNA here is from genome assembly GCA_963921515.1 of Calotriton arnoldi. Taxonomy (NCBI): domain Eukaryota; kingdom Metazoa; phylum Chordata; class Amphibia; order Caudata; family Salamandridae; genus Calotriton; species Calotriton arnoldi. The sequence continues at coordinate 1,758,565 of CAWUFW010003582.1, read as the reverse complement.
CTTAGAACGTGGCAAAAGGAAGCTAAACAGAGACGAATGAAAGCAGAAAAGGAGGCCCGAAAGGAAAGGATGCAGACTGTGACTCAGAAAGCCGTTGCATATGATAAAGAGAAGACTGAGAAGGGAATAGAGGTGTGCCGATAGGAAGTTTCGATTGCAATGCGACAAGTCTTATGTGGTTCGGGAAGACAATGATACATTTGTGGAGGAATTGTTAGACACCCGACCTCCGCCTCCATACGCCCCGCAGAGAATATACCCTGCTGTGCCACAGCCCCAGTCGTCTGTCTTTTCTGCCCCTGCTGTTTCCGTTTCTTCTGTTATTGATTCAGTTGCTTTAGCCGCTGTGCCTCCTGTCAATTCTGTGGCTTCACCCTCAGCGCCTGCGATAACTGCTAGTCTCTCCGCTATGCCTATCGTTTCGATGTCTTCTTCTTCTCCAGCCCTTACGCCCACAACACAGCCATTAGCGACATTGGTGCCTACTTTTTAAGTTACTTCCCCTTCCCACTTCCCTCATTCCCGGAGTACTGGGTAGTGGAACGCCTGTACGTGGATCAGGGGACTGGGCAACTGCTAGGAAACGGTTGGGACGAACCTTAATACGATCTGATGTGGGGAGGAAGAGAAACGGGCGGTAGCAAATCAGGCCGCTCAGTGGGCCCGTCATCGCATTTATAGTACTGAAGATGTGTGGAGTGTGATGAGGGATTATGGGCCGTTTATGCAGCAGAATGCCCTTAAGCACATGTCGGTTACGCTGATTGGATGTTGGGAACAGTGCTTCAATGCCATAGCGCCCTAGATTATTTATGATATCAGAGATAATGTATACGTAGCTGGTATGGCGCCTGAGGAGGTTTTCGGAAATGTAGCGACATTGGTAGCTTACCGAGGTAGGCTGTTTGAGAAGAGCCCGAAGACAGTGTCCCAGTTTCCGATGAGGGAAGTCCATCCCATATATCACCCTGAGAACAACCCTTATGGTGATTTAAGAGGTCAAAGATAACCTTAGAAAGCTATCCAAGTGGTAGCTGTGGAGAGCAGCCTTCAGGCTTAGTCTTGAAGGAATGTTAAGCAGCTTATTTTACCAGGATGCAACCTTATTGTTTTGGTTAAATGAAAGGAGAACCACACAGTAGTTATAAAAATATGTATTTATTATTATAACACACTTTAAATACCTCACAGTATCTGCTGCTTGCAGATAAACATAAAGCACACAATACTGTAGCACAGAAACAATCGTAAGTAGCACTAATACACAGTGGGCTCCAGGGGAGACCAAACCATATACTACAATATTGGTGTAAGATCCACGACTCGAGTCAAGACAGTGTCTAGAGGATGTAGCATCACTGGGACCCCAAGGAACCACCCAAGGTGAGTAAGTAGGGACCACACGGAGGATGGGTGCAGTGTGGGAACACGACCGCGTGCTACGTGCAATTCAATGGGAGAGTCGCGGTTGAAGTTTTAAAGTTTATGGACCCTTCCCAGTGGATTACGAGGAAGCCCTTTGGATCTTTGGAGGTTGAAGAGCCACCCCACCTGTGGATACCATAGTACCAGAGTTACCTATCCCAGGGCAGCCGGGTGCATGGGGGTGAAGTGGTGTCGGAAACCGTTGGCGATCTCAATGGAGGACTTCAACGAAATGCCACTGCGGTAAAGAAGAAAAGTGTCCGATGGAATCCAAAGGTGGATTCTAGATGAAGAGTACCTGAAAGCAGAGGGGACAGAGTCTGGGTCACTCAGGAGTGACCAGGGGCTCGGTAGACGAATGCCCACCGATGTCGGGTGCTTCAGGTGCGTTGAGGGGTTCTTGACTCTGCAGCCACCCGGACCAGGAGACGTCGAGGACAACCAGGAGCTGGATACGAGCTGTCCCACAAAGGATGTCGAGTGCTGAGGGGACGCTCTCCGGCTGGAGCACCAACAAGCCTTGGCAGCGGCAACCCACGAAGATGGTCAAGAAAGGTTACGGTTTGGACCAGCAAGGTCCAGGAGACTCACCAAACACAGGAGAGTCAGGGAAAGCTTGGAGCAACTAGGGAGCCCAAGAAAAGTAAAGATGACCCTCAAGAGGACCCACAGGCCGGAGGCACAGGAGTCACGAGGGGACCTCGAGCAGATTTACAAAGCAACAGAGCACTCGGTGCGAGAAGGCCAAAGTTCTTTGGTGGAAATGGTGCCAGAGGTTGTAGCTTCGCGGAGCACAGTGCACTTGTTTTGGGAACGCCAACAAGCATATGCTCTTGCAAAAGTATGCGGTGCAAGGGGTACAGGTAATGCAGCCCCCACGAGGGATTCTGACCTCAAACTTGGTGAGACGGCAGCTCGGACCTCGAGAGACTTGGAAACCCACTGCCTGTGTTGCTGGAGCCTTCGTAGTCCATAGGAGCTCAGGAGCAGCAGACCGGTCAATTGTGATGTGGTGCCTGCGGTTGCAGGGGATTGACTCCTTCACGCCAAGGGAGATGTCTTCGGTTTCCTTAATGCTCCACAGGTCCTGCACGGAGCCTGTATGGTGCACGGGCACAGACGGTGCTTTGGACGGAGTGGGAGACGAAGTCAGGCCCAAACAACGTCCAGCGAAGTCCAGAGTGTCCAGATGGTCGAAGTTCAGTGGTTTCTGGTTCAGAATCTTGTCCACGTAGAATCTAGGGTCCTACAGCCAGGTAAGCCCTTTGTACCCACATGAGAGGGTTGGACAGATTCAGGGGACCCTCCCAGGGGAGGGTTTGGACAGTGGGGAGGTTACTCCCATGTCCTTTGTCCAGTTTCGCGCTAGAGCAGGAGCCAACGGCTCCCAGGACTAGTTTGAACTGGACTATGCACAGGGACACCAAATGTGCCCCTCATGCAGACTTTCAGTCGCTGGCAAGCGCACCCACCCATGCCTAATACACTAAATCCTGTCTGGGAGGTGGTCACACCTCCTTGTGACAGGATGCCTATTGTTCTGCCTTCCCCTGCTCTAGCTTGGCTCAGCAGCAGGAGGGCAGAAATGTGTCTCTGGTCGGCAGCAACCATTTTGGGCTGCCCGGGACTAGAAGGCTGGTACCAGGAACACCAGGGACCTCACAAAACTAGTTTCTGAGGGGTGGAATCGTACCTCCCACACCGTTTACCAGTGTGGGAGGTAGGATTCCACAATGTTTGATACCAAACGCGATAGGGTTACTTTCAGCCGTTTTAGAGTTGGTCATCACGCTGTCGCATAATGCCACTCTATATGTCGTAAATGGCTGCAACACTAACAACCCTGGAGAATGGACTCTGTAGGCTGCAGGGGTGTCCTGCTCATGCAGCGGCACCCTCTCACTTAGAACCAAGCACCCTGCCTTCAGGATTGCTAAGGCCTGCTATAGGGGAGACTTATAGGTTTTAAGTGTAGTGACCCTTGGATATAGTAAACCTATATCTTAAGTAAGTGGTGCATGCACCAACTTACACAGGCTGCAATGGCAGGCCTGTAGATCCATTTTGCATGGCCTCTCATGGGTGGCATAATACATGCTTCAGCCCATGGGAGGCCTCTGGGGTACCTATGCCCTGGGTACATGGGTACTATATACTAGGGACTGATAAGGGTACCCCAGTATCCAATCTGGAGTGTACCTAAGTACATGACATAACAGTTTAGGTAGAAAGCAGATAGACTGAGGTCCTGATTAGCAGGATCCCAGTCAGACTAGTCAAAAACAGTGTAACATGAAGCAAAAAGTGGGGGTAACCATAAGAAGCAGATCCTACTTTCCTACAATTGGCATAGCCAATAGGTCGTGCCTTCCAGACCTTATAAGTGTTTAGCCATGCAGTACAATATCAGACTACCTAGTGTGTCACAAAACCTAAAATAATTAAATAAAAACAGTCTAATAAATCATGAACTACCTTCCGGAGAAAGCTTCTGTTGATGTGCTAGGCATATTATGTCTGATGTTCAAAGAAGGCAAGGTGGATATGTTACACCATACTCAATTCATTGACTCACTGGCCCAAAAATAATTTGGCCCCCTAGGCAAAAGACCTATGATTCAGAATGATTGAATGGATTGGTAAGTCTGTAAGAATGCCTTGAATTTGTATATTACCTACCAAATGTAGTTCTTGTGGCTATCAAGTGTCGACCCCAGTACAGGCAAAGCATGCATGCGGAGCTCACCAGAACACTGATCAAGACACCTGTAAATGCAAGAGAACACGCTGCCATAGCACTAGCCAGATAAAAACAAAAACACCAGGGTGTCTTATTGCCCAACACTAAATGCCAGGAAACAATTCTACAGCAAGCAGCTTGTAAAATAAAGCGGTGCATAGGCTATGGTCAAAAACTTAAGACTTACTGCATACCTATGCTCCGCGCAGTAGATAAGTTAGAAACTGGATGGATTCTGAATGCTCCCCTGACAGAGTAACGCCCCTGTACTGACGTCTGAAAGTAAGTATTTCCAACCGCGTCTTGCCTATTAAAAATGGCACCAATACAAGCTTGTCACCTTACCTGAGCCTGCAGGCCAGAGGATGGAACTCCTGTGCCGTGAGTGTAAAATGTATGTCACTGCAGAGCTCCTGTGAAGCACTGACTGCTTAAAAACACAATTAATGTGACCTTGTGTAATGTAACTGGTGCTCATGTGTAGCGCTCCAATACCTTCGGGTCAAGTACATAAAACTGCATAAAAAGGAACTATTTTCAGGCAACACCACTTACCGCTTTTCTGCCTCATATTTTCCCCAACTCTTCGAAGTGAGCATGCATAACATGGACATAATTATGTCATTTTATGCAGATTCCTTTAAGTTGGAGACCGCCGAAAATAGTTTGAAGATACCACCCGGCCTTGGTCCGAGCCAGGGAACAGGGTTGCCTCTACTATAACGTCTGCCCCCACACCTCCAAGCTAGAAACACCTTGAAGACTTGCAATGCAGACAGCCATTCATTCAACTACTTAGCATTCATCCACCAATTCATTCACCCTTTGTCAGTAAACTTCTAGGACTCGTGTTACTGAGCTCTGGGACCTATTCATATTCAGAGAACATATTTAATTCGAAACGTAACTCAGAAACATATAGACTGAAATAACCTGCATTGTTGCAGGCCTGATTTCTGTAGCATTGGCCGCGAGAATGGATGGAAAAACCAACAAAACATTTTTGTCATACATTTAAGAGAATAATAAGAACTTTGGCCTTGTCTGAGAACAAAGTATAAAAAGCATTTGCAATGCAATGGGTCTCGCATTTGCGAGAGTTTGAGCTATTGGCATTGTAAATGGCAATGCCTTTTATTTATGTGTTTTGAAAGGTTCACTGACAGAATATCGAAAACAAAATATCCTGAGGACAGAATATCGTGTCCAAAATATCGAGGACAAGAATATTGAGTAGGTAAGTGCAAATAGATGGGTATTAATTTACTATTCTTAACTCCAGATCTACGTACCTTGAAGATATATATATCGTCAAAGTACATATATGTGGAGTTATATATAGTAAAACTTTACTTACCCATAGAAAATGACCTTCACGATATTCTTGTCCTCGATATTTTTGACACGATATTCTGTCCGACGATATTTCTGTTTTTGATATTTTGTCCACCCACCGTTTTGAAAACCTGCAAGCGGTGCGTAAACACGCACTTTGTACTTATAGTCGTTGCTTAAGAGAAGCAAGGCTGGCAGTAAAAGAGGCGCAGTTACTTTCAGCATTGCTTCTCATAAGCACGGTCTATAAGTACAAAGTGCATGTTTACGCACCACTTGCAGGTTTTCAAAACACATAAATAAAAGGCAGTGTCATTTACAATGCCAATAGCACAAACTCTCACAAATGCGAGACCTATTGCATTGCAAATGGTTGTTTGATTAAATCCCCACACTAAGGAACGGCATCCAAGAGCTTTTTTCCTTGTACTCTACGTGATCTGCTCCTCCTATGCATTGTCTTATGAACTATGGTTGACAGATGGTTTCCACATTGGCTGACCAGAGATCTATGAATTGATGGAACATATTAAGAGGCCGGCATTTTCATGTACCATATGGTAGAGTCCTAGAATGTTGTTTGTCAATAAAGGAATTTTAAGGCATTATTTCCAGTTCAGAGACACACTTGCTAACTAATTGTGTGTATGTTGCAGAGTCACAATGAGTTTTCTCATTTGTGGCTCATATTCCAATGATCAAGAGACATCTGGAATGAATTACCTGCTTGGAGTAGTTTTAGGACTGAGTTGCACATGGCCAAAAGCTGTATTCAGTACTGGATGTGGGTGAATAGGATGATAAAAAACAAAACAAAATTAAACGTATGTTCACTGGACAAATCTAACATTAAAGCGAATTTATAGTTTGATCGTTAAATAACAAAAACTAATGTTGAAAAATAAAAAACAAACTCTAAATTCACCAATTATTGTTAACTGAGCTACACAACTTGAGCCCTAGTCAAGCACTGCACTGCTTATGACTTCACATATTGCACAGCTCATGACATCTCAAATTTTGTATTTAAGACAAAAGTGAAGAACACTTTCAATGCAATTTTCAAGGAATGAGGGGGCATATTAGCAAGACCCACGTTAAAATTATCGCCGTTTTAGCGGCAGGAAACTGCCGCTAAAACGGCGATAATGGGCTTGCTAATATGCGTTATGGAATTCCAATAGAAGCCCAGGTTAGATGTCCTGCACATCTAACCTGGGCTTCTATTGGAATTCCATAACGCACATAAGCAAGCCCATTATCGCCGTTTTAGCGGCAGTTTCCTGCCGCTAAAACGGCGATAATTTTAACGTGGGTCTTGCTAATATGCCCCGTGATCTGTTGGATTTAACGTGTTTATTGAGAAACAGGTGGAAGTAAATGAGCATTGCGATGTTAATGCAGGCATAAAACAGGGGGGCATATTATCAAAGAAGAGCGATAAACATCGCTAAGCGCACTTAGCGTGTTTCTGTTTATCGCCGTCTATCGCTGAATTACATCGCCGTGTTAGCGGCGTATTATCAACGCTTTGCGAACAGGCGATGTAATTCCAGCGATAGACGGCGAGAAACATAAATAACGCCTGAAATCCAGCGATGATTATGGAGATGCTTGCTGATAGGGGAGTGTGGTCGTAACATGGCGATCCACGTCCCATTATCAGCATAGCTAAGTAGAAGAAAAAGCAGACGTTAACTTCATGCGATAACCGCGGTTAGCGCGGTTTGTTTTATCGCTGGCGCCGCATTGTTAATAGTGCGAAGTTGTGTTTGCCACGTTAATCATGCAGACATTGTGAGGAACGCCCACTTTGCATGTCATTAGCGCTAATAATGGGTGACATGCAAAATGGAGATAAAACGGCTACTAAATCAAGGAAACACGCGTTAGCGTGTCCTTGATAATAGTGCGATATTTAAATCGCCGCTTTCCGGCCGAAATCGGCCGCTAAAGCGGCGAAAATGGGCTTGATAATATGCCCCAGGGGGTTAGAAATGGGAGGGTTTTGCATGGATTTTTAGTATTAAGAGGCACAATGTATTTTTAAAAGGGCTAAAATGAGAAGAGATGTCTGCATAAGTAAAGCATCTCCTTTCCACATCTGTTTACTTAGCCAACCCACCTGGGTTTAACGTACGTACGCTCATGTCTCATTCCAACACCTAACTTCCTTTGTGTTGTTTTTTGAATATGGAAGCATTAGCAGGAAATTAAAAAAATATCCCAGGAAGCCACAAGGAAAGCGTAAACAGACCGCTTATGTATTTTTTTTAAAATTCTACCTCAAACATATGGGAAACAAGGAAAACGTTATATATTCATATACACAAACACGCACACAGCAGACACTACAGCGTGCAACCCAACAGAGCAGCTTGACAAGGTAAGAGGATGACCACCTGTGGCTGAAATTAATTCACGCATTCATCTATCACTTATTATTTTTCTCTAGGAGATGCCAACAGTGCAAATCATGCAAGAAAGATCATAAGGGGATTGGGACTGACATCAGTCTCTTGTACACAGACATGCATGTCTGCTTGGCAGGGCGCGACGGCAGGCCCATTGTTCTATAGAGATTTGTTTTGGTTGGAACGGATGGCGCAATTAATAGTCCGGGTCCCTTTGGACTGCGACGGCACACACACTGGCAGATTATCTGAACAATAAGTAAGCATATTTGTCTGTTTCGAAATGATCTCTTAGTCGTACCACTTAAAAAATAAAAAAAATAGACTTCCATTATATCCCTGCCAAACATCGCATCGTTTGTTTTTCACGTTCAAAATCTTTGTGCAGTTTCGCAATATTGCCAGCAGATGGCACCCTAAGAGTAAAGTAAGCGTGAAACAAAGTAAGTCTGACCAGATAAATAATCGACCTGATGCTACAAAAACATCGCCTAAGAAGGCAAACGAAAACTGCCAATAAAAAGAATTGAAGTGGTTTCAACGAGCAAGCTGCCGGGCTGCCTAATTAAAGAATGGAAGGGGTACGGCCGCTAAAGTTAAAGCGCGCCGTGCTTGTAAATATTAAATAAATAAAAGACATTAAAAGGCGCGTGTTTAAAACAAGAAGTGCAGGAGTAGGCAGCTGGAGCAGCAGAGCCGGCGCGGCTCCCTGTACAGGCTGGAAGACCTCAGCCTACAGAGGACAACAAGGAGCGAGGGGCGCGAACAAGGCGCCATGGGGAAAAAAACAAAGTAGTGCCTACATTAAAAGATGCCGCCCTGCAGCACAAGTTAACAGTAGTTGATCGATGCTGCTTCCGCCAGAAACGGAAGAAAACGGAAATGACGTGACGGACCACCAGCCAACAAAGAGCACGTTAAGAAGCGCAATGACAGATTTCACCAATGGTAAGTGACGAAGCAAAGAGAAATGCAATGGGTGGAGTTTAACTAGTAATGCTGATTACTTGATGCCTCGTAGAGGCAGCGCATGCGCTGCCCTATGCGAGACCTAAAAATGATGTGGCAGACAAGAGCCCTTTTTTGTACCAGTGCGTCTCCCGTGACTGAGGTCAAATTCATTCACTGCCAATGTTATTTAACGAGCCAAGGCACACCTTCCACCACACAAGTGACTACTCACCGTCCCATCCGTCTCAGAGAGAATAACACTCGTCGTGACTTTGCCTCCAGACGTCGATAGAACGTGTGACCACCAGCTCAGCCGACTCCTGAGCCAATCATTGCGCTGACCCCTTGCTTGTTATGTTAGGAAACAGCATGAGAGCAGTGCAATGATTGGCTGGGTCAGGCGCTGCCAACGCTCCTAAGAAGACTTGGGGACTGTGGCAGCAATCCCCGAGCTCCTACATTGCAGCGGTAGGCGAGGGTTTAAAGTGCGCAAGTCAGACTGGTCAGAGCAAGGCACCCGTCCAATCCGACATGCGCACTTCACCTCAAGAAGCCTGTCAGTCATCAAACTCCCAGTCCTAATCCCCCCACTCACTTTGTCATGTCTGCCACACTATCCTGTAGTAAAAGAAAACTTTGCCCGAGCCATACCGCACACGCGCAGCTAAACAAAATGTAATCAAAATGGTGTAAAGTTAACCAAACATTTAATATGGGGCCCGCCTGCCTTCCGGGGGGCACAATATAAACAGGGGGCAACGCCCCCATGCCCCAATAACGGAACCGTCGCTGGGTAGTGTGTTCCGAGTCGTTGGCTTGCAAACAATCAACAGGCATGGCAGGGCTCACAGCAACTTTCAGAGAGCCTGAGACCCCCTTACATTCATATGGAACCAGAGCCACCGGTAGATGGCTCGCACGATTGTCGGTGACTACGACTTGTTAGAATCTGTTCAGTAGGACCTGCTCTGCAGGCACCAGCTGACACTTGACAGTTGTCATGCTGGCTCCTGTGTCTCGCAGAGGCTCCACCTGTTGCCCATTAATGGTGACCCACTGCCTATAGTTTCAAGTATTTGAAGCCATGTGGGCTTTTGGCACCATTTCTCTGTCCCCCAGGGAAACTAGGGTCACCTCTGTCTGTCCCCCAAAACTAACTGGGACAACCTCCTCCGCAAGCGCTACACCCACCAACCCTGGTGTCTGCCCACCGGTGGGGGCTGTGCCCTTTGGGAAATTCGGAGTCGCTCTTGTTGTGCCCATATTTGTAGCACTCTGTACATTGGGGTACAAACCTCCTTGTCTAATGATCAAATAACTCCGTCTTTTAGGATCAGACTGGGTCTAGTTACTACTATTCCCTTGTGAATTATTTTGGTGGTCTTTAAAGAATTCTTTGTTTTTAAGTATTTTCCCCTCTCTTTCTTCTGTTCCGAACCCTGACCACCTTTGTGGATGTCCCCTCCCCCACCCCCAGATACCTTTTTGGACACACTGGTGTTAGCCCAGAGGTCCACCTCCTCAGCAAGCTTCCTGGGGTCAATCAGTTTGCTGTCAACTAGGTGCTGGACAACTCAGGAAAACAGATACTCAGCTTGTGCTTTCTCATGATTAAATGGTACAACCCATTAAAATTACTAACCTTGCTGCCCCTCACCCAGACATTCACTGCCTTACTAGAGTAATCAACAAAATCTACCCAGGATTAGTTGGGGAGCTTCTGGCTGTCCCTGAATCTTCGGCGATCCTTATCTGGAGTCAGCCCAAATTTGGCAATAAGAATGGTCTTCATGGGGGTATACTTGGTTTGGTCCCCAACCTCTAATGTAAGGAGTGTGTCCATACCAAGTGTTTGAATGTGTTTCCTCATACCACCCCTCCCCCTCCAGTGCTCCTCAGGAACCCTGTGAACCTTCAGAGCAACTTCATAACCAGTAAACCACTTATCAATGTAATCTACAACTACATAACTGGGCACCAACTGCATGTATGCTTCCACCATCACTGCTGGAATCAAACTGCCTGGCCTTGATGTCCGGCTCTTTAAGACTCAGTTCATGAGCCAGAAGAAGTTTCTTCTCTGCTAAGGCGCTCTCTGCCTCAGCTCTTTTGGCCTCTTCAGCCTTCTTCTCTTTGTCCTCCATCTTTAATTTGGCCATCTGCAGCTTGAATTCTCTCTCCTCCCCCCTCTCCCTCAGCTCCTCTGGGGCTAGACCATGACAGGAGACGTTGCTTCCTGTCCTCACAGAGGGCTCAAATTCAGGAGTGTCCCCCTCAACTGCTGCAGGTGGCTCCTCAGAAGAGCCATTTTCAGGCCCCACCATTCCATCACTCTCCTTAGATCCAGGCCCAGGCCTTCAGTTCCTTTTGAAATTCCATCTTCTTGGTTGCACGCTTGGTAGGTACTCCCATCTCCTTACAAAAGTCTTTAAGTTGGGCCACTCTGCATGTTTGTAGAGGAAAAATAAAAAATACAAAACAAGAAGAAATTGGAAAAATCCGAAATGGTCTTGGATGTGGATGGGTGGGTACACCTATACTTACTGTATGGCACTGCACAAACATAAGTCCTCTCCTCACCGCTGATCACCAATGTTAGAAATTGGATTTCTGGTTGGCATATGTATGCACTCAGTATAAGCAGGAACCACAATCCTAGTCAGGGTAAGTCACAATACACCCTGAATTAGCCTATGCTCAACCTCTGGTAGCTTGGCACAGAGAAGTCAGGCTTAACTTAAGAGACAATGTGTAAAGTATTTGTGCAACACTTTAAACAGTACCACAGTGAAAACACCACAAAAAGGACTCAACACCAGGTTAGAAAAATAAAGAATTTTATAAATAAGACAAGACCAAAACGACAAAAATCCAATAAGCGTTTAAATGGGATATCTGGCCGCGCAGGACCGGGGCAAAGACAAAAGTTTAGGCCGACTGCGATGGAGCGCCGGCTGGATACAGGGACCCACTTGGGCCTGCTGAACCAAAGTACCTTGATCAGGAATACGTCATCGTCGACGAAGATGTGAGGTAAAGCCGAAGTGATGTGTCGGTGTCGAGCCACGCAGTAGATGTGATGCGTTGATTTCCTCCATGCAACTGCGCCAATGCGTTGGTTCCGAGTGCGACGCTCTGGTTCCAAATGTGATGCACCGGGTCAGCTCCAAGCAACAACGAGGATGCGCTGGCTCCGACTCACACAAAGGCAAAAATGCGCCGGTTCCAATGAGGATGCGTGGGTTCTGGTTGAAGCAGCACTTTATACCCACTTCCAAGGGCCCAGGACTGGGTTGTCAGCACTTGGCAGGGCAAGATTTACAGCAAGCAAAGTCCAGATGCTGTAGCAGGATGAAGTCTTTGATGTCCCTGAGACTTAGAACAGGAGGCAAGTCAGAAAGCCCTTGGAGTCACCCTGGGTTCAAGTGATGCAGGTCCAGTCCTTCTCACCCAGGCAGGGGAACAGCAGGCAGCAGGGCAGCTCAGCAAGGGAAGTCCAGCAAAGCAGAAGTCCTGCAGAGTGGCAGTCCTTTTAGCAGCACAGCAGTTCTTCCTGGCAGAGTCTTCACAGGTCCAGAAGTGTGTCAGAGGTCAAGTACTTATACCCATTTGTGCCTTTGAAGAGGGAGATCGGCCGAAAGTCCGTGCAGTGCGTACCCTCTGTGCTCGATTTAGGTATTACTACTATTTCTGCCATTCTAAAGTCCTGCAGTAATTTGCCCTTTCCAAGAACTCCTTGAATACCTCCAGTAGCAACGGTCCCATTTGAGGCCACACCAGGTGCCAAAACTCTGCCGGGAAGCCATTAGGTTCCGGCGCCGTACCCGCCTATAGCTATGTCAAAGCTGCACACAGCTCGTCGCAGGTGACATCGGACTCCAGGGAATCGCGTTCTTCTGAGGATAAACGGGGCATTGGTAAGTCGTGCACAAAGGTGTGTAGACCTGTGCAAGGGCTCTGGGGATCCGCGCTATAGAGTTCCCGATAGTAGGCTGCAAAGGCCTGCACAATGGGCTCACTCCTGGTTACCCGAGAGCCGTCCGTGGCAACTAGGCAAGTTCTCTAAGAGTACACAGCCAGTGCAAAGTTTTGCTGGTCTTGTCTCCCCACTGATAAATTCTGCTGCAAGTTGCCAACCAGGCCTCTCTGGCCTCCTGTGTAATCTATTGGAGCAAAGTTTGAGTGTGCAGCGAATCCCGTAGAAGAGCGTCCTGCATCGATGACAGGTATCAGTCCTCGACGTCAAGAATGTGTTACTCAAGGTCCCTGACTTTCTACCTGGGCTGATCTCTCTGACCCTTAGAGTAACTGATAATCTCTCCCCAGACGGTGGCTTTCTGGGCTTCACACATTGTACCTCGAGAGACCATCGAACCCTCATCTTCAGCGAAGAACCGTTGACATGCCACCTGGCACAATTCCCTAAATTCTTCTTGCTGAAGGCTCCAGCGGTTCAGGAGCCATCCCGTGGGCCCCAAGTGAGGTGAACTACCACTGGTGAGTGGTAAGAAACACCCGAGCCAATACTCTAGCATCCAGAACCCGGTGGCCCTCAAATCTGAAAAAATAATCTAGCCGAGAGGAGGAGTAGTGGGCCCCAGAATAAAAGGTATACCACCCTTCACTCTGGTGATGAGCCATCCACATGTCAATCAGGTTCAGATTATGCATAAAGTTGAAGAGAAGTGTCGGGCCATAACCAGCAACGGCGGGAGCTATGGAACGATCGATGCTTGGGTCGCATACCCCAATTGAGGTCACCACCCAGTAGCCAGGGGGCCTCCGGAAGCTCCTGAAGGAGGTCACCAAGCCAGATGTCAATGGTGGAGGGGCATAAACGCATAGCAATTACATTGGGGGGCTGTGTAAAGTGCCCCTAACCGCCACATAGCAACCCAGCCTATCATGCCATGTCTTTGAAACCACTAAGGGTGTATATATCCTGATTAAGATGGCCACTCCTCTGAAACCCGAGTAACATCCAGAGTGATATATCTGGGAAAAACCCCTACAGGCTACAAAAGGACATATGTTACCCAAAAGAAGGGTTTCCTGGAACATCACTACATCAGCTTCAGTCTGTGAGGCTACATTTAAAACCACCCCCTCTTGATTTTGTCCAGTATACCATTCACATTCCATGAAAAACATTACGCGAAACCAGAATCACTGGTCTCCGTATAGCGGCCCTGTTGTTGGGTAAGTCAACCATAGTCTAGCAAGGTCAATAAACTATGTTGCAAGGCTGCCCATACCTGCCCCGCCTCCGCATTCAACATCATCCTTAGAAAAAAAAAAAAAAGAAACAACAGCTTAGAGTCCTCCCCTGCCCTCAACACCCCCATACTTCAGGAACTGGAAGTATCTGTCGTGGTGCAACTAGGGACTGTAGCCAACAGGGCTAACATGTGATGTGCATCACCCCTACCTGACAAAAAACATCTCCACCCAAGGAAAATATGAGAGACATAAAACCATGCAAAACTTCCATGCAGGTCTAGGAAATATTACTCAGTACCCACAGCCTAGGACCACTTAGTCGTCATCTGGGGTGTCCTGCAGACCCCGAGGGGATCAGTATTGTCAGGTAAAGGGGCGGAGTTCCCCTCTGGTGTCGTGCGGTCAGGATTCGGAGATTGGGCCCTTCATACTCTCCCATTCGGCCGCTTTCTCAAGCCATGTGCCACTCCCTTGAAGGCCCCCTATTGCCGCCGCCACCCCTCCCCCACCCCCTGAGTAATGATCACTGAGGTGCCTCATTGGCCACTCCTCGATCCAGCCCCAGACTGCCTCAGGTGTATCGAAGAAAAAGGTCTTGCCCTGAAAGATAACTTTTAGACGGGCTGGGAACAGAAGCTTGTAGGCAGTGTCTTCAGTTTCTGCTTTGCGGCCTGGAATGAGTGCAGCTGCTGCTGTACTTATAGGGTGTAGTTCGAGAATATCATCACTGGGGCAGATTGACTGAATAGCTGGCCAGCCCTGCGCACCGTCCTGAGGACAGCATCTCTGTCAGTGTAGTTGAGCATTCGCACAATCAATGGGCGAGGTGGTGTGGCCACTGGAGGTTTTGCAATCAGGGCTCTGTGTGCCTGCTCTATAATGAAGCATGACAATACCTCACTCGTGGGGACCCAACTCAGCAGCCAATCATAAATAAATTTAGTAAGCATGGTCCCTTCAGCCCCCTCCGGGATGTCCACGCCGCGTAGGTTATTGCTTTCTAAGTGCGCCATGCTTGGTGTGCTTATAGATTTTCTGTTGGGAACTAGAGGTCGCTGTCTTGTCTCTTGCCATGGTGTGAATGGTGGGATGCCAACCCACGACCCCCCTGATGCGGTGGGGTGTTCGTCACACCCACTGGGGATTAGTTGGGGCTGCCGTAGTCAATGAGTATCGAGTTGCCCCACTCCGCTCACACTGTATATCAGAGGGAAGAGGATCCTGTGAGTGTCCCCTAAAGGCCAACACCAAAAAGGTGTATAGGATGCAGTGCTACCCTGACTATGGCGCCCACAGTGGTGGGGGAGATTTGAGTCCTCTACTGCCCTGTGGGCCAATAACTGCCCCTGATACGGGCTATATGGCGCCTATCACGTCATGAGCGGTCTTTCACCAACATGCCACCACGATCCTCGGTGTCCACCCAGCAGTCACAAAGAAGAGCGCCAGAGAGGGGGGCCCAGGTCCAGTCCCTCCTTCAGCAAGTGATTCACCAACCCCTTGCGCGGGGCTCACAATCTCTCACAATCGTTCACGCCGCTGCAGCACCAGCTCGCGGTCTCGCAGGTCCTCCAGCGCCGATGCTTGTCCTGTAGGCCTCTAGCTGCCCCAGTGGCATGTTCAAGAGGCCACTCGCCTCCGGAGCACGATCAGCTTCTGGGCGCCACCTCTGGTGTCCTTTCCTTCGCGCAGGGCTACCCCGGCACTCTCGCCGGATCTGCGGTCACTGAATGCCTGCACCGATCTTTGGCCACATCGGTCCCGGCCCAAGGCAACGCGCTCAGTTTCACCTGGTCGGCTGTTGACTGAAGGGGCGTCGTCCCAAGGGGGGGGCCCCCCTCTACGCTTCACAAGCAACCAAGGTCAGGCACTCCGGAGCAGCCTCGCAATCAGCGTCACCCTGTCCCCAAGCGAGCCACCTCCCCAGCCTTCTCTCAGCCTTGCTTCTGCAGCGAGGCTCGTCTGAAGTCGTGGTTGGGCGGTTTTTGTCCCTCGCTGTATGTCATGTCACCGAGGCTGGAAGGTACCCAGTTTCAGCAACCCAGTTAAAATTACCCTGGAGAGCGACGGTTTCAGTCGATTTCCTGCGTGGAGTAGAAGAGCCCTCTCGAAGAGCGGCTGCCATGTTCGCTGAAAAATTAAAAGGATAGGGGCGTGGCTTAGCCAGAAAACATGGCGGCCGCTCTTTGAGAGAGCTCCTCTACTATATATATATCTCAGAATGGCTATAGTCACTCTGCACTCTCTGGTTATAGTTAGGGTTACCAGGGAGGGATAGTAATTCCTCGGATTTTTGACCTTTCATAACTTTGCACCCATTTGGCGAATATCCACAAAACTTTCCAGACCTATTCTTTCTTCTACATTGGGAGATGATGGAAAGTTTTGCGGTGATTTATCAAGGGGGTGCAAAGAACAAAGGGGGGTTCCAAAACAGGTTTTGAACCCAATGCATTTTACATCGAATTTTTGCATTGGACATAGCAGCAAAACGGCTGAACAGATTGTAATGAAATTTCACAGGAACGTACATTAGACTATGTAGATGATCCTTTTTGCTATTGCAGGTGATGTTATGAAGTGGTTATAAAGTTATAAGGGTCACAAATTAGTGATATCTATTATTTCATATGCAGCACAATACTAATAAAAGTAGCAAGGAGGCCCAGAAAATAAAGAGGACTGCATATATAAGATTTCAGATTTACTACATGAACAACTGAAGGACCCACGTATGGACACATACTAAAGGAAACCAATAAACAAAAACATAAAAAATAGGATGCATCTTCATCTACATAAGTTTTCTTTGCATGCTCTCTGGCTCACAAAAAAAACTGTGGCCAACGAGCCAAACAGAAACCATCTTTCTTATGCTCTCCTGAACAACAAAATGGAAAAGTGACCTGCCAGTAAGCTACACAAACTAAAACATGGAGGACATGATAATTGGCCACTAGGAAAAACATTAATAATCTCAATTTTTATAACAACAACGATGATTGGCTTTCATTCGCTTTGGGCTTTATATGTAGCACAAAACTACTAAAAGTATCAAAGAAGGCCAAAAAATAAACTAGACTGCATATGTAAAGTTTCAGAATTACTACACATTTATTGTCACTTGATTATGTAAACAAATACATAACAAATACAATAGATAAAAAGAAAGAAGTCACATTAAATCTGGTCACCATTCAGTAGTTATAGCTAGGATTCCCAGAGATAGGAATTCTTGGATTTTTGCTCCCTAATAACTTTCTACCCGTTTGATGAACCACCACAAAATCTTCCAGATCTATAGTGCTTTCTACAGTTTGTGATGATGTACATTTTTGTGGTGAATCGTTAAGGGATTTAAATATTAAAGAGGGGGTTCCAAAACTTCCTGTCACTCTCTCGAACAACTACTACCCTCAGCGGCCAGTTGCCTGCTGCCAGCCGTATTTTGCCTTTTCACCTATTACCTTTGTCTCTTTCTGCCTCTTCTCTCCATCCTCTATTTTGCCTCTTTATCCTCCGTTTGCCTCTTATCCCCTGTTTACCTCTTTTCCTCTGTTTGCCTTCTTATCCTCCATTTGCTTCTTTATCTTATCTGTTTTGCCTCTTTATCCTCCGGGTGCCTCTTATCGCCTGTTTGCCTCTTCATCCTCTTTTCTTTGCTTTTCTTACTGTTTAGCCCATTCCCGTTGTCTTTCTCGCTCTTTCCCACCCTCACTATCCTGTGCTTCCACTCCTGCCTTGCTTTTCCATCTCCTGTTAACCCCTCCCAGAACCTACTTAATGGAGACCGCAGAGCGGCACGCGCAGCGGACGCACCGCATCTGCACCGCTGGGGCACCAAATGCAAGCCCATTTGCACCCGCCCATGCCTAGACCACGCCCAGCGCCAGGACTTCTGGCTCCCAGTCCACCCGCAGGTACAACGCTGCCGTCCTCCTCCGTGCCCTGAACACCGGACACCCCAGTGAACACTGCTGCCACGCAGCAACGTACTCTAAGGCATGACCATTCTCCTGCACCAAATTCACCTTCTAATGCACCAGCACGACTGCTATCATCTCACAAAGCACCACGCCGACCTCTTGCCACACTACACCAGAAGCAACCCACCGACTCCACTGCCTACTCCTTAACACGCGCTCTATTGGCAAGTACTCCAGAGAGTTATGGGACCACATCGCCACCCTCGCACCCAACATTGTCTTCCTCACTAAGACCTGGCTCAACCCTGCATCTGCTCCAGACACTGTTGCAGCGATTCCGGATGGATATAAAATCACTCACCAGGACCGGAATAGCTATCATCCACAAAGAGACCATAGAAGGCACCCCACCACCATTGACAATACCACCACCCCCTTCGAACACCTCAACTTCAAGCTCTACAGGGATGACAAAACAACCATCAGAGTCACCCTCGCATACCTACTCCCGGGCCTGCGCTCCAGCTTCTTCAACACGATTGCAGACTTTATTGCGCCCTTCGCCCTCTTGACTCCAAGGACTACATCTTCCTCGGCAACCTCAACTTCCATCTGGATGACCACAATGACTACAACCTCGTCCACCTTCTCGACAGTATGAGCAGCCTCGGACTGACCCAATTCATCTACAACACCATGCACACCGCAGGACACATGCTGGACCCCATTTTCACCTCCAGCAACCGCGTCAAAAACAGCCACGTCACAGAACTCACGTGAACCAACCAGTCCATCATCTACAGCACCCCCACCCCCAAGATGGGCAGTGCCTCCCACTGCAACTGGAGCACAATTTCAGAAACCAGCTGGACGGATGCCCTCAACACCTCCAATCCAGCTGCCGCTACCAACCTGGAACATGGAATAAGGAACTTCAATGCCTGGATCAACATCTGCGCAGACAGCATAGCCCCCATCAAGATCCACAATCACAGAAGATCCTCCAAAATGTCCAGCTGATACACCCAAGAACTCAGAACAGTGAAACGTCACAGCAAAAAGCTGGAGAGGAGATAGCACGCAGGCAAGGACACCCCCTACCGGGCAGCTGTCAAGACATTCCTCACCCTCCACCACTGAGGGCCGCTGAGGGCAACAAAGTAGACAGCCTAAGCCACACACATCGAAATCAGCACAAACAACAGCAAGAAACTTTTCAACATCGTTAAGGAGTTCTCCAACCCTGCTGTCAGTGAAAACAACATCACACCCTCACAAGAGCTATGAGACAACTTTGCCGACTTCTTTGCCGACTTCTTTCATGACAAGATCGCAACCATATACAGAAACTTCGAACCCCAACCTACACCCACAGACATCGCTGACCGATATGCCCTCACTGCAACTGACACGAACCACAGACTGACCACCTGGAACCAGCTCTCCACCTAGGACACCACCACCATCATGAAATACATCCACTCGGGAGTTCCCACAGAACCAGGCTTGCACCACATATTCAACACCAGAAACTAAAGGATTGGCCAGGAACTTACCACCCTGCTCCACAATAACAACCACAACGTTTCCTGCTGCCTTGAAACATGCCAAAGTCAGTCCACTATTCAAAAAGCCCTGCGTCAACCACAGTGCACTCAAAAACTACCAGCCAATCTCCTATACTCCCATTCCCAGCCAAGGTACTGAAAAAGATTATTCACAGGCAATTCACGACACACCTGGAGCAGAACCAGCTACTCAACACCTCCCAGCAATCACAGCATCGAGACCTCCCTGATTGCAGCCACCGATGACATCCAAACCCTCCTCGACCGAGGAGAAACAGCAGCTCTGATCCTCCTCGAGCTCTCTGCAGCCATCGACACCATATCCCACCACACGCTGATTGAAATACTCCACCAGATTGGCATCCAAGGGGACACACTCAGATGGATCACCTCCTTCCTCACTGGAAGGGCAAAGAGGGTCCGCCTACAACCTTTCACCTCTGAACCCAAGGATATTGTCTGCAGTATCCCCCAGGGCTCATCCCTCAGCCCTACGCTCTTCAACGCATACATGACCCCATTGGCCAACATCGTCAGATCTCACAGTCTCAACATAATATATTACCCAGACTGTACCAAACTGGTCCTCTCCCTCACTGATGACCCTACCACCACCAGGACCAACTTCCACAGATGCATGATAAGCGTCGCCGACTGGATGAAGAACAACTGCCTGAAGGTAAATGCGCACAAGACTGAAGAACTGATCTTCAGCAACAACAGCAACCCCTTGAATGACTCTTGGTGGCCCTCAGACCTGGGACCCGCACCCATACCCGCCGGCGACACCAGAAACCTCGGAATCAGCACTGATAATAAGATCACCATGAAATCACAGATCAATGCTGTCTCTTCTACCTGCTTTCCCACTCAGCGCATGCTACTGAAGATTTTCAAGTGGCTACCCCTACACACGAGAAGCACCGTGACAGAGGTCCTCATCACCAGCCAACTGGACTATGGCAACGATCTCTACGTAGGAATCACCGCATACCTCCTACAGAAACTTCAAACCATACAGAACTTTGCAGCCAGACTTGTCCTCGACCTCCCCCAATGAACGCACATCACACCCAAACTCAGGCAACTCCACTAGGTCCTCAGACAGAAGAGAGGCCAATTCAAGCTGCTGACCCATGCACACATGGCTCTTGTTGGAAATGGCCCTTTTTGCAGGGTTATCCCCAAACCTTTTGCTTCTTCCTCCTATTTTTTCCTGACCTGCTGTTGTTGGGTTTAGGACTCTGGTCACTTTACCACTGTTATTCAGTGCTAAAATGCATATGCTCTCTGTGAAATTTTAGTATTATGGATTGGTGTTTCCATGATTGGCATGTTTGATTTACTAGTCAGTCCCTAGTACCGTGCACTGTGTGTGCCCAGGGCCTGTAAATCAAATGCTGCTAGTGGGCCTGAAGCACTGATTGTGCCACCCACATAAGCAGCCTATAAATGTAACTCAGATCTGCCACTGCAGTATCTGTGTGCAGTTTGGTACTGCCATGTCGACTTGGCCAGTGCACCCACTTGCCAGACCTTACCTTTCCCTTTTCTTACATGTTAGTCACCCCTATTGTGGGCCCAAGGTACCCCTGTGGGCAGGGTGCAGTGTATGTGAACGGTAGGACATGCCCTGGTATGTGTGGCATGTCCTGATGGTGAACTACTGCCAAGTTCGTTTTTCACTATTGCAAGGCTACCTGTTCCCATAGGATAGAAAGGGGAGTTTGCTTATAACATCTTATAAGCATAACTACCCCTAGGAACAAGGTAGGAAAACAAAATTTGATATGCCTGAACTCAGAATGTTAAAATGCTTCTTTTAGTGAGGGTGATTTTTACATTCTGTGTTTGAAAATACCACTTTTAGAAAGTAGGTATTTTCTTGCTTAGCCATCCAGTGTGCCTCTGCTAGGATGTGTATTGACTGTCTTACTTTGGAGTGACAGGGGCTGGGAATGTGCAGTGGCTCCAGAGAGTCTGGATGAGTCAGGGCTGGGCTGAATAGACCTGGGCTGCAATCAGAGTAGTGGGAGGAGTTTTCACTAGCACCTGAATAGGCCCGGTCTGCATTTAGAGTGGTGGGAGGAGATTTCCCTTGCACCTGAATAGGCCCTGTCTGCCTTAGACAATGCTGTCTCCGCCTCCTGCTGGGAAGCTGGACCAGAGAGGACCAAACTGGTTTGGACTAAGCACAGACACTCTTTGCCTGAGAGGACAAATGAATTTGGAGTATAAATATTGGGGCCCAGAACTTTAGAGAACTCTTTTGGAACCAAGAAGAGCTGGAGAAGCTGCGAGGAGGGACTACCACTTTGCTGTGTTGGCCTGCAGTGGCTGCTTCTGTCTTGGGCAGTGAACTTTCTGCAACTTCCTCTTTGTGAGTTTCTCCAAGGGCTTGAGGTAGCGCTTGTCCCCTGTTCAAGAAGTCTCAGGAAAAAATAACAAAAGGAGGGAGTGTAGAGGTCTACAGGCAGAATCTACCTCCTGTACAACTTTTTATAAACAATGTGATTCTACCCTGTGTGGTAACTAGTGAATAATTTTTTTGTTTTCTTCGTGATTTTTAAGAAGAAGTGTGTATTGCTGATCCGTGAAATGTCAGGGAAAAGCACTACGTGTTTTTAAAATACCCCTCACACACTACGAATCCCGTAGTGTCATGCTTCATCATGGGGGTCTTCCCGTCCCTCTACGGGGCGGGGCGTGCTACAACCTACGAATACGTGGGAGCACTTGATGTTTGTGAAAATAGGCTATGTGTAGTGTGGGAGTGAGAGTGGTAGGGTCAGTGAAAGATACAAAAGAGGGTTTTTAAAAATTCCCTGGCTAGTGGAAAAAAACAGATTTTATTCACTTCCCTAGCTGGAAACACTAAAATGGGGTTGTGTAGGGGGTGTACCTTAATATGATACCTCCTACTGGGTCAACATGTTTCGTAAGCAGTCCCCACTGCTTTACTCGTCAGGACCTAGTCTGATCCCTACTGCACTCAAATATAATATTTTTTATATATGTAGTATGCCTATCTTTCAAAAGTCAGTCTGCAAAAATAAGCCAGACTGAAAAAATAGGGGTAAATGGCCCCTAGTAGTCAAAAAAACCAAATTTGGTATACTGCTTAGAACGATTGTCAGGCATCATGAGCTTGCACTGAAGGTGAAGTTGCCTTGGATTCATCAATGAAATAGGATATGCTCTCTGCTTTCCATATCTCCGTGCTGCTCCGTGGCAGAGCAGCACGGAGGTATGGAAAGCAGAGAGCATATCCTATTTCATTGATGAATCCAAGGCAACTTCACCTTCAGTGCAAGCTCATGATGCCTGACAATCGTTCTAAGCAGTATACCAAATTTGGTTTTTTTGACTACTAGGGGCCATTTACCCCCTATTTTTTCAGTCTGGCTTATTTTTGCAGACTGACTTTTAAAAGATAGGCATACTACATATATAAAAAATATTATATTTGAGTGCAGTAGGGATCAGACTAGGTCCTGACGAGTAAAGCAGTGGGGACTGCTTACGAAACATGTTGACCCAGTAGGAGGTATCATATTAAGGTACACCCCTACACAACCCCATTTTAGTGTTTCCAGCTAGGGAAGTGAATAAAATCTGTTTTTTTCCACTAGCCAGGAATTTTTAAAAACCCTCTTTGTATCTTTCACTGACCCTACCACTCTCACTCCCACACTACACATAGCCTATTTTCACAAACATCAAGTGCTCCCACGTATTCGTAGGTTGTAGCACGCCCCGCCCCGTAGAGGGACGGGAAGACCCCCATGATGAAGCATGACACTACGGGATTCGTAGTGTGTGAGGGGCATTTTAAAAACACGTAGTGCTTTTCCCTGACATTTCACGGATCAGCAATACACACTTCTTCTTAAAAATCACGAAGGAAACAAAAAAATTATTCACTAGTTACCACACAGGGTAGAATCACATTGTTTATAAAAAACAAGAAGTCTCAGGAACAGCAAAGACTTCAAGTTCTTCTACCATCAGCACTGGGGACTGTGTGTTTTGTGCTGTAACAGAAGAAAAGCAACCCGACGCCGTCTACGACGCCGCTGCTGACTCCGTGTCCTGAGGGTACCGCAGAGGGCACCGCCGAACCGCAACCCTGGTCTCACCGATGATGCCACCTGACGCCGCCACCGAGCCGCTGCTTGCACCGTGACCTGTGGGCACCGCACTCTGCCCCGCCTCGCTTCACGCCATCGCCCTGGTATCCCCGACAAGGCCACTCCATGCCGACATCGATGCCGCTGCTTGCACCGTGATTCGAGGGCACCGCTCGTAAGTTGCACGACACACCGTCCTCATTTTATTTATTTATTTTATTTTTTATTTAATGCGATTTTATATAGCGCGAACATTACCCAAAGGTGTCAGAGCGCTTTACAAAAGAACCAGTTGCGTTACATAAGGACTTTGAATTACATGAGTTACAAAAGAAATGCGAACATAGCGAACATTACCCAAAGGTGTCAGAGCGCTTTACAAAAGAACCAGTAGCGTTACATAAGGACTTTGGATTACATGCGTTACAAAAGAAATACAAGCAGAAAAAAATTGCAAATGTACAAGTTGCAAAGTCACTCAAGGAAGAGATACAAACGGATAAACGCTAAACTCCTAGGAATGGTAGTAAGTACAAAGGTCTACTACATATACTAGTGGTTAGAGTTATATCTAAGCATATATACACAAATAGTGACTTTACTCATGATTACATTTTACCAGCGATTAGGCTTGGGCAACTCAAAATTACATATTTACAGAGTGAACGGCGAAATGAAACATCAAAGGGGGTAGAGAGCGGTGGGGGTGGGAGGGGAGAAGAGTCGGAGGCTGAGATTGGCGAGAGGGGGACCTGAGGGGGAGAAAGAGATAAGGCAGTCCAGCAAAGAGAAATGTCTGAAGTTCGGCACCCTCCCCCTGCGTCAGAGGGCTTTACAAAAGAACCAGTAGCGTTACATAAGGACTTTGAATTACATGCGTTACGAAAGAAATACAAGCAGAAAAAAAAAGAAATTGCAAATGTACAAATTGTAGAATCACACAAGGAAGAGATGCACAAAGAAAAAAATTGCAAATGTACAAGTTGCAAAGTCACTCAAGGAAGAGATACAAACGGATAAACGCTAAACTCCTAGGAATGGTAGTAAGTACAAAGGTCTACTACATATACTAGTGGTTAGAGTTATATCTAAGCATATATACACAAATAGTGACTTTACTCATGATTACATTTTACCAGCGATTAGGCTTGGGCAACTCAAAATTACATATTAACAGAGTGAACGGAGAAATGAAACATCAAAGGGGGTAGAGAGGGGTGGGAGGGGGAGAAGAGTCGGAGGCTGAGATTGGCGAGAGGGGGACCTGAGGGGAGAAAGAGATAAGGCAGTCCAGCAAAAGAGAAATGTCTGAAGTTCGGCAAAACGAGAGCTGGAGGTCCTCTTGAGGTCAGGCATAGTCCAGGGAGGGATGAGTAGGTAAAAGTTCAGCACGGGGGAAGGAGTCACCAGTGTCGGCCATGTTGGGGTCAGGCATCCTGGGCCCCTTTTCCAAACCGAGAGTGAGCCAAGTACGCCAGAGCTTTGTGGAAAGGGAAGGGTCGGACTCACCCCCGGTGTCCCTAGGCTCTCGAGGCGCACGCAGACCCCGAAAGGGCGCTGGGGCACAACACCCACCACGGTGGGCAGCGCTGTGGGAGCCGCCATTTTGCCTCGCGCAGGGGGGTGGGAGGGGCGCTCACCTCGATCCTCAGCAAGCACGAGTCTCTAGGCTCAGGGCAAACTCTGGTGGGTGACGGGGGAGAGAAAACACCTCTCACTGAGCTGCATTGACGGCGCCCCCACCCCGTACAGGTGACAGTGGCCTACCGCACCGTAGCCTTGGCCTACCGACGCCAGTGCCAAAGGCTCCAGTTCGTCAGCCGACGACACTGCTTCAGCAACGACGACGCTGCTACTTGCACCGTGACCTGCCAGCACTGCGACGAGCACCGCATCACCTCGCACCGCAGCCCTGGTCTCACCGACGCCTCTGGACGACCATCACCAAGCCGCTGCCTGCACCGAGACCTGAGGGCACTGCATGCCGCACCACTGCAATTAGCACCGCAGCCCTGACGCCTGCGGACGATGGCACTCCCGACTTCAACCGCGAAGAGTTCGATCTGCAACGCATGTGACTTCAAGGGTCTGACGACTCCTGCACCGACCTCCGGAACGACGCCTGCGGACGCCGGCCTTTCGGGGCTCATCGAGAGGTCGCCGACGTCTCGCATTTCTAGAGGTAATGTTTTTCGGGTCCTCCCGACACCGTAGATGGCCCGCGATGCCGCGGTCAGCAAGAACTGTTTGGATTTGTTGTTCACTGCGCGGTGATAGCCTCAGACGGAGCTATCGACTTCAAGGAACTATATTTCAAGTCTATTCTGATGACTGAAAATTTCTAAGTACTGTACTGTGGATTTTTATCATTTTGGTCTTGTTTTGAGTATATAAAAATATTGGGTATTTTTCTAAACTGGTGTGGTGTCCTTTTGTAGTGCTTTCACTGTGTTACTGTTGGTTATGTGCAAATGCTTTACACACTGCCTCTAAGATAAGCCTGACTGCTCATGACAAGCTACCAAGGGGGTGAGCTGGGGTTATTTTAGGAGTGTAACTCCCTTAACCTGACTAGAAGGAAGGGTCCCTACTTGGACAAGGTGCAAACCACTGGCAACTAGAGACCCCCATTTCTAACAGCTCTACACAAGAAAAGGACCAGCCTACATTAACCACCGCCTAACCTTCTACCAACCGTCGAGAAGATTATGCTCTGTCTCCCTATCATTTGCCAATACTCCCTGCATTCACTGAAGCAGAAGTGGAGGACGCTCCCTCTCCTACATCGCAGCAAAGACCTAAAACAGCATCCCCATGCTGCTCCGGACCATCACCTAATTTCCAGAATTCCTAAGGGCCTTCAAGACCTGGCTGTTCAAATGAGCCTTCTGGGACCTTCAAGCGTCTTGATACCCTATTGGATGTTTAGTAGCACTATGTAAATCCTGATTGATTGAAAACGCATTTTTACACCAATGCATTTTCCATAAACTATTGTATTTGAAGTAGCGCAAAATCAGCTAAATGGATTTATATGAAACTTTGTAGGATTATACATTATGGTGCGCAGATGATTTTTTGGGGGGGTACTGCAGGTAAGTAAGGTAAGTATTCTCAAATGACATCATTGATGAGACCACTGACATCACTGATTACATCATCCAATGAGTGTGTTAGTTTGTTTTATAGTTTACACATACTAGTTAATAATGTGTACAAAAGAAGTTTGGATAATGTCATCAGTGATGTCATCAACAGGCCAAGGGTGGACTGCTATTACAGTGTGTTAAAGCCTTTTGACAGGTATTTTGCTACATGGAATCTCACAGATTACCACAGTAGGCAAGGGTTTTGGTGTTTGTTACCCTCTGATAAACCATGTGGGTAGAACATCTGCAATGTGATAATCTTTGCTAGGTCCTTTAAGGGGTAGTATATTGTTTTAAAAAGTGTAATTGTCAAGAGTATGTTTTATTAGGACTGAGGCAATGGCAATATGGCAACACCACAAACACTGTAGTGGTCTGTAAGCTGTGCTGTATTATGTCTTCTCTGCTTAATTTAAAGAAATGCCTGAACATGGAGATATATTTGTGGCATTCGGACTTGCAGTATTCAGTCACAACACCATGTGTACAGGCCGTATATTTGATATTACAAGAGAGTACGAAACACATACTTGCCAGTTCTCTTGATGGCGCCAATGAAAACAGTATTTAGATCTCTTTCAATTATCGGCAAAGTTAATGTTTAGCAGTGGTATACTAAGTACTTTAATGACATTTTCTCTAGCTAAAAAAGAGAGTTGCGTGAGGTCCTAATCCCAGTCTAGTAGGAGCATAGCTGCCTATTTTGTTGTGTTCATTTGTATTGTGGACATCCGCCTGCATTCTTCATAGAAACGTCAAATAAGTTGGCATTACCGATGCTTGTTTGTTTTTGCTCATCGACTGTCAGCTAGCACAAGACAAACATCCTTGTCCACGTCCTGGTGGGTCAGTCGCTCCCTCAGAGCTCATTTGAGAGGCACAGGAGTGGATATTTTGTTCACACAGATCATGTGTATTAATGTTTTTTTTTTTTTTTTAATTTCAGGAATATTAATGTTTGTTTTATTGTGCAATTATCTGTTTGGATCACTTTTCAAGCCCACGGATTTTCAAGCCATCTATACGGATCTTACGAGAAAAGTGCTACTATTTTTGCCCACCACCTCTGTTTGCATGGACTGTAGTACTATATTTTTTAACATTTTATGCATAAGCCAATTTTTTGCAGCAGAAATTATACATAGTCCTTTTAGTCAAGAGTCAGCCACCCAGCTATATTTTTGTAAATCAAATTATGTTATATGACATTTCTATGAAGCTAAAACACATTAGCCATGTAAGTAGTTATTTCTTTGCTTCTTGCAAATAAATCTAATTATATAAAAATGTTCTCAGTTTCTTTTAAAGCATCTATGTTTGCACGTTTAACTGTCTGTTGCGGTGATCCATACAGTACTGTATTTATATAAAATGTACCTCCAGTAATGATGGAAATGTGAGTGAAGGAGACCAGCTAAGGGAATTAGCTTGACTAGTCACCCCCAAAACAAATCCAAAAAATCATGCCGCACTCTGTTGTCACTTTCTCTCGCAAGAACAAACATAATGCATTTGCCATGAAGCCCCCTCTACCATGGGACGATAAATACAAATCATGTCATACAGGGCCACTACGACTTGCCTGCCACAGGGTTCCGAACTATGAGCCTGATTCACAAAGTTAGCTTACATTTTTTTGTAATTTATTACACATTTTTTTGAGTAATTTACACTTCGGAGTAAGATTAGTTTTCAGTAGTTACAAACTCCAAGTGTAAATTTACTACAAAAGTGTAAGTTACAACCTCTCGACCCTTGGAGTATAGCAATTGGCCTACTCTTGTTTGGGTGGGTGACATCCCTCCCTAAACCACTCATGCCTCTCCCTAAACCCTTCCCAAACCTCCCTAATGCCCATTTCCCCACCCACTTCCTCCTGTCCCACCCACATTTACTACTGAAACTTACGTGTGTGGAGACTCGCAGTTGGGGTGGAGAACTACGCACATATAAGTATAGGAAATGACGGCGGGGTAAACTCTGCACCTGGTTTTTGAATACCACTTTGTAATACTTTTTGTAGTACTACAAAACGTACTACAAAGTGCAGATGGCGAATCTGGCCTTGTATTTTTATGAGGTATGCTGGACAAGCCATTAAGAACAAATGTGGTAATATAAATCTAAGATCTTGTAACATCCATCAATAGATTGCACCAAGAAGTATGATTGATTCACACATTCTGAGCAACTCGGTAGTAGCTCATAACAGCACTCACCTACCCAAACAAGCATTTGCAATGCAATAGGTCTCGCATTTGGGAGAGTTACAGCTATTGGCATTGTAAATGATAATGTATTTTATCTATGTGTTTACCTTTGGAACCTTATAAGTGTTTAGATATGCAGCATATTATACCTTACTTCTGCACATATCCACTGATCGGGAGGTGCACTGCAGAAGGAGTATTCCTTAATATAATGGATTAGACTAAGCGTGCTCAGTATACAAAGAAGTTAAAGAGGCTGCAATGGCACCAATCCACCGATAGATGTCCCTTGTGAAAGCTGCAAAGGAGACACTTTGCCGCTAGGTGTCCCTTCTTGATGAAGTAAAACACACTGGAATACCAATTCACAAAAGAACTGAAAACAAAATAAAACAAAATACCCTATTGATGTCTTTTCATGACATAGTCCGTAGGTATTAAATCATATTAAATCACAAAACTTGCATGTAAAGTAATACTGTGTTTTCTAATGCAAAAACCCCCAAAATATTGTCTTGCAAAAGACCTTGATGTATTTAACTGTTTAAATGAAAGGACACGCAAGTAAAAGGAATGCTGCAGCAAACACTATTTTATTGTGAAGGTGGTGACACCCGGCTGTGGGTCACTGCCACTTAAGCTCTTATGTATTGACATGCTGCTTACACCTTAACCAAGAGCCAATCTAGTGTATACAAAACATACCAAAGTGGGTTTATTCTTTCCCCAGACAGTGATGTACCTCCGGACTGCTTAGTGTCTGAAGGCAAACAGATGAATTCTGATCTGCGACCTGTACAGCCCGGTTAGTGCTTTGACTGCAGTGCTATTCTTTCTTGTGAGGGCTTAAGAGGAGGATTCTATTGATCTTGCACAAAGTTCCCGTTCGTGTGTCAAGCAAGACACCCACGTTGGAAGTGCAACACTTGTGCCTCAGTGGGCGCGAGTTACAAGACGTCATTTGAGCTAAACGCCAGCATTGCCTATTGTGTCCCTTTAAAGAGGCTGCAATGGCACCAATCCACCGATAGATGTCCCTTATGAAAGCTGCAAAGGAGACACTTTGCCGCTAGGTGTCCCTTCTTGATGAAGTAAAACACACTGGAATACCAATTCACAAAAGAACTGAAAACAAAATAAAACAAAATACCATATTGATGTCTTTTCATGACATAGTCCGTAGGTATTAAATCATATTAAATCACAAAACTTGCATGTAAAGTAATACTGTGTTTTCTAATGCAAAAAACCCCCAAAATATTGTCTTGCAAAAGACCTTGATGTATTTAACTGTTTAAATGAAAGGACACGCAAGTAAAAGGAATGCTGCGGCAAACAGGCCTGTGTATTTTATTGTGAAGGTGGTGACACCCGGCTGTGGGTCACTGCCACTTAAGCTCTTATGTATTGACATGCTGCTTACACCTTAACCAAGAGCCAATCTAGTGTATACAAAACATACCAAAGTGGGTTTATTCTTTCCCCAGACAGTGATGTACCTCCAGACTGCTGAGTGTCTGAAGGCAAACAGATGAATTCTGACCTGCGACCTGTACAGCCCGGTTAGTGCTTTGACTGCAGTGCTATTCTTTCTTGTGAGGGCTTAAGAGGAGGATTCTATTGATCTTGCACAAAGTTCCCGTTCGTGTGTCAAGCAAGACACCCACGTTGGAAGTGCAACTCTTGTGCCTCAGTGGGCGCGAGTTACAAGACGTCATTTGAGCTAGACGCCAGCATTGCCTATTGTGTCCCTTTAAAGAGGCTGCAATGGCACCAATCCACCAATAGATGTCCCTTGTGAAAGCTGCAAAGGAGACACTTTGCCGCTAGGTGTCCCTTCTTGATGAAGTAAAACACACTGGAATACCAATTCACAAAAGAACTGAAAACAAAATAAAACAAAATACCCTATTGATGTCTTTTTATGGCAGTACAGAGCACATGCGGGCGACTTCAAAATATAGAAAGAACACGGGGAAAAAGCAAAAACAGGCAGAGGGAACAAGAGCTTGTAATCGATGCAACATGCTCGCTAGTGACAGGCACTAGTAGCACTGACTCTGCTCTAGCTATTAATTTGCCGGCTCGCCCACCTCTAGTCCCTGGAGCCAGACGCCAGCACTGACTGCACTGAGTTGCAGTGCCACACGCCATCACTAGAGGTCCACAGCACCGTACACTATCACTGACTGCACTACAGCAGGTCGTCACTAAATGTCTCACTGCCACTGCCAGACGCCAGCATTGGCTGCAATAGATTGTAAAACACACAAGATGATGGACGGAATGCTGCACATTGGCAAACATTCACCCCCAGTCACAGATCTGGGTTTAATCCATCGTTATTTTGCTTCACCACGCCACCCCAGTTCAGACATAGCCATATGCAAATCAGTCTTGACCCTGTGCCTCATGGGAACAGTCCAGACCGAACTGCCAAGCCATGTCTTCCCTGGACCAGAATCAAGCATCCTAGGACCGGTTTCAGGCTATCAGCCTTCATCAGCCAGGATAGCTTGACTCCAGTGGCGTAGTGAGCACGGGACCCACGTCTGGGCATACCCTTCCCACATAGGGCAAATTGCAAAACACACAAGATGATGGACGGAATGCTGCACATTGGCAAACATTCACCCCCAGTCACAGATCTGGGTTTAATCCATCGTTATTTTGCTTCACCACGCCACCCCAGTTCAGACATAGCCATATGCAAATCAGTCTTGACCCTGTCCCTCATGGGAACAGTCCAGACCGAACTGCCAAGCCATGTCTTCCCTGGACCAGAATCAAGCATCCTAGGACCGGTTTCAGGCTATCAGCCTTCATCAGCCAGGATAGCTTGACTCCAGTGGCGTAGTGAGCACGGGACCCACGTCTGGGCATACCCTTCCCACATAGGGCAAATTGCAAAACACACAAGATGATGGACGGAATGCTGCACATTGGCAAACATTCACCCCCAGTCACAGATCTGGGTTTAATCCATCGTTATTTTGCTTCACCACGCCACCCCAGTTCAGACATAGCCATATGCAAATCAGTCTTGACCCTGTGCCTCATGGGAACAGTCCAGACCAAACTGCCAAGCCATGTATTCCCTGGACCAGAATCAAGCATCCTAGGACCGGTTTCAGGCTATCAGCCTTCATCAGCCAGGATAGCTTGACTCCAGTGGCGTAGTGAGCACGGGACCCACGTCTGGGCATACCCTTCCCACATAGGGCAAATTGCAAAACACACAAGATGATGGACGGAATGCTGCACATTGGCAAACATTCACCCCCAGTCACAGATCTGGGTTTAATCCATCATTATTTTGCTTCACCACGCCCCCCCAGTTCAGACATAGCCATATGCAAATCAGTCTTGACCCTGTGCTTCATGGGAACAGTCCAGACCGAACTGCCAAGCCATGTCTTCCCTGGACCAGAATCAAGCATCCTAGGACCGGTTTCAGGCTATCAGCCTTCATCAGCCAGGATAGCTTGACTCCAGTGGCGTAGTGAGCACGGGACCCACGTCTGGGCACACCCTTCCCACATAGGGCAAATTGCAAAACACACAAGATGATGGACGGAATGCTGCACATTGGCAAACATTCACCCCCAGTCACAGATCTGGGTTTAAACCATCGTTATTTTGCTTCACCACGCCACCCCAGTTCAGACATAGCCATATGCAAATCAGTCTTGACCCTGTGCCTCATGGGAACAGTCCAGACCGAACTGCCAAGCCATGTCTTCCCTGGACCAGAATCAAGCATCCTAGGACCGGTTTCAGGCTATCAGCCTTCATCAGCCAGGATAGCTTGACTCCAGTGGCGTAGTGAGCACGGGACCCACGTCTGGGCATACCCTTCCCACATAGGGCAAATTGCAAAACACACAAGATGATGGACGGAATGCTGCACATTGGCAAACATTCACCCCCAGTCACAGATCTGGGTTTAATCCATCGTTATTTTGCTTCACCACGCCACCCCAGTTCAGACATAGCCATATGCAAATCAGTCTTGACCCTGTGCCTCATGGGAACAGTCCAGACCGAAC
The DNA here is from genome assembly GCA_963921515.1 of Calotriton arnoldi. Classification (NCBI taxonomy): domain Eukaryota; kingdom Metazoa; phylum Chordata; class Amphibia; order Caudata; family Salamandridae; genus Calotriton; species Calotriton arnoldi. The sequence continues at coordinate 1,725,448 of CAWUFW010003582.1, read as the reverse complement.
TGCCAAGCCATGTCTTCCCTGGACCAGAATCAAGCATCCTAGGACCGGTTTCAGGCTATCAGCCTTCATCAGCCAGGATAGCTTGACTCCAGTGGCGTAGTGAGCACGGGACCAACGTCTGGGCATACCCTTCCCACATAGGGCAAATTGCAAAACACACAAGATGATGGACGGAATGCTGCACATTGGCAAACATTCACCCCCAGTCACAGATCTGGGTTTAATCCATCGTTATTTTGCTTCACCACGCCACCCCAGTTCAGACATAGCCATATGCAAATCAGTCTTGACCATGTGCCTCATGGGAACAGTCCAGACCGAACTGCCAAGCCATGTCTTCCCTGGACCAGAATCAAGCATCCTAGGACCGGTTTCAAGCTATCAGCCTTCATCAGCCAGGATAGCTTGACTCCAGTGGCGTAGTGAGCACGGGACCCACGTCTGGGCATACCCTTCCCACATAGGGCAAATTGCAAAACACACAAGATGATGGACGGAATGCTGCACATTGGCAAACATTCACCCCCAGTCACAGATCTGGGTTTAATCCATCGTTATTTTGCTTCACCACGCCACCCCAGTTCAGACATAGCCATATGCAAATCAGTCTTCACCCTGTGCCTCATGGGAACAGTCCAGACCGAACTGCCAAGCCATGTCTTCCCTGGACCAGAATCAAGCATCCTAGGACCGGTTTCAGGCTATCAGCCTTCATCAGCCAGGATAGCTTGACTCCAGTGGCGTAGTGAGCACGGGACCCACGTCTGGGCATACCCTTCCCACATAGGGCAAATTGCAAAACACACAAGATGATGGACGGAATGCTGCACATTGGCAAACATTCACCCCCAGTCACAGATCTGGGTTTAATCCATCGTTATTTTGCTTCACCACGCCACCCCAGTTCAGACATAGCCATATGCAAATCAGTCTTGACCCTGTGCCTCATGGGAACAGTCCAGACCGAACTGCCAAGCCATGTCTTCCCTGGACCAGAATCAAGCATCCTAGGACCGGTTTCAGGCTATCAGCCTTCATCAGCCAGGATAGCTTGACTCCAGTGGCGTAGTGAGCACGGGACCCACGTCTGGGCATACCCTTCCCACATAGGGCAAATTGCAAAACACACAAGATGATGGACGGAATGCTGCACATTGGCAAACATTCACCCCCAGTCACAGATCTGGGTTTAATCCATCGTTATTTTGCTTCACCACGCCACCCCAGTTCACACATAGCCATATGCAAATCAGTCTTGACCCTGTGCCTCATGGGAACAGTCCAGACCGAACTGCCAAGCCATGTCTTCCCTGGACCAGAATCAAGCATCCTAGGACCGGTTTCAGGCTATCAGCCTTCATCAGCCAGGATAGCTTGACTCCAGTGGCGAAGTGAGCACGGGACCCACGTCTGGGCATACCCTTCCCACATAGGGCAAATTGCAAAACACACAAGATGATGGACGGAATGCTGCTGTTTTTGCAATAGATTATAAGACAACTGGTCACTACTAGAGGTCCCTGAAGCCAGTCGCCAGCACTGCGTGGGCAGCACCCGAGCTTTAAACATCCTAAGCTAAAGCGCGGGTGCCGCAATTGCTTCAAAAGTAAAGAAATAGAAAAAAATGCTTTTCTATTTCTTAACGTTTGCAGTAATCGCAGCGCCCGTGGTTTAGCTTAACATTTTTCAAGCTAATAGCCCGAGTGCTGCCATTGTTATCAAAGGACGTAAGCAGAAATAAACAGCGATCTCGGATGGGGGGTGGGGAGAGACAAATAAAAAAAGTGGGAGGGATACAGCGCTGTTTGCCAGCAACAGCCGGTTTCGATATTAATAGCCACTCTCAGGCAGCAGCAGGGAAAACAATGAGCGAGGGGCGGGTGGTGGTGGGTGAAAACACAGAGGAAAGCGGCCCTGCATATTAAACGTATGCGCGGACCAGGCACCTTTGCAAAAAACAACGAAGTAGTCCCTACATTAAAAGATACCGCCCTGCAGCGTAAGTTAACTGTAGTTGTTCGATGCTGCTTCCTCCAAACACAGAAGAAAACGGAAGTGACGTATGGGACCACTAAACCAATTAAAGAGTGTACCTTATCTTAAAGAAGAGCAAGAATGAAGAATCAAACTGGATTCAATTTGAAAAGCATAAAGAATCACACTGGATTCTTTAAAAGCCCTCACTCACCAACCTAGTTGGTGACATGCTTCATCATAGGGCCCCACCAGGGAGACCGAATGCCCCCTGGTGTGCTTCGACGCGGAGCAGGTTTTTTGTGTTGTTCGTGTGAATTTGCTAAGTGTAGTGGGTTAAAATTGTCTAAATTGTGTCCAAAGAAAATTGCTTTTTATTAAGTGGCCAATCTGACAAAAAAACATAAAAACAAAACGAGGGATGTGTGTGCTGAGAAAATTGATCAGCTACATCCAATAGTGCATGGTCAACATGTTTCTGCCTATATGGTATTAGTAGCCAGGCATTCTTCAGGACCAAAGTGTGGACCTCGGCGGTATGGGCGCGCTAAGGCCCACCCTAACCAGAGGTCAAGGTGTTAAAAAGGGGTTAAAATTAGGTTCAGTGACTCACTGTTACCCGTAAGGTCATCCTCTTTGGAAGAACCAAAACAAAATCTGTAAGAGAACGAAACAGACAAACTCACAAAGAAAAAAGACAGACAATACGTATATAATAAAAAACCAATATGAAGGTCAATAATCGTGCGTTTGCCATTCGAGTTCTTTCATGCACTCGTGCTCTTCTCAAAGTGCACTGTAACTGTACCTCGGGAAATAAAAGTGCACTATGGTGAAAAACCGTTTACGTGTTCTCACAGACTCGGTAGTTGTAACCATTTAACGAATTGGCGTTGTGAAAGTACTATGTTTAAGCATGTGCTATGTCACATGCACATCAATTCGGGTATTAATAGTATCGTAGATCTAAGGAGAAACATTGCCTATACTACAAAGATCAGCCGATATGTCTCGGCGAGTGAAGAAAACAGGAAAGAAAGAAATCTTACATGCGGCGTAACAACTAATCACACCATGGTTCTCGGGAGGGGGGTGGTGGCAAGTCGGCACACCCTAAAGGAAAGGAAGGGGAAGGTTTGGGTAATTACTCAATATTGCCTCCAACCAGTACATAAAACACTTATCTCTTGTTGCGGTGAAGTCTCACTCACGCCATCAATGCCAGGCACCCACTCGGTACCTACTGCAACCCTTTTTAACCGGACCTCGTCGATGAATTCTGCGGTGGTCTGTTTGGTTTTTTAAAGAAAAAGAGAAGCCGGAACTCACAGCTCGGGAGGGGGCATGGCTATCCACGTCATCGCGTGATCGTCAAGGATGCCGAATCTAATCGGCCAACCACACGGCGTGTCCCTCCTGTCAAGGGACATCAGCCAATCATGGCTCTTGGTAGAGAGCGTACTTGTTATGGCAGCCTTTGTTCGGCTATACCGCTAACTTTGCCATTCTGTACACTCAAAAATAACTTTATTGGTATCAACAAACGCAAGATACCAATATCGTTAAGGTCACTGTTCGTGGTTATACTGTATTTTGCCAGACTTAGTGCAATCTCATAATAAGCATACCAAAAAAGTTTTTTTGTGTAATCATTTAAAAGCAATTTAGATGAAACATCAAAAAGGAGTCAAAGAGTATGGGAAACTGTCAGAACTCACGGAACTCCATAGTTCAATGTGTGTCAGGGGGATAAAATGGGTTGTGTTGAGAGGATCAAGTTACATGATAAAATAGGTAGAACCCAGTTAGGAGTACAGACTAAGATCTGAGGGTGTTTATTCAGCATGGGGATTCAATAGGAAGCGTGTCGGCTCATTTGTAGGCATCCTGGTAATCATTCCTGAAAGAAAAAGGGCTCAGCGGAAATCTCAATGTTGCAGTTCTGTGCCCCAAGGAATATTATCATTCAAACCCTGTATATGTGTGCCCAGACGGTAAACCCACCTTTGTTCTTTCTCGAACAGGGTCTGTTGGGTGTTTTTCTTTACTCTAACCTGTTCAATGACCGTCCACCTTAAGTCGTTAGTTGTGTGGTTCTGTTGTAGGAAGTGCTCACTTAGTTTGGTCGTGACCTTCCTACACCTGATATTACTTCTATGCTCACACAACTGTTGTTTTACCTTACGTGTTGTCATGCCCACATAACGCAACCCACATGGGCACGTGATTAAATAGACCACGTTTGTGGAGTTGCAGTTAGTGTGGGCACGCTGAGTCCATGTTTTTCCTGGCTCAAGGTCTAGGACTTTTGTGTGTGTAGTGAGATGGCAGATGCTGCAATTAGTACATGAGAAATGACCCACTACTTTTGGTAGACCCCAAGCATCAGTTATCGATGGTGCGTTGGTGGTAACTCTGTCTGTTGGGCGTGTATGAACTAAAGAGTCCCTGAGGCTCCGTCCCTTCTTAAAAGAGAACAGAGGTTTTTCCCATGTCCCATTGCTGCTAGTTATTATCCTCCAATGTTTGTTAATAGCCTTTTTAACAGTATTGGATGCAGTGCTATAAGTGGTGACACAGGTCAGCGGGATTCCCTCATTCGGCCTGGGGGTGTCTTCTAACAGTGCCTCCCTAGGCTGGTTACGTGCTCTCTTGTAACTCTTATTCAAAACTCTTGTAGGATAACCTCGGTTCTTTAATCTAGTGGTCAGGTCAGCTGATTGTTCTCGGAAGTCCTCCAGTCTACTACAGTTTCTTCTGATGCGAAGATATTGCCCATATGGTAAATTTTCCCGTAGGGGCCTAGGATGAAAGCTAGAAAACACTAGCAAATTGTTTTTTGCTGTGGGTTTATAATGTGTCTTGGTAGTAAGACTACCATCAGTTTTGGAGATAACCACATCCAAAAAGACAACCTCCTGTCTGTCACAAGTGTGGGTGAATTTGAGGTTCACGTCAAGAGTGTTAATCCAACGTAGAAAATCATTCAAAAGATCCTCAGATCCTTGCCATACCACCAGAATATCATCAATATACCTCTTCCAAAGAGATATGGAAGAGGTATATGGGTTGGCAGTGGTCAAAATGTATTTACGTTCAAAATTGTGAACGTAAAGGCCTGCCACACTAGGGACAAAAGTGCTGCCCATTGAAGTCCCAGTTGATTGAAGGTACAAATTGCCTTGGTATTCAAAGAAGTTGTGTTTAAGTGCCAATTTAGCACATTCCAATATAAACTCCTTAGGTGTTTGGAATTCCCAAGTCATCTCGTCCAATGCTTCCCCCAGGACTCTGATGGTATCATCCTGGGGAATGCTCGTATACAGACTCTCTATGTCGAGGGTCACAAGTATGGTAGAGTCTTCATCAATAGCCAGGTCCTGCAAAAGAGATAGGAGGCTCCTTGTGTCCTTTAAATATGTTGATGTACGTTGAAGCAATGGCTTGAGAAAAAAGTCACAGAACCGTGACAGCGGCTCGAGTAAAGAGCCGATACCCGAAACAATCGGGCGTCCTGGAGGGGGTGTCCTATTCTTATGTGTTTTAGGTAACGTGTAGAAGTATGGTATTACGTTGTCACCCACTGTCAGAAAATCGGCCTCGTGTTTGGTGATGTGGCCGCTATCTTCAGCCTCTTTTACTAGATTCCTAATCCGGGTCCTCAGTTCAGATGATTGGTCCGTGCGAAGTGGTGTGTGGTTCTTCCTGTCATCCAGAAGGCGTTTACATTCTTTATCATAATCCACTGTATTCTGGATGACCAAACCCCCACCCTTATCTGCTTTTTTGATTGTAATGGCGGTATTGGATTGCAAATTCTGGAGTGCCTGAAACTCCACTGTGCTCAAGTTCTTAAATGTATTGGGCTCTTCAAACGTCTCAATTTCATGAAAGACAGCCTGCTCAAAAGCTACGACTTCTGCTGGTACTTTGTGTGGAGAAGGGTTAAAGGTTGATTTTAACCTCAACCCAGTGTTTTCTGATTTGGTGTTTTGTTCACTGGGTTCCACACCCTCAAAGTAGGCTTTCAGTTTTAACTTTCTGAAGAATTGAGCAAGCTCACAATGTAGCCGGAACTTGTCTAATCGTGCAGTAGGGACGAAACCAAGCCCCTTTTCCAGTTCCCAATGATGGGTTGGAATCCAGCCTTTATGCAGGCACCGCCATTCCATCATAATTCCTATCGCCCGCCTTTTTTAGAGAGAGGCAGGAGAGGAAGGGGCAAGCGAAGAGGGCAAAACCAGGTCCGATGGGAGCAGGACGACCCTGTGGGCAACTACACATGCAGCAAGGCCAGGGACCAACAGGCGGGCACGAGTGCCCAGAGAGTCTAATCACCAACTTTTCTGACACAATCCTGTCCCCTGTGGAAAAGCAAGTTCTGGAAAAGGGGCTTGGTTTCGTCCCTACTGCACGATTAGACAAGTTCCGGCTACATTGTGAGCTTGCTCAATTCTTCAGAAAGTTCAAACTGAAAGCCTACTTTGAGGGTGTGGAACCCAGTGAACAAAACACCAACTCAGAAAACACTGGGTTGAGGTTAAAATCAACCTTTAACCCTCCTCCACACACAGTACCAGCAGAAGTCGTAGCTTTTGAGCAGGCTGTCTTTCATGAAATTGAGACGTTTGAAGAGCCCAATACATTTAAGAACTTGAGCACAGTGGAGTTTCAGGCACTCCAGAATTTGCAATCGAATACCGCCATTACAATCAAAAAAGCAGATAAGGGTGGGGGTTTGGTCATCCAGAATACAGTGGATTATGATAAAGAATGTAAACGCCTTCTGGATGACAGGAAGAACTACACACCACTTCGCACGGACCAATCATCTGAACTGAGGACCCGGATTAGGAATCTAGTAAAAGAGGCTGAAGATAGCGGCCACATCACCAAACACGAGGCCGATTTTCTGACAGTGGGTGACAACGTAATACCATACTTCTACACGTTACCTAAAACACATAAGAATAGGACACCCCCTCCAAGACGCCCGATTGTTTCGGGTATCGGCTCTTTACTCGAGCCGCTGTCACGGTTCTGTGACTTTTTTCTCAAGCCATTGCTTCAACGTACATCAACATATTTAAAGGACACAAAGAGCCTCCTATCTCTTTTGCAGGACCTGGCTATTGATGAAGACTCTACCATACTTGTGACCCTCGACATAGAGAGTCTGTATACGAGCATTCCCCAGGACGATACCATCAGAGTCCTGGGGGAAGCATTGGACGAGATGACTTGGGAATTCCAAACACCTAAGGAGTTTATATTGGAATGTGCTAAATTGGCACTTAAACACAACTTCTTTGAATACCAAGGCAATTTGTACCTTCAATCAACTGGGACTTCAATGGGCAGCACTTTTGCCCCTAGTGTGGCAGGCCTTTACGTTCACGATTTTGAACGTAAATACATTTTGACCACTGCCAACACATATACCTCTTCCATATCTCTTTGGAAGAGGTATATTGATGATATTCTGGTGGTATGGCAAGGATCTGAGGATCTTTTGAATGATTTTCTACGTTGGATTAACACTCTTGACGTGAACCTCAAATTCACCCACACTTGTGACAGACAGGAGGTTGTCTTTTGGATGTGGTTATCTCCAAAACTGATGGTAGTCTTACTACCAAGACACATTATAAACCCACGGCGAAAAACAATTTGCTAGTGTTTTCTAGCTTTCATCCTAGGCCCCTACGGGAAAATGTACCATATGGGCAATATCTTCGCATCAGAAGAAACTGTAATAGACTGGAGGACTTCCGAGAACAATCAGCTGACCTGACCACTAGATTAAAGAACCGAGGTTATCCTACAAGAGTTTTGAACAAGAGTTACAAGAGAGCACGTAACCAGCCTAGGGAGGCACTGTTAGAAGACACCCCCAGGCCGAATGAGGGAATCCCGCTGACCTGTGTCACCACTTATAGCACTGCATCCAATACTGTTAATAAGGCTATTAACAAACATTGGAGGATATTAACTAGCAGCAACAGGACATGGGAAAAACCTCTGTTCTCTTTTAAGAAGGGACGGAGCCTCAGGGACTCTTTAGTTCATACACGCCCAACAGACAGAATTACCACCAACGCACCATCGATAACTGATGCTTGGGGTCTACCAAAAGTAGTGGGTCATTTCCCATGTACTAATTGCAGCATCTGCCATCTCACTACACACACAAAAGTCCTAGACCTTGAGCCAGGAAAAACATGGACTCAGCGTGCCCACACTAACTGCAACTCCACAAACGTGGTCTATTTAATCACGTGCCCATGTGGGTTGCGTTATGTGGGCATGACAACACGTAAGGTAAAACAACGGTTGTGTGAGCATAGAAATAATATCAGGTGTAGGAAGGTCACGACCAAACTAAGTGAGCACTTCCTACAACAGAACCACACAACTAACGACTTAATGTGGACGGTCATTGAACAGGTTAGAGTAAAGAAAAACACCCAACAGACCCTGTTCGAGAAAGAACAAAGGTGGGTTTACTGTCTGGGCACACATATACAGGGTTTGAATGATAATATTCCTTGGGGCACAGTACTGCAACGTTGAGATTTCCGCTGAGCCCTTTTTCTTTCAGGAATGATTACCAGGATGCCTACAAATGAGCCGACACGCTTCCTATTGAATCCCCATGCTGAATAAACACCCTCAGATCTTAGTCTGTACTCCTAACTGGGTTCTACCTATTTTATCATGTAACTTGATCCTCTCAACACACCCCATTTTATCCCCCTGACACACATTGAACTATGGAGTTCCGTGAGTTCTGACAGTTTCCCATACTCTTTGACTCCTTTTTGATGTTTCATCTAAATTGCTTTTAAATGATTACACAAAAAAACTTTTTTGGTATGCTTATTATGAGATTGCACTAAGTCTGGCAAGATACAGTATAACCACGAACAGTGACCTTAACGATATTGGTATCTTGCGTTTGTTGATACCAATAAAGTTATTTTTGAGTGTACAGAATGGCAAAGTTAGCGGTATAGCCGAACAAAGGCTGCCATAACAAGTACGCTCTCTACCAAGAGCCATGATTGGCTGATGTCCCTTGACAGGAGGGACACGCCGTGTGGTTGGCCGATTAGATTCGGCGTCCTTGACGATCACGCGATGACGTGGATAGCCATGCCCCCTCCCGAGCTGTGAGTTCTGGCTTCTCTTTTTCTTTAAAAAACCAAACAGACCACCGCAGAATTCATCGACGGGGTCCGGTTAAGAAGGGTTGCAGTAGGTACCGAGTGGTTGCCTGGCATTGATGGCGTGAGTGAGACTTCACCGCAACAAGAGATAAGTGTTTTATGTACTGGTTGGAGGCAATATTGAGTAATTACCCAAACCTTCCCCTTCCTTTCCTTTAGGGTGTTGCCGACTTGCCACCACCCCCCTCCCGAGAACCATGGTGTGATTAGTTGTTACGCCGCATGTAAGATTTATTTCTTTCCTGTTTTCTTCACTCGCCGAGACATATCGGCTGATCTTTGTAGTATAGGCAATGTTTCTCCTTAGATCTACCGATACTGTTAATACCCGAATTGACGTGCATGTGATATAGCACATGCTTAAACATAGTACTTTCACAACGCCAATTCGTTAAATGGTTACAACTACCGAGTCTGTGAGAACACGTAAACGTTTTTTCACCATAGTGCACTTTTATTTCCCGAGGTACAGTTACAGTGCACTTTGAGAAGAGCACGAGTGCATGAAAGAACTCGAATGGCAAACGCACGATTATTGACCTTCATATTGGTTTTTTATTATATACGTATTGTCTGTCTTTTTTCTTTGTGTGTTTGTCTGTTTCTTTCTCTTACAGATTTTGTTTTGGTTCTTCCAAATAGGATGACCTTACGGGTAACAGTGAGTCACTGAACCTAATTTTAACCCCTTTTTAACACCTTGACCTCTGGTTAGGTGGGCCTTAGCGCGCCCATACCGCCGAGGTCCACACTTTGGTCCTGAAGAATACCTGGCTACTAATACCATATAGGCAGAAACATGTTGACCATGCACTATTGGATGTAGCTGATCAATTTTCTCAGCACACACATCCCTCGCTTTGTTTTTATGTTTTTTTGTCAGATTGGCCACTTAATAAAAAGCAATTTTCTTTGGACACAATCTAGACAATTTTAACCCACTACACTTAGCACTTTCACACGAACAACACAAAAACCTGCTCCGCAGTATTTCTGGCGTCGAAGCACACCAGGGGGGCATTCGGTCTCCCTGGTGGGGCCCTATGATGAAGCATGTCACCAACTAGGTTGGTGAGTGACGGCTTTTTAAAGAATCCAGTGTGATTCTTAATGCTTTTCAAATTGAATCCAATTTGATTCTTCATTCTTGCTCTTCTTTAAGATAAGGTACACTCTTTTGTTGTTATGATTATATGAGCCAGGGGACTAAGAGTGCTCCTAAAAATCCCTTTCTCCCTTGTTGTTAATAGGTATGGGACCACTAGCCAACAATCAGTGAGATAAGAAGAGCAATGCCAGATTTCACCAATGGCAAGCAACAAAACAAAGGGAAACGCAATGGGTGGAGTTTCACTTGTATTACTGATTACATGATGCCTCGGAGAGGCAGCGCATGCGCTGCCTATGCGAGACCTAAAAAGGCTGTGAAAGCGATCACTCAAGACAGTAATACTGAAAATACGGCCCGGGGTGCGTATGCGCCCCTCCTGACCTTTACATGCGGCCCCCTGGTCATCAGCAGCGCTGGGCTGCTGTTTTCTCGACAGCACTAACATTGGGAGATAAGTTAAATATATAGGCAAGCCTTTATTTGAAGGTTAATTAAAGTCAAAGAAAGGAAGTAACTAGGTTATCCTGCACCGCTTAACTTTAGAAACACCTTTATTTTTAAAGTCAACGTACAGAAAAAGTGTAAAAATACGATAAGGTCTCTTCAAAATTCGTACATCACATTACATTGGCGCATTTAGATGTATTTTTTTAATAGCAATAGTTTTCAAACATGAATTTACAAACATTCATTCTTCCACCATCTTGACAACAATGCCAATAGTGAACTAAGATGCAAGTCAGTTGTTAAGTGCACTCTTTGGGCTGGGTTGCTATTATGCATGTAAAACAGTATAGTTTATTAAATCACAAACAGGAGAAGGTTTTGTACAATGAACATCCAGAAGTCATGTATTTCGACGTCCTTGTATTTATGATAATGAATAAAAAGAAGGAAAAGTGAAATTAAACAATTGCCTAGGATCACAAAGTTTGGTAAAGTGGGGAAGTCGGGATTAATCCCAGGTTTTCTTATTTCACATTGTGCAATTCAGCCACTGGATGTATATGCTTCGCTTCCCCTACACCCATCTTACTGGCACCGCCCCCACTGCACCTACCGCCCCAACCGTCACCCTGCTGACCCTTGGGAAAATGTTTGTGAGTACCCATGACCTAAGAGCATTATTCAAGAACAAAGAAGCCCTATCGGTCCTGTGGGGCACTCAACCAGCAACCACGCAGTGTCAATAATACATTTGTGCAGCAAAAACACCTGTAAAAAAAAATAATATGCACCTTACCTTACAAGTTTACTAGGGCTAGACCACATGTTTCTCTCGACATGGCACTTCTGTGGTAAATTGGCAGCTGTGCTGATGTGGTGAACAGACCTAAGCTTCCTGTCGGCTATGAGAATTAGAATAAAAATATCACTAAATGCCTAACTGATGTGTATAGTTGGATGAAGGTCCTAAATGACTCAACACCAAAATCTTGACAGCAAGAGGCCCATCAAATAACAGTTTTCCAATCATATGGGAGAATGAAACAGCAGCGAAGCCAACTACCCGTGAATTAGTGAAGAGTGAAGCAGTAATCTTTGAAGAGATGCTTTCCTCTGAAAATACATTTCATCTCATGCAATTGACAAACATCCTCCTGCTGCTCCTGCCACCACATCTCACTGAACTGACTAGGGCTTTGGTTTTATAAAGACATGCTTCTTGCAATGTTGTTTATGAGACCACCCCTACTAACTGACTGGAAAAACAACATAGCATAATGCCAGCCCTGGCATTCAGGTTGTAATGCTTGGATCACTGAGTGCATCCTCACCATTATGGTACCTACCCCTGGTTAAAAGGTAGGTCTGGCATAACAGTGACATTGCTTGGCATAGTGGGCATCCATGGTATTGTGATACTCACTTCTGGTTAATGCCCGGACCTGGCATCATGGTGGTAGTACTGGCATTCTGTGGGCATTTATTTGCATGTACCAGAAGTTCTATGCAAGTAAAGCAGTAGAGCAAAAGGTTAACAATATTTAGTGGGTTGAGGAATAAAAGCCATTGCATTTTATTTTGTTGACGCTAAACTATACTCCCAAAGCAGATACACATTTCTAACAAGTCTCACTCTTCCAACTCACCTACCAACTCATAAGCATGCACTAATTCATCCATACATGCGCCCACTCACCCATTCTTGCATCAAGGAACTCCACCGATTGTTCCATCCCCCATGCATGCATCCATTCATCTATCAGTGCACCATCATGCAGGATTAATTCATCCATGCACTCACCCTTTCATGCATTAAGCTACTGTTTCAGCCTTTCATCCACCTATTCAACGATCCACACATACACACACACACACACACACAAGTACAGACACACACAAACGTGTGGTTCAAAATCCAGACCTTTTGGCTTCGCTAATGTTTGTTATATGTTGTCCGGGATTGAATTAGATCTCGGAAAAAAACAGAAGAAATGCATCTGAAATACATGCATTTCTTCATGATATACAGATTTTTATTGACTTTGTTCTGAACTTGTTAGTGTGTTTGAGAATGCCTCTTTCACTCTCATCTATTTATCTGCCTCTTTATTACTTGACTAAGGGAAATTACAGTCCCTCCAAAACACAGAGAAATGCTAATTAATCTCCTTTTATGATAAATTGTATTTACTGACCCTTTGGCTACTTCGTGGTTAACTTCGTGGTCAACATCTAAGGGCACAGCACACGCACAAACATGACCTTGCCAGCTGCTGGTTCAGAAATCTATTTGGCTCTGAATAGTACAACAGACAATAGAAATAGACAGCAAAGTCAATAGGTCTGGAGTTCTCTGACAGCCTTTTAACAATTCTTGTTTTGTCATGATTTTTGCAAATCTTCATTGTTCAGGAAGCTGTCGGGCCCTCATCAATATAAAAAAAGACCGTTACTGGACCTGCTGACAGAGTTGAGGACCGGGACCCTGGTGGAGGCCTCATCCACTGGCCTGGGCAGGTGTCTCTGCATGCAGCTGCTGGCTCTCCCCTTGACAGCGAGGCGAACGTCAGTGACAGGATCTGAAGTAGCGGGGTATCGGCTGCGGGGTCGCGCAGCAGGGCCTCTCATCCCTACCCCTTCCCCTGCATGCGCTCCCTGGACCCTCTCTTTGGGGCCCGGCGCCCGGCCTGCCTGGCTGTGAGAGTGCGCTCACTGCTGCCGTAACTAAACTGGGGAACCGCTCTCTTCGCTGCTGAGGACACCCGGCTGGACAAGTCCGAGGGGCCGCTATGCCCAGTTGGAGGGCTCTGCCGGGGGCCCCTCCTGCAACCACACCGAATCTCTTGCCTGGAATACTGGGCCCCACCTGCCCTCACTGCCGCTGGGCCCATGGGGCTGGGAGGTGTCTTCCTATCTCCTGGCCACCCCTCCTGTGCAGGCGCACAATTCATAGTGGCCAGCGGGACCCGGCGAAGCCCCCTCACACGTTGAGAAAGAGGATACATGCATGATAACCTTGGGTGGGGCCACTGTTGACCCTCCACTAGATCCACCTGTGCCCTTACAGGCGGCTTTTGAACACTCCTACGATATTGACGCTGCCCCACACCTAGGCACTGACCGGCCCTGAAGCGCCACCCCATCTGCTCTTCCCGCCACCTGTGTGCCAGCCTACATAAGTGGTCCCTACACTGGCCTTGTGCAGCTGGAGACACTCCTCTGGTCATGCCGCGTTCCGAGTCCGGCAGAGATGCTCTGCCCACTCTGGCCAAAGATAATCGAGTGGCCTCATTGTGGCTCAAATCTAACACTCCCACGTCGGCCATCTCTGAACCCCCGGGGGCAATGGCGGCTGGAGATCCTGCACCAGCTCCTCTCACACAGGCCTACATGCACGCCTTTCTGCAAGAAATCAAAACGGAAATTGGATACCTCAAAGCCGAGTTTGAAGCCTGCCTGCGTGAACTCCGGCGAGATGTTATGGAAATCAGGGGTCGAGTGGACGATCTTCAGCTCTCCGCTGACGCACGATCAGAAGATCATGAAAAGCTATGTCACAGGATGGTGGCGCTGGAGGACCAACACATCGATCTTCAACTGAAACAGGAAGACTTAGAAAACAGGAGCAGACGTAATAACATTCACATCAGAGGGGTCCCATGCGGAGAGAGGGATCGGACATCATGACCTTTACGGCGGATCTTCTCCAGACGAATAGGGGTGATGATGATGCCTCTCCCCCGCACTGGATAGAGCCCATTGCGTTGCTGGGCCCGGGGCCGCCCGGACTATAACCCTGATATCCTCACGTGGGTCCACTTTTTTGTTGAGAAGGAAGCTATTCTACAGAAGGTGTGAGACGCCATGGACTTGGTATACAATGGCTACCCGATCCAGATCTTTCAGGACATTGCCCCGGTAACTCTATGTAGGCGCAAGGACTTCAAACCAGTCACTGATAAACTCCGTGACCTCAACATCAAGTACCAATGGGGCCATCCCTTTGCACTTGGGAGGGCAAACATCGGGTCTTCGGCTCCCTGCGAGACACGAAGCAACTTTTACAACTCCCGACATCGTCCAGGGACACCAGCCCCTTCCCAGACTGCCTCCAGAGAATCTGCACGGCCTCACCTGAGTGGTCTACGGTGCCCCCCAAACACAGAGCTCGCACCAAAGAACAGGCGTCCTCCCAAGCGAAACAAGACATTATCAAACACCTCCGCACCACTCACCAGCTCGATCCACTGCAGCCTCTGAATAATGAACGCTCTGCACCACACCGGCCTTGCTTGGGCCCCCTTGTGTACCACCACCGGCCTGCAGGGTCGCACTGGCCCTGTTATATGGAACATGCTGAGGAGCCGTCCAACTCCTCCAGGGCCTGCTCACCTCACCCTGGATCAACCGCGCAGGGACTGCACTGGTACCACTCCTCCACCTCGAGAGATAAAGCCTGCTGACATGCCCCCCATCCTGCTTTAACAGGCCCACAACTGGCACCTCCCGACTCTTTATTTGGACACCGCTGCGGGTTGCGGAGACCAGCTTTTTGATGTCATCTTCTCCACGCCCCCTGCGTTCAGTGTGTCCCTTTGAAGAGTGACTTCTTCAGAATGGCCCTCATTTCGACTTCTGAGCTATTCCAAGATGATGCTAGATCCTACAGGCCCTGTTGGCCATCCTGTGTTAACTATACAATGCCCCACCGCCCCTACCCTTACCTTCACACCTGGGAAGGGATGAGCCTGACCAGGTGGTCCTCCTCTACCCCCCTTGATGCATTCCTACACCGGGGGAACCTCCTACTAACTGGAACACATGCTGTGCCCTTGCTATGCTACAACTAGTGCTCTTTCTCCACTTCCCCCTCGCAACACGGCGTAACCCCCTTAATCTTGGTCCTGAAATTGCAACCAACCTCCTTGCCCACCAATATGCACACAACCACTCCTGTTAAATTCCTCTCCCTCAACGTTAAGGGGCTTAACTCCCCCAACAAGAGACACCAGGTCTGGTGCTATCTGCTTATACCAGACCCTGACATCATCTTCCTACAAGAAACCCACCTGTTACCTCCTGACACACACCTCATGGCCCACCCCAAATACCCATGCCAGTTTTGGGCATCCTCCCTCTCTAAGTCTCTCTCAGCCTTTCATCCATCTGAGGTCGATAAAATGAGTACCATTGAGTACCATTGAGTTGGGTAACAATAAACATCTGTTATTCAGTGCCAAGATGCCTACAGGTGAACGTGCGCTTTACAAATACACGTGTTAAGTCAGCTGGGGTTGCAATCTTATGTAAATCCAGATTTGTGTCTGCAGCCTCACGGGTGGTGCGGGATGGCGATGGCCGATATTTAAAGGTTCAAACGCAACTAGGTGCCCGGCCCCTAACTCTACTCAATGTCTATGCACCTAACCAATCGTAGGATGCCTTTCTGAGATCCCTATTGAAGTAGCAACTGTTGCGCCCGGATGGGCATGTGTTCCTCGGGGTGACTTCAATCTGGCCTAGGACCCAGATATGGACCGTAGTGCCTCCTCCTATCAGGGCACAGGGGCAATGTCTGCCACCCTCAAGAGGGATCTTACAGATTTGGGACTCACGGACGCTTGGAGATATCAATTCCCAGACACCCGGGACTACTACTACTTCTCACACGTCCACCGCTCATACTCCTGTATCAATTACTGTTTCCTCTCCCTCTCTCTGATACGGCCCCTGGAATCAGCTTCTATCTCAGATATTTACATATCAGACCACGCCCACCTAGGTGTAACTCTCCGGTGTCTGGGTGGGGGGACATGACTCCCCCCCCATTGGCAGCTTCCGCCCCACATCCTACACAACCCGGTTGATATCTCTGAGATACGTCGAGAGATTACAGCCTTTTTTTACATGAATGCACTCCCTGACCCTCCTGAACCCACCTGATGGGACGCCTTCAAGGCGACCATTAGGGGATTCTTCTCCTCTATTGCCATTGCCCGCTCTCGGGAGGCGCATCTGGTCGAAACAAGCCTAGCCAAGGACATCAAGACATTAGAGCGCCTAGACCACATGACACCTTCAGGGCAACATAAGAAACGCCTGGCCATGCTCCGGGGGCAGCTGAAGCTCCACCAGACAAATAAAGTGGAACAGTCACTCATTATACTAAAACAGAAATTCTATTATGGGGGAGACAAGGTAGGAACTTGACTGGCTCGCCGTCTTCGCATCCAATCAACTAAAGCCCATATCTCAAAGATCAAAAAAGCAGACAACTCCTGGGCCACATCCGAACGCAACAAAGAGCAGGCATTCCGTGCCTTTTATGAGGATCTTTACACTGAAACCCCCTGACACCGCTGAGGAGATATCCTCCTTTCTCACCGCATGCCCTTGGGAACCCATTGGTGGTCAACACACTCCTAGATGATCCAATCATGTTAGATGAGCTGCACCGGGCATTAAGTGTTACAGCAAATAAATGATGGATGGAATGCTGACAATGCAAACATTCTCCCCCAGTCAAAAGATCTGGGTTAAATCCATCGTTCTTTTGCCCACTACGCCACCCCAGTTTGGACCCAGCCATATGCAAATCAGTCTTGACCCTGTGCCCCATGGGAACAGTCCAGACCGAACTGCCAGGCCAGGTCCTCCCTGGACCGGAAACAAGCATCCTGGGACCGGTTTCAGGGTATGTCACCCTTCTTCAGCCAGGCTAGCTTGAATCCAGTGGCACAGTGAGCAAGGGACCCACGTCTGGGCATACCCATCCCACTTAGGGCAAAAAGTGTTACAGCAAACAAATGATGGACGGAATGCTGACAATGCATACATTCTCCCCCAGTCAAAAGATCTGGGTTAAATCCATCGTTCTTTTGCCCACTACGCCACCCCAGTTTGGACCCAGCCATATGCAAATCAGACTTGACCCTGTGCCCCATGGGAACAGTCCAGACCGAACTGCCAGGCCAGGTCCTCCCTGGACCGGAAACAAGCATTCTGGGACCGGTTTCAGGGTATGTCACCCTTCTTCAGCCAGGCTAGCTTGAATCCAGTGGCACAGTGAGCAAGGGACCCACGTCTGGGCATACCCATCCCACTTAGGGCGAAAAGTGTTACAGCAAACAAATGATGGATGGAATGCTGACAATGCAAACATTCTCCCCCAGTCAAAAGATCTGGGTTAAATCCATCGTTCTTTTGCCCACTACGCCACCCCAGTTTGGACCCAGCCATATGCAAATCAGTCTTGACCCTGTGCCCCATGGGAACAGTCCAGACCGAACTGCCAGGCCAGGTCCTCCCTGGACCGGAAACAAGCATCCTGGGACCGGTTTCAGGGTATGTCACCCTTCTTCAGCCAGGCTAGCTTGAATCCAGTGGCACAGTGAGCAAGGGACCCACGTCTGGGCATACCCATCCCATTTAGGGCAAAAAGTGTTACAGCAAACAAATAATGGACGGAATGCTGACAATGCAAACATTCTCCCCCAGTCAAAAGATCTGGGTTAAATCCATCGTTCTTTTGCCCACTACGCCACCCCAGTTTGGACCCCAGCCATATGCAAATCAGTCTTGACCCTGTGCCCCATGGGAACAGTCCAGACCGAACTGCCATGCCAGGTCCTCCCTGGACCGGAAACAAGCATCCTGGGACCGGTTTCAGGGTATGTCACCCTTCTTCAGCCAGGCTAGCTTGAATCCAGTGGCACAGTGAGCAAGGGACCCACGTCTGGGCATACCCATCCCACTTAGGGCGAAAAGTGTTACAGCAAACAAATGATGGACGGAATGCTGACAAAGCAAACATTCTCCCCCAGTCAAAAGATCTGGGTTAAATCCATCGTTCTTTTGCCCGCTACGCCACCCCAGTTTGGACCCAGCCATATGCAAATCAGTCTTGACCCTGTGCCCCATGGGAACAGTCCAGACCGAACTGCCAGGCCAGGTCCTCCCTGGACCGGAAACAAGCATCCTGGGACCTGTTTCAGGGTATGTCACCCTTCTTCAGCCAGGCTAGCTTGAATCCAGTGGCACAGTGAGCAAGGGACCCACGTATGGGCATACCCATCCCACTTAGGGCGAAAGGTGTTACAGCAAACAAATGATGGACGGAATGCTGACATTAAAACACCTCCCGAATGGGAAAACTCCTGGACTGGATGGTCTCCCCATCTGTTTCTATCGCATCTTTCTCCCTCAGCTTCAGGACCACCTCCTTCACCTCTTTAATACTTCTCTGAAACCTCTGGCCTTACCCCCACGATGTCAGAGGCAGAAGTTGTTCTCATCCCCATGCCAGGAAAAGACCCCAATCTCTGCACATCAGTGTTTCCTGCTGTTCAGTGGTAGATCAGGATCACTTTCAGCTTAGCATGCTTGTTTGGCCTTTCTATGACCCCCCGGTTGTTCATGAAAGTGTTGGCAGTCGTTGTACCTCATTTCCAGAGGTTAGGAGTACTCTTATTCCTCCACAACTGGTTGCCAGTGCTTTATTTTTAAAAGAATGAGTGCCGGTGCCCAAACCTGTGCTCAGCAGCCCAGGTCCAGCATTATTAAATGTCAGTGTGCCAGATACCAAGACTGTGTAGTGTTCAATCCCCCTCAGGCCTCTTCAATCAACTAAGAGACACCCCCTTCTCCTTTATCTCACTCTTTCAGGTTCCTGCTTTCTCCCTTTGTGACAGTTTTCCTGTCTTTCTCTTCTTCCTTCTTTCCTGTTTGTGTGTTTTCTCCCTCTTGCGCTCAGTAAATGTTCTATTGGGAAAAATAAGTGCAGGTCCCCAAAAATAAGTACCTAAGGCCCTCACCAGCAACCACTGGCTCAAATTAAGCACTGCTGGTTGCTGAAGGCAGGCTCACTGCAGTCAGTCATAGACCACCGCTGGACAACGGACTACCTCCTGCCAGCACTGGGGTTTACCATCAATGTACCAAAGTCCCACCTGAGGTCCATCCAGAGGATTTAATCTATTGGAAGTGATTCTGTACCCATGGCATTCAAAGAGTTTCCTCTATAGAAGTGAGTTGGGGGTATTCAGGATATGATCCCTATGTTTCGAGGTTATTCCTGGGTGTCGTGAGAATGGCTCGGAGGCTTCTTGACCTCCTGCCTCATGTATCCTCCTCATACTGAATGCAAGGTGGCAAATGCAGGACCTGCAGTGGGCCCTTAAATCTTAGTGGGCTCAGCATGAGGGACGCTTCTCCGATTCCATTCAGATCCCAGAGGAGATATCTCTGGATCTGCAGTGGTGCCTGGTTGATGCCAACCTGACCTGCAGCAGCCCATTTTCTTTCTCCAACCCAAAGTTTACTGATGTGACAGGCATGCCACAGCTGTGCTGGGGAGACATCGGGAGAGGTGGAGGTCAGAGGCCTCGGTCTACAGCAGACAGCCAACTCCACATCAATCTTCTGGATCTTCAGATTAACTCTCTGGCCTTAAAAGCCTTTCTGCTGTCTGTCAAAGGGAAGCAGGTCCAAGTCTTCATGGACAACACAGCTGTCATTTTGTATTGCCACAAGCCAGGAAGAATAGAGACCTGAATCCTGTGCCAGGCGGTACTATACTTCCGGAGGTGGATGACCAGCAGAACATCTTCCTAGTCATCATCCACCTATTGGGGTCTGTGAATGCCAAAACAGATAAACTGAGCAAGCGTCACCTGGCAGAACAATCATGAAGGGCATCTCATATCTAGGTGGTGCAAGGCATCTTCGAGCAGTGGTCATATCCTGGCAAGATCTATTCACCACTGGCAAGAATGCACAGTGTCAACCATGTTTTGTGCTAGTGTTTCCACCAAGGCATTCTTTAGAAGAATTGAAGGATGGTCTCCTTGTTTGCCTTTCCACTGCTACATCTCCTGCCTTGGGTTCTGAGAACAAGCATTGTCATAGCCAATAGGTCTCGCCTTTGGGACCTTATAAGTGTTTAGCCAGAGCTATTGGCTTTGCCAATGTCTTTAAGCTATAGTGTAGAGCAGGGTGGCTTCTGTGCAGCATGTTGAAAAGTTATAATAAAAAGTGTTGTAAGCATTTTTGTTATTTTATATATAACCAAAAAGATATTATGCAGAACTGAACGACCCTATTAAAAAAAGAATTAACATACAAAAATGTCTTCTAGTGCTTTTTGTTCTTGCAATGCTGGCAAATTCTTCCTGCCTGTTCTAATGCTTGTTTGTTATAGGTTTTTTTTTGTTATGGGGCGGGACGACCATAAACAGCGTTGGTAGTGAGGTGGTGCTGCACTGGTGCAGAGCTGGTGCTGTGCGTGTGTGGCGGCTCAAGTTGCAGCTCCTGCAGGAATAACAAACTTGTCATTTCAGGGGACACCATTCATAGTGCATACAGACTCCATGCCTACTACGCAGAAGGATAATCAAAGAACATGCTGTCGGGCAGCAATGATGGTTCCCAGGTGTGGAATCACCATAGGATATCACCATAGGATATCTATGGATATCACCATAGGATCAGCAGATATATCTTCCAGTGGAAACTCCCCTTAGATTATGAATCACCTGCCAGAAGCTGCCACTCTCTCCATAGACTGGTGAGGGGACAGTATTCAATGGGTGGAGGAAATTGACGAGGTTTGGACCGGGCAGGAAAAGCCGGGAGAGAAGATCCCGTTAGAGAGACCAGACGCTGACCTGGGTGCTACACTAGATTGCTGCCAGAGATTGTGGCGCAGAGCAGAGATGAGAAGAAGGGACATTGGGGGAGTGTAGCGAGGAACTCTCAGAGAGCAGGCCATACAATGATGGGAGGGAAGCTAAATTCTGAAAAGTAGTGATTTATCCTGTTTTGCTCCCTATGTTGATGAATTTTAATTGCACGCGTAAGAGGAATTGTGTGGGACGGTCGGTGTTTGGTTTAGGATGGTCGGTGTTTGGGTTAGCTGCTCTCATGTAGTTCAGGAACGTATCATTTACAAGGTTGGTGTTGTCTGCCAGGTCCAGAAAATAGGCAAATTCTAGCTATTTGTAAGGTCAGCGCCAACTTGACCAGAAAGTCATTTTAGTTTTTTTTTTTGATCTGATGACCTTTGAATAAAAAGTTAAACTCAAACAGAGCAGTGTTGGTGAACTGGAGGTCATTATCACATTTTTTTAACTTAAAACAACATTTCCAATCGCTAGTGCCATGGCATTCTGTAGAAGCATTACCCAACCCTCTGTTTTGTCCGACAAATGCTTCTGCGCCGACCTCCCCCCTTCCCACATCAACCCACACATCTCAAAATTAACAAGGTCTATTTGTGTGGAACCAAGACATCCCGTTTCCACTTTCCTCTAATTGGCAGAATGTCGGTCATTTTCAAGCTGTGGTTCCAAAAAAGCAAAACATCAAATTACTTTTGTTGTTATCCTTGCCAATTATACTCAAAAATACCAAAACTAAAGTCCCCGAATGTTATGGTCTAATCGGGCAGCTTTTTCTAATATTTTGTGAAGAAAGGTAGCACCAGCCGTCTCTGAGAGTGCATGCAATCTGGACTTTAAAACACTCTTAGAGGCTGCAAGGACCGTAGTTGTTTAGAATCCAGTTCACAGGAAAACCCAGGTCCGCACTCCTCAAAAGAAATCAACATCAACTAAACGAGCAGTTCGAAATACTTCGAAATGACACAACAGACAAAAGACATGCACGCCCCCGCAGAGCTTCTTAAATGTCTTTCAGTTGCTCTTAAATATCTTTCAGGTGACCTCCGCCCTATCCCTTCCTTGAACGTGCAGCGCACCACGAAGCGTGTATGGAAAGAGTCACCCACCTCTTGATCTGCCGCTGCTCCTGCTCCAAGGACTGAGTGAACCGAAGTGTGCCGCAGCCCGGCAAAGCGTGTACACAACACACACACCGAGGTACGCCCCCCTGACAGACCACGGACTCCCGGGGCTGTCTCACACAGCAGCGGACAGGATGAAACGCTGCATTTTAAATCACAGATTCACAACGGGCTGAAGCAATCTGTTGTTGGATCAGTTTCCACTTCGTATGAAAACAAGCATTTGCAATGCAATAGGACTCGCATTTACGCAAGACCTATTGCATTGCAAACGGGGGTACGGGCGGGCATGGGGCAGGAGGGCGAGAAGGCACGAACAGCGGGAGTGCGGGTGGGGGGGCGGGAAGGCATGGGAAGAAAATAGTGCTCACAATCTAAATAACACATACCATGCAACACTCGAAGTAAAGGGGCCAGTAGCCATGGAAGGATACAAATGACGACATGGCCCTCATAAGGAGGGACTAACAGCCTATAAACCAATCGGAAGGCAGCATTTAGAAAGGACAAAGACACAAGCCAATGAAAAAGATGGGCGGGGAGTGGGCGGAGTTTCCACTCCATACTCCATTACTGCATGCCTCGCAGAGCGAGCAGCGCATGCGCGCTGCCGCTATAGGCTCCACCTAAAAAACAGGACATACTGGGCCCAAGTCATTTTCATTGTCCTAGACTGAGCCAGGACATTGCAGTACCTAGAGCTCCTGAGTCTCAGCATTTGTCTTCCAATCTGCTTCCACTTCAAGAGTACATACTGCCTCAGCAGCTAGGTAGGGTCTTGCATCCGAGTCTTCCCAACCTATACCTCCATGCGTGGAGATTGAGTGGCAGCAGCTCAATATGTTTGCCCTACTGACTGACAGCCAGACACCCTTCTATGAAGTTGATTTATGATGGGCGCAGGAAATAAATTGTCACTTGGTGTGATGTTTAAACCAGCGACCTTTTTACAAGCCAAACTTTCTGATTGTTTTTGTTCTTTTGTTATCTCAGCAAAGCCTTGCGATGGGCACAGTGAAAGGTTACTTATCGGTCCTTTCAGCCATTCTGTGTTTACCTGATCAACTGTCTTTGTGTAAGTCACCACATGTAATGTGTTTTTTAAAAGGTTTCACACACTTGTTTTCTCCGACACCGTTTAGTATGCCTCAATGAGACCTGAATTTCTTCTTAACATTTGTCTCTTCGAGTCGATGCACAGCAGCTCTTTATGACTACTGAGAGTCGCATGAGTGAACTATAGGCACTCTTGGGATGATTAACTTACACCTCCTTTTTCCCCCGAAAAACTGGTACTAAGGACCAAGGCGGCCTTTCTAGCGAAGGCCGTGACTACCTTCCACATTGGCCAGTTGGTTACTCTGCCAGCATTTTTTGCTGTGCTTCACCCCTTCAGAAGAGGAAAAGTGCTTTATGAACTTGACCCCAAGAGGGCTCTGAGCTTTTACATCAACCGCATAAATGACCATTTTGTGGATGATCTGTCTGTGGGTTTCTTAAGGGCAAATAAAGAAAAGGCTGTGCAAAGGAGATCCCTGTCAAGGTGGATGGTCACTGGCCAAGAAGCAGCCTCTTGAGGTCCTGCAGGCTTTTCCACCAGTTGAAGGAAGTGACCCGAAAGGGCCACCCGGGTTGTTTATAGCCACCTACTCGCCTTCTACCAAAATGAAGAGTCGGTCAGACAGTAGAGAATACAAACAGTTATTTATCAGCAATACTCTGCAGAGGAGTCTGATCTGACCTGCACCCTAAGATGTCTGCCGAGGGACTGACCCCCCCAATAGTCTGCAACGCATAACCATTCCTCCCAAGAACCTCCAACCACGCCCACAGTGGAAAGTTACCGGCTTAGGCCGAACATGAACAAAGGAGGCACAGAAGGATGGGCTACCACCTGCCAGATGGGTACACACTATCACAGTTTCAAGGTTGCCGTGCTGGGTTTCAGCATCTCCTAACGTGGGAGCAGAGCTACACATACGGATAGGTATGCGAGGGCAGAATGGCCTATTCATTAGTAAGTCGGAAGGCAACCTTTAACAGAAGAGAAAATAATAACTAAATACAGTATTCTGCTGAAGCAGGCAATACGAATAATGAGGCCTAGTTCAGACACAGCCTAATAGGGATTACGAAATACAGAATGGAGTCACACTTGCTAACTGAAGCTTGCACATGGCAGGGATAACTCAGTGGGTTGCATAACGTAAATACGAATGGTGCCTAATTTAGCCGCACACTGCTAACCTAATGCGAAATGGAACGAGTGCATACAGAGAATGGGGTTTTCAAACCTAACAGACCCTCCTTTTAGCAGG
The DNA here is from genome assembly GCA_963921515.1 of Calotriton arnoldi. NCBI lineage: Eukaryota > Metazoa > Chordata > Amphibia > Caudata > Salamandridae > Calotriton > Calotriton arnoldi. The sequence goes on along the minus strand of CAWUFW010003582.1, from coordinate 1,700,569 downwards.
GGAGGCTACATGCTTTATTGACGCTATCCGGTAGGGTCTTTACAATTCTAGGCTGGGGAGAAAGGAATTGCGTAGTCACTCAAATCGCAAAGGAAAACAAAGCAGTACATATGTATCAAAGTCACTTTAGTATTCAAAAATACCCTCATCTATCAGCATCATATCTTGTATATCTTGCATCATCATAGCCGAGACTTTATTATAGCGTCTTGGCAAATTAGGGGTAGGTGTGAGCTTGCTCACGTAATAGGTGCAACATGCTGGAAGGCAATTGACACATAGACAGCATGTGAAGATAACTCCTGCGATAACTACTAGGAAAAGAAGTATCTTCCAACCCCAGGATGATATCAGACCCCAGAACCACCCCGTCAAGGACCAAGAACCATTGTCCTGATGGATATCAGATGCAAGCCTATGCAGCTTCTGGATAGCGGAATATATATTAGGGGCATGTTCAGGGATGTAGACACAACAGCTGCTGCCGATGACGCGACAAGCTCCACCCCTATCTGCAAGGATGACGTCTAAAACCATCCGATTTTGAAGAGCAACGAGCCTGTTAGCCTGGAGCTCAGCAGTCATGTTAGTGAGTATGCCCGCTGTAGTATTTATGACCCCTTCTACAACCCTGGTGAGGCGGCGAATACTAAGACTGTTATACATAGGTCCCCAAAAGGGCACTATACCCTTCATGGCATCCGTGAATTGCTGTAAAGTGGTATCTGTCTGACCAATATCTGCTGTGTCAATAACTCTCCTCGCCCAGGACAAGTATATGCTTCTCTGCTGTAGTCTGTGGTCCTTGTGATAATTGGAGGGTGCAATATAAACAGGAGGTAAAAGAAAAGAGACATAACACCGGCCAGACCTTCCCCTAGGGAGCCATGTATAAGCATGCGCTCCATAGACAAAGTATACATTAGAGGCGTGAGTAAAGGCGGACTACTAGTAGTGTTTAATCGATATGTGTAATTACAGCCGCTCTGTCCCACCAGAATATTCCCAAAGCCTTTGACACAGAAACTAGCTGCAGTATCAATCACAGGTACCGGCATAACTGTATCTCTAGTGATATTTCGTGCATGAAAACAGTGAAAGTATTCGGAGACATTGAATCCCTGAAAATCCAACATTTCGTCTTGCAACCATGTGACATTTTTGTGATTGTCATATACATTCATGCAAGCATTGGGATGTAAAGTACCCTCCTTTCCATCTGGTCCCGGAGTGTAACCCTGGTGTACTACTATATATTCCAGAACTGTCTCATAGTCCAACTCCGTCATATTCATAGCGTCAGCATGATAATGAATGTACACCATGGAAAGCAACTGGAACCATGCCTCACAGCTACCTAAGTACGACAGTGGTAAGGACACTGGTAGATCATTCTTGTGCATAACAGACGGAAGTAACCCACACACCCAGCAATTCGTTGTTTTAGTCGTATTATGGACCTGATGAAGCATCTGCACAAAGGCATTGTCAACGTATGTATGTCTTTCCTTATGCGGGGTCAATGTGAGAAACAGGTGCTCGGGTGGAACCTGGGTAGTCCCTATCAGAGTGTGGACTGGATGTTGTTCTTCTAAATACCACACCACCCCAAACAGAATGATTGTTACAATGAGAAGGAAAATCACCACTACTACTCTTGGTAGACCAGCTAGACCAACCAGGACTATTCTGCTCTCGTGGAGGGGCCACTAGGGGCTGTTCCTCCCTCATGACTGCACAGCCAAATGGGTACATAGAAAAAACTTTAGGAATTGGAGCCACGAGACACAACCAACCAGAGGGGCACAAGTCACCCAGCGTCCTTTTAGAGCCTCGCTGGTAGGCTCCTATCGTTCATCAACAACTGTGTTATGCAGCACTCCCTCGATGGGGCTGCGCGATCACAACTCTTGCTGAAAACAAATCCTTCTTTCAGGATAGGGCACCCTCCCTCCAGGGCAAGTACCCCCAACGATCCTGTCCAGTGTCCAGGGCAGTGCACCAGTTCAGTTCACCCTACTCTATCGCAGGCACCTTAGACACAGTACCCACAGCCTGATCTCAAGTCCTTCCCTAACTGCTAGACTGTCCCTCCGGTGCACTGTCCTTCTTCCGGGGAGTAAATTATACCTGGTGACTCCAGGCACTGTTTCGTCAACAAAAAGGGGGTGAAACTCAGGGTCAGATGGGGACTGAGACACAGACTCTTGTGGATCAGAAGCGGGAGAAACTGGGATGGCCCTTATCTGGGGGGGAGCTGCCTCGAGCAGGGCAGCATCACTCTCCTCGTCTGTCTGCGCCCACCTCAGCCGGGCGTCAGAGAAGGGAACGAAATGGGGCACCTGTTCCCCTTCCTGGTCAGCAATGCCTTCAAGCACCCACTTGTCGTAGGGGAGTGGGAGAGGGACCTTCTTGCAGTGGGTTGCATGCACCCAGTGCTTCCGGCCATCGAGCTTCACCGCGGTGCGAGTGGCAAGGAGGACCAACAGTGGCCCTTTCCAACGAGGCTCCAGGCAGCTCTTCCTCTGGAAATGTTTTACCAGAATGTAGTCCCCGAGCTGCAACTGATGTCCGGGCCCCTCTGGTACTGGTCGCAGTGTCTCCTGGATCTGTTGATGAAGAGAACGAAGATCTTTAGTCAACTCATACAAGCAGTCCACAAGTAGAGGATACTCTATCTCGGAAAAAAGCTTGGGCCTTGGGACGCCCCAGATATTAGCAGGGCGGTCAAAGACCACTTCATAAGGTGACAACCCTGTCCTAGAGTGTGCGGTCGCCCTGATAGATAACAAAGCTAAAGGTAATGCATCTGGCCATCGCAACCCTGTACTTTCTTGTATTTTTGCTAGCTTCAGTTTGAGAGTACTATTGTACTTCTCAACCAGACCTGCTGACTGGGGGTGGTTCGCTGCATGAAACTTCTGCTTAATATGCAAGCCTTTGCACACCAATTCAATGACTTTCGAATTGAAGTGACTTCCGTTATCACTCCAGATCACAGGTGGCAATCCATAGCGCGGGAAGTACTCTTTTAGGAGTGCCTTCGCCGTTGCCATAGCCGTATTCTCCTTCGTGGGGTAAGCCTCAATCCATTTACTGAATGCACAAATCACTACCAGCACATACTTTATATTGTTAACTCGTTCCATTTTTATGAAATCTATCTGGAGGACCTCGAAAGGGAAGGAAGGCGGTGCAAAATTACCTGAGGGTGTAGGAGTACCTTTTCCAGGATTATATGTCATGCAAATCATACAATGCTTCACTAAATGGGTGGCTACCTTGGGGATATTGTCATTCTGCCATACTGGGTCCAACACCTTACATATTCCTTTGGCACTAATGTGGGCTGGGCCGTGAACCATGGTAACCACTGGGAGCACATATGCGTTGGGTAACATCCATCTCTGTTTCTCCGACTTATCTGTCCAGCACCCATCCTCATCTAGACGCCCTGTACTCTCCTGCCATATTGCCAATTCATCTAATGTTGCCTCACTCTGGATCTCTTTAACATTTTCTAACGTGTCTTCAAACATTCCATTGTCTGGGACCCACCTAGCAGGTCCTGCCACAAACATCTTTTTCATCTTTGATCTAGCTGTCTCTTCAGCTGTTTGGTCTGCAAATGCATTTCCTCTTCCAACATCATCTACTATTGCCTCGTGTGCACTACATTTTATTATCGCTAACTTGTCGGGAAGTATTAGGGCTGACAAAAGTCTATGTATCAGTGGGCCGTTCTGTATTCGCAATCCATGTGACGTCAAGAACCCTCTCTCCGCCCAGAGGCACCCCAAATTATGGGCAAACCCAAAGGCGTACTGGCTGTCAGTGTAAATGTTGACAGTCAGTCCCTCGCTCAACTCGCAAGCCCGAAGAAGGGCAACTAACTCTGCAGCCTGGGCTGATGGGTACGGGACACGGGATGTCTCAACTACAGTGCTCAACGTTGTAATTGCATATGCTGCAGTGGTGGTGCCATCTAGTAATCTGAAACAAGAGCCATCGACATATAGTTCCCCTTGAGGGTCAGATAGGGGAACATCAGTCAGCTCGGGAGCGCTCTGGCGACATTATCCAAGATGGCAGAAAAATAAGCGCAGGGTCTTTGCTTACCACCAAAACCCTGTGTTAAAACAGAGAGCGCGCAACCATCCACCTCGTGTACATAAAGCACAAAAGGCTTCTGGTAATCAGGAGTACCAAGCACAGGAGCAGAGCAAAGCGCAACCTTTAATCTCTCAAAAGCTTGCTGGTATGCAGATGTCCAAGGCAAGGGTTCATGCACATCTTTGGTGGTCAGGTAGAGGAGGGGTTTCGTTAGTAGGGAATAGTTGGGGATCCAATGCCGACAATACGAGGAAATACCAATAAATGCACGTACTTCACGCTGGGTCTTGGGAACAGGCATGTTAGTGATAGCAGCTATGCGTTCAGGTGTTAGTCTGCGACCCTCCTTCGACAGTAGGTGACCTAAGTAGGTGACCTCCTGTCGACAATATTGAAACTTGGAAAGGGACACCTTATGGCAATGGTGCGCTAAATGCAACAGCAGTTTAACAGTGGCGTCTTTACAGCCATCTTCAGTATCAGAGGCCACAAGGAGGTCGTCAACATACTGCAATAGCGTATTACCAGGAGGAAGTACCAAAGAATCCAATTGAGTTTTTAAAGCTTGACTATAAATACTAGGACTTTCTGTATAGCCTTGAGGAGCACAACAGAATCTAAAGCTCCTGCCGGCTAGGGCAAATCCGAACAGATATCTGCTATCTGTATGGACCAGAATACTAAAGAAAGCATTCTTTAAATCGATCACGGAAAAAAATTTGGCTGAGGAGGGAATCATTGTCAAAATCGTGGTAATGTCTGGAACTACAGGATATTGAGGCACCACTATTTTGTTAACCTCTCGGAGGTCAATTACAAAGCGATAGACATCAGGATGAGCATCAGAAGAGTCCAAGGGTGCCTTCTTGAGAATCGGGAGGATAGGGCTATTACACACATTCGCTGCTGTCTCTTCAACCATACCAGACTCAACCAAATCCTGTATTATTCGCAACAAGGCCTTTTCTCCTGCTTGGGAAATGTTATACTGGGGAACACGTGGCAATATAGCATTAACTTTGATCTGAATAGAGACCGGCGGGATCCAACGTCCGTATCTCCTGCTGCCCACAAAGTATGTGGCACATCTTTAAATTCAGCAGGGAGGGGCGCATCTTTTGCAAAGCACTGTGTTGCATGGGCCACCTTTGGCTCTATGGTCATGTAGACACCATCAGGAGAACAAAAGATAGTTGCATGTAATCTTTTCAACAAATCCAAACCCATCAAATTCTCTCCACAATTTGTCATTAACAGAAATGACGAATCTACTGTAAAGGGACCAATAGTCAGAGCAAGAGGCTTGGAAATGGGGCTAACAATCGGCATGCCTGAAAAACCTACCAAAACATTGTTTTGGCCAGACAGAGCTTCCCCCGGGACCAGGGAACGGGAAACAGAGCTATTCATAGCCCCTGTATCAACTAAAAATGTCTTGGTCGTACCTTGCAAGTCTGCAGTGACATAAGGTCCGCGCTGATCTACAGGCACCGGAACTGGTCCCTCACCCTGTCCCTGGCTGTCCTAGCTATGGGACAACCCGGTCACTTCGTCCATGTCATAGTCGTCATGGTAGTACTGCCGTCCTCTATTTTCGTCAAAATAGTTCTTTTTGTAATGATCATACGATGTGTTTTCAGACTGCACCTCTCCTCGGCCTCCTCCTCCTCTACCATGCCCTCTAAAACCCCTTCCTCTCTGGGCCTCAACTTTCTGCAACAACTCCGGACACTCACTTCGCCAATGCCCCTCCTTTTTACAATACGCACATTGGTTGTACCCTACAGGCGCACCGAGAGTACTGTTCCTGTCCGGCTGGGACCCTCGCTGGCCCGGGCCCGAACCTCTACCTCTGCCATTTCCTCTCGTCACTTGCTGCATCAACACCCTTGTCTTCAACTCCTTGGACTTTTTATCTACCTTCTCTTTGTCCTCATTCTCTCTATGCTCATAGTACTGTGCCATACTCAGAATTACTGAAGGAGAGGATGTGGTCCAAGTACTCTCTGAAGCCTGCAACCTAGTCGCAATCTCGGGAAGCAAATTAGTGACAAATCTGTTAACGAACAAACGAACACCACCCTCCGATGACAGATCTTGGCCGCTAAAATCCAAAAACACCCCTTCAAACCTAGTAAAGAAATCAGATACACTTTCATCCTTCTTCTGACGACAAGCAAGCAAATTGTCCCAGTCCACTCGTCTCGGTGGGATAAGGGAATGCATGTAAGTGATAATACGCCCCGGCAAAGCCAATAGCTCCGCCTTCGGCTTCTCGCCGGGCTTGCGGTCCTTATCCCACGCTCTGATCTCGTCCCATGTCCCACCCAATTCCACTACATGATCCTGCGTATGCACCTGTCCCCATATATCCACCGGTACCAACAGGCTGAAAAACAACTCTATATCAGCCAAAGTCATCACCGCGGAGGAGGCCGTCTCCGTCAATTCCTTATAATACGCTGTTGGATTCTTCAGAGGGTCCGGCAATTGACCCTTTAAGGATAATACCTCACTCCTCTTCCATGGAGTATAGACCCACTGTTCCTGAAAATGGGCTGCCACCCGCGGGCGAGTAACAATGTCATGGTCGTCTCGCAACTCCGGTATTTCAGGGTGGTAAATGGGATGAACTTCCCTCATGGGAAACTGCGTCACTGTCGTCGGGACCTTCTTAAGCAATCTACCCCGATAACCCACTAATGTCGTCACATTACTGAAAACCTTATTAGGGGCCATATCTGTCGTATATACCCTGTCCCGAATGTCATAAATGATCTGTGGCACATTACCCTTGAAACACTGTTCCCACAATCCTATCAACGTAGCCGACATATGCTTAAGAGCATGTTGCTGTATAAACGGCTCATAATCTTTCATCATGCTCCACACATCTTCCACACTATAAATCGGATTCCGAGCCCACTGTGCAGCTTGGTCAGCCACCATTCTCTTTCCTCATCACCCACAGCAGAGCGCACCAACACTTTCTCCATGCGGTCACGTGCCGCTGCCCAATTCACTCCATGCACTCCACGCACAGGCGTCTCGGCATCTTGCAATGCACGAGGCAACACACTCGAGGGAGAAGGAGCAGACGAGGAAACGGGCACCATCGCAAACAAAGACTCTATTGTAGGAGTAAGAGAAGGCGTAGCCACAGGTACAGAGCTAGGAGACAGAATAGGGGAGCTGACGGCACCCGCCCCTGTAACTTGCGAAGGTGAGGAAGAAACAGGCGGGGCTGGGGCCGAAGCAGCAGAGCTGGAGACAGACAGACTAGGAATAGCAGAACCAGAGGCCGAATGCTGAGATGTTGGGATCATAGGGTATATCTGTACAGGGGCATAAGGAGGTTGGTGTCGAGAATCCAGTAACTCTTCAATGAACTCGTCACCTTCCTCTCGAGCAACATAACATTTATCACTCTGTAATCGAAACTTCCTATCTGCACACTCTATGCCTTTCTCGATCTTTTCTCTGTCATAGGCCATTGCTTTCTGTGTTATTGTTTGTGTCTGTCCCCTCTGAGCTTGTTTCTCTGCCCTCATTCGTCACTGCTTGGCTTCCTTCTGCCATACCCTCGGAGAATCGAACATCGACTGCCTGCTCCTTTTGGCAAACAATTTGTCCTGCAAGTAATTCAACTTTTGCTCTTCAAATGTGCCAGTAAGCGGCCACTGTAAGTCAGCATTGTCCCTCGTATATTTATTGCACAACGTGCTAAACATAATAGGGTCAATGCCGTGCTTGACGTATACATCAACATTTGGGGTACCTTCCGGAGGCGCAGGCTGCCTCTCTTCCAATCGAGCCTCGGTGGAACAACACCGACATCCAAAACACCCTAACTTACTTAAACAAGGCATCTTAATATAAGACACATGCACTGTCCCTAATGGACAAATACAACATCAACCAGCAAAACGGTCCACAAACCAAATCACAAGCAGTCCGGAAACCGCACTCCACAGCCCGCAGACTGCACCAAAACACGACAGTCCAAAGACTGTTTCAAGGCAAGAAGACAGGCTTCAGCCCCAGACCTTTTCAAGAATAGACCGAATTTCCAGTTGGCCTGGCAGATTGCTTGCAAACAGTCCCAGACCTTTTCAAGAATAGGCCGAATTTCCAGTTGGCCTGGTAGACTGCTCACAAACACTCTGTGTCTTTAAGGGTCTTCAAACCCACCAAGATCAAGACAAGACAGTCCGGAGACTGTACCAGACACAGCCCGGAGGCGCATGTCGTTCAACCATGGCGCCACATTTTCCAAGAAGTCAAATCACTCACCTGGTGCACTCAGGTCGAGCAAGATTATTTTCCACTGCTGACTCTTCAGACCAAACGGTCAAATCCAAGGTTTCGCCTTCTCAGGACCCCAGCCGGTGATCACTAGACGAGGAGCCGCCCGATCAGACAGGCGGGGCAGCTGCGAGAACCAAGCTCGATCATGTGGGGATCCCCGATCCGCCCATCCGACCGGACACAACCCCGACCCTGCAACCCGATTACCGGTGAGTCGGGTCACCTTGCGGGGTCCCTGTTCGGGCGCCAACTGAAGGAAGTGACCCGAAAGGGCCACCCGGGTTGTCTATAACCACCTACTTGCCTTCTAACAAAATTAAGAGTCGGTCAGACAGTAGAGAATACAAACAGTTATTTATTAGCAATATTCTGCAGAGGAGTCCGATCTGACCTGCACCCTAAAATGTCTGCTGAGGGACTGACCCCCCAACAGTCTGCGATGCATAACCATTCCTCCCAAGAACCTCCAACCACGCCCACAGTGGAAAGTTACCGGCTTAGGCCGAACATGAACAAAGGAGGCACAGAAGGATGGGCTACCACCTGCCAGATGGGTACACACTATCACAGTTTCAAAGTTGCCGTGCTGGGTCTCAGCGTCTCCTAACGTGGGAGCAGAGCTACACATACGGCTAGGCATGCGAGGGCAGAATGGCCTATTCATTAGTAAGTCGGAAGGCAACCTTGAACAGAAGAGAAAATAATAACTAAATACAGTATTCTGCTGAAGCAAGCAATACGAATAATGAGGCCGAGTTCAGACACAGCCTAATAGGGATTACGAAATACAGAATGGAGTCACACTTGCTAACTGAAGCTTGCACATGGCAGGGATAACTCAGTGGGTTGCATAACGTAAATACGAATGGTGCCTAATTTAGCAGCACACTGCTAACCTAATGCGAAATGGAACGAGTGCATAAAGAGAATGGGGTTTTCAAACCTAACACAGTGCTAAAGCTACTAAGATGGATTTGAAATGAGGGGTATCTGTTCTAGACATCTGTTAGTCTGCCACGTGGGCTTCAGTACATATGTCCACATACAGTACTTTTAAGACAGCCAGGCCAGTTGGAAGGTCCCTTCGCCCATTAGGATGTACGGAACGTTTTGGTCTGCATCCACTACCAAACCCTTCACCTTTGGGTGGTACTGCTATGGTATCTATTCTAAAGGTGAGGAATCTATAATTAAAAGTACCCATCAGAAGAATAAGTTACTTACCTTCATAACAACCGCAGATTCCTCATTGCCCTCTATCTTCCCTGTTCTGTGGCATATCCTGTTTAAGATCTAAAAAGGTCCTAAGTTAGAAATCAGCACAATGCCTCAGTCAATTTGCTCTACACTCCGCATCCGAGGGTGTGGATGGAGAAAGACATAAGAAACTCAAGTCCTGGCAGGAGTGGTGCTAGTATGCCTCTGCTGTCATTTCCGGGAGGATATGGAGTCACCATGGAGACATATGTAACCAGGTACCAGTGCGAGGGAGCATTGCTGGAAGAATTCTCCGAATCCAGTTTGGCATCTAGAGATATGGGGCCAGATGTACGACCAGTGTAAATTGCGACTCGCAATTTGCGCTTGATTGAAGTCGCAAATTGTGAGTCGCAATTTACAATGTACAACAGTGTCAGAGACACTGATTGCAATTCTCAATGGGGTCACAAAATGCGAGCCTCATGAATATTAATGAGGCACTGGCAATTTGCGACCCCATTGGGAATGGCAGGCCCTCCCAGGGATGGCGGCCTGCTGGGCTCAGCAGACCACCATGTCTGGGGCTGCTTTTCAATAAAGCAGTTTTTGTTTTTAAATGCAGCCCGTTTTCCTTAAAGGAAAACAGGATGCATTTAAAAAAAAAAAAAAGAAACGTTTTCGTTTCATTTTTTAAGGGCAGGTAGTGAGTGGTCCCTGGGACCACTGCCTGCCCCTAAAACTATTTTCCCCTGCATTTGCGACTGCATTACCACCCTCTTGAAGAGGGCGGTAAATTGCGAGTGTTTTGCGACCGCAATTGCGGTCGCAAAACATTCGTACATGGCTTGTAAGTCGCTATTAGGAAGGGAACGCCCCTTCCTAATAGCGAGTCGCAAAACACTATTTTGCGAGTCGCAAATTATTTGCGAGTCGCAAAATAGTGTTAGTACATGGTCCAGAGGAAAATTGCATGCGCAAACGGGTCGCAAACCTGTTTGCGCATGCAATTTTCCGTCGTACATCTGGCCCCTGATGAATCTGCACTTAGAGCATCCACCAGAAACAACGTTACCGTAAGTGATAGTAGTAAGTAGCCTATGGTCTCAGACTGTCTGATCTAAGTTACCTCAATTACAGCAACCATCTGTGTCTGCAGGTTTCTCACTTTTACGCATCCACGCATGTCCCACATTGTACAGATATTACAACAAAGAATATAGGGGCATATTATCAAGAAACGCCGTTAAAATTATCGCCGCTTTTGCGGCAGAAAACTGCCGCTAAAGCGGCGATAATGGGCTTGATAATATGCCCTTGAGAATTCCAATAGAAGCCCATGTTCTGGTGTCAACATGGGCTTCTATTGCAATTCTCCAGGGCATATTATCAAGCCCATTATCGCCGCTTTAGCGGCAGTTTTCTGCCGCTAAACCGGCGATAATTTTTACGCCGCTCTTGATAATATGCCCCACAGGGGCATATTAGCAAGACCGGCGATAAAATTATCGCCGTTTTAGCGGCAGGAAACTGCCGCGAAAACGGCGATAATGGGCTTGCTAATATGCGTTATAGAATTCCAATAGAAGCCCAGGTTAGATGTCCTGCACATCTAACCTGGGCTTCTATTGGAATTCCATAACGCATATTAGCAAGCCCATTATCGCCGTTTTAGCGGCAGTTTCCTGCCGCTAAAACGGCGATAATTTTAACTTGGGTCTTGCTAATATCCCAATATAATCACCTAAAATAGCCCAGAAACTATTGACTCTGCTGATGTTTATTCGAGGTGAACTGCTCACAGCACTAGTCACTGAGCAGCAACAAGAGAAACATTTTCAAGCAGTCTAGCCAATTCGTTACTATGAAACTAATTTGAGTCCTAATTTCTTGCTGCTACTTAAATTGTATGAAAATACTGCCATCTACTGTTGGATACTTCCATGTGTGATGTTGGACGTTTTCGTCCTAATAATGTTGTTTAATAACTTGATCTGTGAAGCAGTTTGTAACTGTTGCCATTAAACGCGTATTTTTTGCAAGGGGCGCACTTGCTTGGCTGATGCCTTGTCTTTAATAGTGAAAAATAAACGGAGCTTCTCTGCTGCGGAGCTTACACAAGAAGAAACTAGTTATGGACACTATGTGAATGATATTCAGGGCCTCAGTATGGCAACATAGTTAATTCACTATTAGTTACTTATGTTGTTGTTTATGAGCTTGCAGGAGAGCTGGAAATGTCGAAAGCATTACAAATTTGCAGACATCCAGATTTTATGTAGCACCTAAAAAATCGGACACGACAAAATACGGCAGTAAGGAGGGCTCTTCCAAGCTCACCTCAGCGAACACAAATTATACAAGATTCTAAGACAGATAAAAGGTTAAAGCACCTGCAGTAGACATCTATATGTATCTACAAAGTCTCAGAATATATTTCTTGTCAGCAGGGACGTAGCTTGCATTGGTGCAGCAGGTGCAGTGGCACCGGGGCCCAGTGGCCTTAGGGGCCAATTGAACCCCGATTACTGGAGTATTTTAAAATTGAAACAGCAGCAGGAGGCAGGGTGGCATTTCCTTCCTGCACTGGGGCTCATGACACTGGCTACGCAACTGCAGGTCTGGTGGCTCAAGTGCACAAATCAATTGCTGTAGAGAGCTGTGTATAAACAGTGGCGGCTGGTGACATTTGAAGGTGGTGTGGCGTAAAAGTTCAGGATGCGTTCCCTGTGGTGAGCTCGACTGGCATAAAAGGGATTTTTCTTTTTTTAAATTAAATTTTTTATTGGTTTTACATGATAACATCGTCGTTGAGGCAGTGTACAACATAAAAGCAAGCTTAGTGCACAATCTTCTACTTCTCCAGCAGCATCACAGAGATACAAAGCAATTAACAGTAAATAACACCACAGCATCTTGTGAGCAATATAGCTGCTATTCCCAACTGTGATCGTCGAACGATTATTATATCACTTTACTACTACCTGGAATGCATATATAGCAGTTTTCATCTTATCAGTGCCCTGTGATGTGCGTGTGTTATACCAATAGTCTATCTTCTATTACTTGTACTATAAACTCTTCCAGCAAACCTGTACCCTGTAGCCTACCAACTAGCACTCTCTACATCTTGTATTGTGTACCACTTTCTAGGCTTCATGGCGGGGCTTCCTCCCCTCGTGTCATCTCATAGTCGTGATATAGACTCCAGAAATTCTTAGGGCGACTCCGAGGGGGCAACAATTCACTGTATAGTTCTGTTTGTGCATTACAGTACATCAGATCTTTTTCCCAGTCCGCCATTTTGGGTGGCGGGCCTCTTGACCAAGTAATCGCAATCTGGCGCTTCGCCAGTAGTAGCCCCATATCAACCAGTCGCCTTACCCCTGTGGGCAGTCGCTTCGAATAGCCTAATAATGCCAGCATAGGATCCAGGGGCAGCTCCAAGCTGATTACTTCGCCTAATTTACTAAATATTTGTTCCCAGTATTCCGCTATTCTCGGGCATAGCCAAGCTAAATGCATAAACCCTACTGGCGTTATTCCACATCTGTCACAGCTCGCTGTATCCCTTAATCCATAACGATGTAGCCTTTCTGGGGTATAATATACTCTGTTGAGAAATTTAAACTGAATTAATCTATGTCTCCCATTTAATGATATTTGTTTTGTACTTTCACAACAATATTTCCATATGTCGTCGTCTATTTGCACACCCAGGTCTCCTTGCCATTTGAATCTGGCTTTCGTGTAAAAGTTTTTACGATATCCTATTGTGACATTATATAGTTTGGAAATCATCTTAGCTGGGGAATCTGAGCGCAGCATATATGTTAGTGCAGCTACCTCCGGCGGTTCCAGCAAGTCATCCCATACTTGATCTCTCAGCTCATGCCGCACCCTATGATGCTGAAATCTCACTAACCGGGTGCCTGCGTGAACCTGCACTTCTATCTCTGACCATTCGCGTGCTCTTCCATCTTTAAACAAGTCTCCTATTTCTTGTATACCTATTAGACTTAGGGCTTTTACCACTGCCTGTTCCCTACATATCGGCAGCCAGCTGCACCATCCTACTGGGGTTATTGGTGAATACAGTATTACTCCAGCTTGTTGTTTGAGTAAAAAGTGCCACGCATGGACCGTGGCATTCACAGAGTCCAGCACCCCGGTCCTACGTGTGGGGGCCTTATATATCATAGCTGGGAGGGGCGTAGGGGCCGTTACCATCTTCTCTATGTACATGTGAGGGAGTCCCGGTGTTTCATGTATACAGGCATGCGCATGTGAGCATTGCGCCACCCTACAATACAGATTTAGATCTGGGGCTCCCAATCCTCCCAATGAATAGGGTAGCGTAAGGATGTCCCATTTGACTCTCGCCTGTTTCCCCGCCCAAGCCAGTTTAATCAGCAACATTCTAACTTTTGTAAAAAAGTGTTTAGGTAAGACCATCGGGATAGTTACAAAAAGAAATAAGAACCTTGGCAGTACAACTATCTTCATAAGGGACACACGCCCCATCAAGGACAGGGGCAGTCGTATCCAGCATTCTATGTCGTCCTCTAGGCTGCCCACCAGCTTCCCATAATTCTCTGTAAATACTATTTCAGAGTCCGTGTGCACTTTAACGCCTAAGTACTGCACCGGGTCCGTAGTCCATTGGAGCGGATAATCGAGTTCAATAGGTTCAGCGACCAGATTCAATGGAAATATGATAGATTTGGACCAGTTGACTTTATGCCCAGACAATTCCCCATATCGTACCACTTCTCTAAATACTGGTGACATATTAGTTTCCGGGTCTCTTACATACAATAGCGTGTCATCAGCATATGCTGATACTATTAAATTATATCCAGGGAATCTGATCCCTCTATGACTGTGGTATTCCCGACGTGCACAAGCCATCGCTTCAGCTACCAGCGCATATAATAGCGGGGATAGTGGACACCCCTGACGTATTCCCCTGGATATTTTGATAGGTGTAGTTACCATATCACCGATTTTCACTCTGGCCGAAGGCCCATTGTATAGGACTCCTACTAATTGCAGATAGATTTCCCGAGGCCCATTCTGCGCAGCACTCGACTCATAAAGGCCCACTCTACCAAATCAAATGCCTTCTCTATATCTAAGAAGACAGCTACCGCCTTAGTTTCTGGTTTGGTATGTTGGATAACTCCGAACACCATCCTTAAATTATAAGTTAGGTTTCTCCCTGGTACAAAGCCTGCTTGCTCTGGCTTCACCAACAGCGGCACCAAAGGGGCAAGACGACTGGCCAGTACCTTGGCGAATATTTTCGTGTCCACATTAAGGAGCGAGAGTGGCCTGTAAGATGCACACTCATCCGGGGATTTTCCTGGTTTTAAAATGGTTATTAACAATGAAAAGGAGGGACCCCTATTGAAGAATAAGGGTGGGTAACAAAGGGGATCAAATACACAGAACAGAGAGAGAAAATTACCCACCCTTTTTAAGGATTATAAAGGCCCACAAAGGAGTCCTCTGATAATAATTAAATAAACAAAGCAATCCCGTGCATGCATTGAGAAGACAACAATCAAAACAATAAATAGTTTAGTCTTTTTATTAACAAAGTATCAAAAGATTACCACAAAATACATCTAATATTACAAAAGATAAATGCAGATGAATGAAATACTGTGAAGAAAAACACAATAAATAAAGTACCCCACAAACACTCATCATTCATACATACCCACTCATGTCATTCATATGAGCTCAATGCATCCAACAAACATGCTCCGAAATCATCCAACATTAAAAGGAGAACATCCCACATTAAAAGAAAGCCCACAGGATACGTGAATATTCTGATATACTAGTCCAGATAGAGGATAGAAAGTCAATTCAGGTATTAACAAGACAAAGGCCGACGCGCGTTTCGGTGGGAACCCAATTCCCGGGCCACACCTTCCTCAGGGCAAGTCGTAAACACTGATATAGATGACGTGGGGCACTCAGTAAACCTATAATGATATATATATATATAAATATATAGTTTGCAGTGTTCTTTGTCAAACTTTACATCATGTTCAATGCATGCATGAGAGGCTTAGAAAAACATGATATCACGGGATGCAAGAATAAAGATCCAGCAACAATGGCCAGAAGAACGAAAAAAGGAAATGTGCATCACCCAAATCAAAAATTAAAAGATGCGATTCAAAAAAGATTATATCACAAAAAAATATATGTGACAGTGGTACTAGAGACCACAAGTAGAATACAGGCCAATCACCAAGTCAGAGCTATTCATCATGATTCCAAAAGAAAATAGAAACCACGTGAGGTTAATACAATCGAAAGCAAAAGTTCATTAGATAAAGACCCATACCATAAAAAATAAGTAAGTAAACATACCTATTGAGGTATTCTGAACAACACATATTCCAGCAGCGACATGATAAAAAGATAACCAGATCGGTCTACGAATAATCAAAGGATGCAACCTTCATCTCTATAGGGCAAATAAACAGACCCACGTTGCAATAGACCATACAGCACTGTATGTCAAACCTTAATAACAAAGGACAGGCAATAGCAACCTACCCGATAGTAAAGATCCAGATGCATGTTTGACGAAGAATCACATTAATACTGCTTCTACCAGATTGTATTTGATCTTGTAAGGCACACCGAACAATCGAGGGTCTTAAAAAAAAACAAAAGGTAGTAATTAGAATAATCCTGGGCGCAATAATCATAAACTAAAAAACAACCACCACACCAAGGCGTGTGACTAAATGAATACATGAATAATCCCAGACATACTAATTCACTAATTAGTATCGTTTTATGGCAGAAAAATATACTCTCAAGGTGAATTAAAAGAGCAGTTCTTTTAGACCAAATGTACATTCACACAATTACAAGGCCTGTATAGCGAAGGGCGTCTCGCAATGCTGTATGCTACAGATAGGATCGTTACCTGAATTTATGACCCAATGCTCGCGAATAGGGGTAAGGATATCACCCGTTTCCTTCTGCCGTCAGCCTTAGGGATGAGAGAGAACCAACTGGGATTAAAAGACGTATCGGCAAATAAACCCGCCAAGAATCAGCCTATAAACACAAACAAGGGACCCATATGTTCATGGAAGCTAGGCACCAGAGACAAGAACGGCGGCCATTTATAACTGGTGATAAGATATTACTACCGAAGAGGAGATCGTCAATCCGCAATTATAGCACAAGGCCAGAATCCTAGATTAAATATGTGATCCACTATCAAAAAGATGGAGTCAATAATCAGGGCATCACCCGTATTTTTCCAACAACCGGATCCAAAATGGATAAAAACCAGCTGGGTAATGCAGACATATCGCCCATGCGTCCACCAAAACGTAACGTATAAACATAGACAAAGGTCTCACAAAATAAATGGAATAGAATAACGACAACATGGCAGCCATCTATAAATAAAGGAAATCAAATTCCCACAGACAGCAGATATAGAAGCAGAAAAATCTAAAGCTAATCCAAGCCAACAGACAACCGAATGTTAAACAAAAAGATAAACAAAAAATTATAAATAAAGAGATACAAAATAGATAATAATTCATACTCGAGGAAGGGTCCATGAGACAGAACCCACTAGAATAGTAAAGAAACCACGAGGTGCAAAAAAGGGACAGGTTGGAAGGTCAAATAGAAAGTTACTACATGATAGCATTCTCCCAAGGGCAATGCTCATTGAGACAATTTTTTACAGAATTCCAAAAATAAATCCAATAGACTTCGCGTTTCTTCCTAGTCTGATTCGGATCTTTTCCCGAAGGCACCTTAATTCTCTCAAGGATAGACCATCTAAGGTCTAATTCAGTATGTTGATTACTGAGCCAATGTTCCACCAAGGGAGTTGATGTCTTTTTGGTGCGTATGTTTGATTTATGCTCACCAATTCTATATCTTATTTCACGTCCCGTCTCACCAATATAGATGGACTCACACGGGCAAGTAATAATGTATACCACATTGGATGTCCTACAGTTAGTCATTTCACAAAGTGGTATGGATTGTTCCCTAATCTTGATAACATCACCAATCATGGCATTGGCACAAGCCTGGCAGGAACCACATCTGTGGTTGCCATAAATGGGATTAAGACCTGTAATAGATTTCTGGCACAAGCCAGAGGTTAGGGTAATCTTGCCTGTCACTACCATCCACGTTTCCAAAAAGACAGCATCCCTTTAGTCAATTTCTCCGTCTCCGGAGAAATTGCACTAACATCACGGACTTTCTCCAGCAAGCAGATATCCTGAGAAATAAACTAGTCAACCGGGGATACCCTCCTAAACTGGTCAAGGACTCTTTTAAGCGGGCCCGATATTTCAATCGGGAGGCCATGTTTCAAACCCAGGAAAGAAAGAAAATGGATAGAATAGTCTGTGTTACTAAACATTCCAACATTAATCACAAAATTAGGAACACGGTTAATTCCCTTTGGTATTTGCTTAATCTGGATAACAGTGAGTCCAAACTTGCCAAACCTCTCTTTGCATTTAAGAGAAACAAAAACCTGAAAAATCATCTAGTGACAGGCAAGATTACTCCTAACCTCTGGCTTGTGCCAGAAATCTATTACAGGTCTTAATCCCATTTATGGCAACCACAGATGTGGTTCCTGCCAGGCTTGTGCCAATGCCATGATTGGTGATGTTATCAAGATTAGGGAGCAATCCATACCACTTTGTGAAATGACTAACTGTAGGACATCCAATGTGGTATACATTATTACTTGCCCGTGTGAGTCCATCTATATTGGTGAGACGGGACGTGAAATAAGATATAGAATTGGTGAGCATAAATCCAACATACGCACCAAAAAGACATCAACTCCCTTGGTGGAACATTGGCTCAGTAATCAACATACTGAATTAGACCTTAGATGGTCTATCCTTGAGAGAATTAAGGTGCCTTCGGGAAAAGATCCGAATCAGACTAGGAAGAAACGCGAAGTCTATTGGATTTATTTTTGGAATTCTGTAAAAATGGTCTCAATGAGCATTGCCCTTGGGAGAATGCTATCATGTAGTAACTTTCTATTTGACCTTCCAACCTGTCCCTTTTTTGCACCTTGTGGTTTCTTTACTATTCTAGTGGGTTCTGTCTTATGGACCCTTCCTCGAGTATGAATTATTATCTATTTTGTATCTCTTTATTTATAATTTTTTGTTTATCTTTTTGTTTAACATTCGGTTGTCTGTTGGCTTGGATTAGCTTTAGATTTTTCTGCTTCTATATCTGCTGTCTGTGGGAATTTGATTTCCTTTATTTATAGATGGCTGCCATGTTGTCGTTATTCTATTCCATTTATTTTGTGAGACCTTTGTCTATGTTTATACGTTACGTTTTGGTGGACGCATGGGCGATATGTCTGCATTACCCAGCTGGTTTTTATCCATTTTGGATCCGGTTGTTGGAAAAATACGGGTGATGCCCTGATTATTGACTCCATCTTTTTGATAGTGGATCACATATTTAATCTAGGATTCTGGCCTTGTGCTATAATTGCGGATTGACGATCTCCTCTTCGGTAGTAATATCTTATCACCAGTTATAAATGGCCGCCGTTCTTGTCTCTGGTGCCTAGCTTCCATGAACATATGGGTCCCTTGTTTGTGTTTATAGGCTGATTCTTGGCGGGCTTATTTGTCTTTTAATCCCAGTTGGTTCTCTCTCATCCCTAAGGCTGACGGCAGAAGGAAACGGGTGATATCCTTACCCCTATTCGCGAGCATTGGGTCATAAATTCAGGTAACGATCCTATCTGTAGGATACAGCATTGCGAGACGCCCTTCGCTATACAGGCCTTGTAATTGTGTGAATGTACATTTGGTCTAAAAGAACTGCTCTTTTAATTCACCTTGAGAGTATATTTTTTCTGCCATAAAACGATACTAATTAGTGAATTAGTATGTCTGGGATTATTCATGTATTCATTTAGTCACACGCCTTGGTGTGGTGGTTGTTTTTTAGTTTATGATTATTGCGCCCAGGATTTTTCTAATTACTACCTTTTGGTTTTTTTAAGACCCTCGATTGTTCGGTGTGCCTTACAAGATCAAATACGATCTGGTAGAAGCAGTATTAATGTGATTCTTCGTCAAACATGCATCTGGACCTTTACTATCGGGTAGGTTGCTATTGCCTGTCCTTTGTTATTAAGGTTTGACATACAGTGCTGTATGGTCTATTGCAACGTGGGTCTGTTTATTTGCCCTATAGAGATGAAGGTTGCATCCTTTGATTATTCGTAGACCGATCTGGTTATCTTTTTATCATGTCGCTGCTGGAATATGTGTTGTTCAGAATACCTCAATAGGTATGTTTACTTACTTATTTTTTATGGTATGGGTCTTTATCTAATGAACTTTTGCTTTCGATTGTATTAACCTCACGTGGTTTCTATTTTCTTTTGGAATCATGATGAATAGCTCTGACTTGGTGATTGGCCTGTATTCTACTTGTGGTCTCTAGTACCACTGTCACATATATTTTTTTATGATATAATCTTTTTTGAATCGCATCTTTTAATTTTTGATTTGGGTGATGCACATTTCCTTTTTTCGTTCTTCTGGCCATTGTTGCTGGATCTTTATTCTTGCATCCCGTGATATCATGTTTTTCTAAGCCTCTCATGCATGCATTGAACATGATGTAAAGTTTGACAAAGAACACTGCAAACTATATATTTATATATATATATATCATTATAGGTTTACTGAGTGCCCCACGTCATCTATATCAGTGTTTACGACTTGCCCTGAGGAAGGTGTGGCCCGGAAATTGGGTTCCCACCGAAACGCGCGTCGGCGTTTGTCTTGTTAATACCTGAATTGACTTTCTATCCTCTATCTGGACTAGTATATCAGAATATTCACGTATCCTGTGGGCTTTCTTTTAATGTGGGATGTTCTCCTTTTAATGTTGGATGATTTCGGAGCATGTTTGTTGGATGCATTGAGCTCATATGAATGACATGAGTGGGTATGTATGAATGATGAGTGTTTGTGGGGTACTTTATTTATTGTGTTTTCTTCACAGTATTTCATTCATCTGCATTTATCTTTTGTAATATTAGATGTATTTTTTGGTAATCTTTTGATACTTTGTTAATAAAAAAGACTAAACTATTTATTGTTTTGATTGTTGTCTTGTCAATGCATGCACAGGATTGCTTTGTTTATTTAATTATTATCAGAGGACTCCTTTGTGGGCCTTTATAATCCTTAAAAAGGGTGGGTAATTTTCTCTCTCTGTTCTTTAAAATGGTTATTATCAATGCCTCTCTGATTGACGGCGGCATCTGTCCCTCCTCATTCATTTCTTCAAAAAGCACCTTCAGTTGCGGGATTAGTTGCTCTGCGAACGTTTTGTAAAACATAACTGTTAATCCATCTTGCCCTGGAGCACTACCTGCTCTCATCGTTTTTAGCGCCGCTAGCACCTCATCCACGTCCATAGAGGCCTCATTATGTACTCCCTGTGAGCGTCTTCCAGCCATGGAAGCTTTATATACTCTAAGTATTTCTTCTTCCCCTGCATGTGGTCTGGTACTATATAACTGAGAGTAGTACTGGCTAAATCTATTAGCTACCTCTGTTGGATCGCTTAGCGTCTCCCCACTCTCTGTGTTTATTTCCGTCACTCCTGACAGATCTCGCCTGCCTTTTAGTAGTGACGCCAGTACCGCGCCGGGCCTCTCACCCTCGCCATAAGACCGAGCTGTGGCGTATTTCCCCATATGTTTCACTTCGTCATCTGCTACTTCATGATATTCATTCAGTGTAGCTTTCAGTTCCGCACGAGTGTCCTCTCCCTCACCCTCTAATATTTGTTTCTCTATATCGTTTAGGCGGCCTTCTAGGGTATTCAAACGACCTCTAATTGCTCGTAGTACACCCGAGTGTTTAGACATAGCCACCCTGCGTATATACACCTTAAAAGTTTCCCATACTGTCGAGAACTTCTTAACTGAACCCACGTTTAATTCAAAGAAGTCGTCTATGGCCTCAGCCATCTCTGCCTTAAACGCGGTGTCTAGCAGTGAATATGGAGGAAATCTCCAAGTGAATGGAGCGATTCTCTTCTGGGAGCTTTCTATAGTCAGGCTGATCGGGGAGTGATCCGAGTACGAGCGCGAGTGCACTTCGCAGGCCCGGATCCAATTATTCATTGCTCTAGAGACAAACCTGTAATCTATCCTGGTATGCAGGTCATGGGGGTTGAGTAATGCATGAAGGTTGGGAGAACGTAGCCTCCACACGTCCACCAAATCTAGTCGCAGCGTTGTGCCTTGTATGGCCCTAGCCGCAGCTGTGACGCGCCGCTGCAGACCGCCTGAGCGATCACGCTCTGGGTCCATTACGCAGTTAAAATCTCCTCCCCAGAACAGTGGCAGTTTGCTATATTTGCTGAGTTTCTCTCGTAATTTATCATAAAACTGCGGATTATCATAATTTGGCCCATATACATTCACAATTACGATATCCATCCCACGACCCCTGCATCTAGTGATCACATATCGACCTTCCGGGTCCGATTCAAGGTTTTCAATCTGAAATCCTGACTTCCGGCCAACCCACGTTAGCACACCCCTAGCGTGTGTGGTGAATCCTGCTGCATGGAAAGAGCCATGTAATCTCCTAGTCGTAAGCATGCTGCTATTATTGGGCAAATGCGTTTCCTGAAACAGTGCTATATCTACATCATGCCTCGCCACATATGACATCACTTTCCTTAATTTCCTAAAGTCGTTTAGTCCTCGCACATTCCACGTCAGTAGTTTAATATTACCCTGGTGTCTCTGTGCCATTTCCACTTGTGTTTGCTAAGTTACCTCTGATTATGCGGTACTGTCTGACTGCTACGCCATATGCTACGTACACTGCACATTGCCTCTCAAATGTTTCCCATTCTGATGTCAGGTTGCTATTTGACCAAACCCCCTCATACTCCCTCACGCTATGCCCCCTCAACTTGGCATAGACGATTAACCTGTCCCACTCCCTCCCCCTGAATCCCAACATTTTAATTTCAACATATGTGAGCAACTATAGCTCAACTTATAATACTACTTCGTCAGCCCTCCTTACAGTGTGTAACACGGGGGCGGATGTTGCCCACTCACCTGTACCAGTTCAGTTAGTTGACTGGATACAGTAACCGTCTCAGCCACTTGGAAATTAAAAGCCATCAAAGAAAAAACATCCGTTACCTTCTCTATGTTTAATCTTGTTGTTGCGTTGCAACCATTAGCCTCTAGGTGCGCACCTGTGCTATTTACCATTACTGATTTCTAGGGAACCCTCTACTGTGCCCCACTGCTCCTGTTACCATAAATAGGTCTGCTGTAAATTCACTATGATTGCTACATAATAAACAACTATTATCTCAAACCTTATGAACCCGCAATTGACCATAAGTGGGAAAGAACTGGGTATCTGTCCAGCTTTACTTGACTTCATCTACTCTGGATCTTCATGTTCCTCTTCCTGCTGCGACTCTGCGTTGGGACGTCGTTTCCCTTCTTAAACATATTCTTTAAGTGCTTTTTGCAGTGATTTAGGGTCAGTAAAAATTCTAGATTTGCCTTGCATAATAACTCGCAGTCTAGCAGGATATAACATGGCATATTCCAGTTGCTGCTCTTTTAATTGTCTCTTCAACGGGGCAAATTGTCTCCGCGTTTCCTGCACCCGCATAGTAAAATCCGGAAAGAGGGAGATCGTGGAGCCCTCATAGTGTAAATCCCGTTTATCTCTGGCTGCTTTTAGTGCTGCATCCCTGTCCCTATAGTTCAGTAATTTCGCTATTATAGGACGCGGTGGTGCGCCAGGTGGGGGACGCTGGCCCAGTGACCGGTGGGCACGCTCCACTACAAACATTTCTGAAAAAGTTTCTCTGCCGAATAGGGATACCAGCAATTTCTCCGTGTAGATCTCCATATTGCACATTGGGGTAGATTCCGGGAGTCCTATAATGTGTAGGTTACTTCTCCTCGATTTCGCCTCTAAATCCTCGCCTTATCCTGCAGTACATTTAGAAGCTTCGCCATTTGCTTTTGAGTAGTGTCCATTTCTGTTTGCGCTTCTTCAATCTCTGTCACTCTCCTCTCTGTCATATCCAATCTTTCGGCGTGTTTATCCAATCTTTCAGTAACATGGTCCATTCTATACACCAATGAGTCTATCTTGCCATCTATGGCAGTTAAACTTTTTGTAGCTCTGCGAACATCTGCCTTACGTCTCCTTCGCTACTCTCTTCTCCTTCTTTGGTTGGATCTGCACCTTGTTCTCCTTCCGCCTCTTTTCCTCTAGTTTTGCGCTGCTCAAAGTTAGTCTTGGGTTGTGATTTGTCAACTTTCCCCATGGTGGCTATTCTCAAAGTGCGGAAGTATGTTACAGTGATTCTGCTACTGTAGCGCCTAGAAGATTATGTGTAGCCTGCTGGAGCGCTCCTCTCTCTGTTTACGCACCACACTTTTCCAGTGCGCCTTTCACTCACCCCAAATAGCAGAGCCTCTGTCCACTGTTTTATTGCCTCCCTTTTCACTCTGCAGCCCTGCAGCGATGCAGATCCTCGATGCCTTTTGGTGCAAACTGCGTACTCGCAATGTAGTTTCCCTTCACCGTTTTCCAGGGTTGGCGCCGCGTGTGCTCAGTGTTTTGGTTCTGTTGGACCTGAGGCCTGGACTATGTCGCCCCAACTGCACATAACAGCCTTTATTGCACCGCCGCCTCTCTCGCTGCTATCGCAGCTATACTCGTATGTGCGTTGATATGTCCTTGCTGTCAGCTGCTGATTGTGCACATTAGCGCACACGTCTGGTGACTCGATTCCTTCTTTGGATTGTCAAAGCGCCAATTACGCTGCACCCGGCAGTCTGCACACGCACCTCAAGGCCTAAATCCTCTGCACAGTGGAACAGGTTGTAAATACTGCAGCTCGATCCGGCACCGGTCGTGCCTGCCCCTCAGTGTGTCTCAGTGGATCTACTTCCTTTCAACGTGTAGAGCAATACTGGGCGTTTACTCCGTCTTATTAGCAGCCCTTCGATCGTAGTCGGGGGGAGGGGGGCGACTTCCCATTGATTAGTGACTGCCCGTCCTGAGATTGCTTACTCTCCAAAGCCGACTGCGACAACTCTCTTCAGGTCAGCCCCACTCTCCGCCTCCGCACCAGGTGCTTTACAGCGTCTTGCGCCAGTCTCAGTTATGCGTTATATATTGCCGCTGCTTTCCGGCGGCTACTGATGCGCTGGAACCTTGCGCCCTCCCGAACGCCTCGGTGGCTCACCGCTCGCTCGACCCTGGTGGTGCGCCCCCGCACTGGTGTATGGGCGCTCTCTGCTTTGCAGACTTTTAGTCTGTGGCCTGCCTCGTGTGTGATCGAGCCCAGTCTCCGAGGCACCACCGATGTCGTGTCCTGCAGCTGCAGAACTGGCCAATGCCTCAGGGGCCACAGGTGTCCTCCACACGCCGCTGTTTTCCAGCCACTTCTGGTGAGCGGGTGCCGCGCGTCTCCCCGAACGCTTCGGCTGCCCTCCGCTAGCTCGCCTCGGGTGGTGCGCAGCCCCCGCAGTGATGTACAGGCACCCTCTGTTGCGCTGACTTACAGTTTGTGTTTTGCCTCGTACACAATCAGGCCCGACCTCCAAGTCGCCGCCGATGTCGTGTCTCGCGGCCGCGAGATGAGGCGAGGCCTCCGGCGTTACAACAGTCCTCCACACACCGGCAGGTGCCCCGAGGTCGGCCAGCTTCCTCTTGGCCGCTGTCTCCCGTCTTCGGACGCACTTTTCTCCGCTGTTGTTCAGCTCCGACGAGTGCGCGCAGGTTCGCTGGGTAGTCTTCGTCCTGCGCTCCACCACACCTCACATCTGGTTGATTTACTTAAGTACAGATGCAGGACTCTTGACGGATAGATAGACGGCTCATTGGAGGCCTCTCACAAAGCGGCCATCTTGAGCCCGGGCAAGCTCCGCCCCAGCATAAAAGGGATTTTTGGGGGGATTCTACCACTCAAGAAAATTTAGAAAAAGAGTGGTCAAATTGAGGATTTTCATGCAAATATGAGAATGAATGAAGGTTAACTAAGCAATTGTCAAATTGGAACTGACCAGTGGAATGAAGTGGACACGCTGTAAACGCAACAATACTACACCTTATGGTCACGCCAAGCCACCTCTCTCAGGGGTGTCCAACGCAGGTGCAGCAAAAGACATCAACACAAACATATGTACATACAATTAACCTGAATGGGAGTCATTTCTTTAGTGAGTGGTTATCCTGTAAATCTGACATGGAACCAGCCCTCCTGGGCCTAGACTGAAGTACTGGCCAGCCATGGCTTCGATAAGAGTAACTAGCATTGGTGTGAGAAGTTGGCCTGGTATATGCTGTCCACTAATTAAAGTGGGCACCGTTGTTGGACTGAAAATGCGTCTGGCTGACTCTCTTCTAGCATTGTGCGAGTTAAGTTAGCATTTGCGGCACCATTTTGTTTTCAGCCGCCATTTTGTACCATGATCGAAATGAAGCCTCTGTCTCATGCTGTCTGCCTCAGCAGAAAGCAGCCTCGATTGTTTCTCTTTATCATTCAAGGTTGAGCTTCGCTGCACTAATGAATAGATCTTTCTGTATTTGCATGCCTTTCCTCGTAGGTAGGTCTGCTCCCACTCTCAGGAAGACGAGCATGGGCAGAGTAACCTTGAAACTAAGATAGAGTGTACCGAATCTCAGGATGGTAGCTCATCTTTCTGTACCTCCTTTGTTCATCAGTGCCCAGGCTGGAAAATTCCAGTCTGGGCGGGTCTTAGGGGTGTTGGAAATGTATATCTGATTTAATCTTGTGGACGGGGGTCAGTCGCTCGGCAGCTATCTAAGGAGGCTGGTCAGACCAGACTCCGCTCGAGCGCATACTAATAAATAACTTTGGTTTGTATTCTCTACTGTCTGACCGACTCTTCATTTGTATGGAAGGCTGAGAGGTGGTCGCAAGTGACCCGGGTGGCCCTAAACGGGTCACTTCCTTCACTTGGCGCCCGAACAGGGACCCCATCAGGCGAGTGACCCTTCCTTGCCCGCGGACGGGTGAGGGGGATGGGGCGGATCGGGGATCCCTGTATGAGAGAGTCCAGTACTCACAGATGCCCCGTCTGTCTGACAGGGCGGTGCCTCTGCAAGTGGTCATCCCGGCTGGGGTCCTGAACGGCGAAACCCTTGGATCTGACCGTTTGGTCCGAAGAGTCGGCAGTGGAGAATAACTTCATTTGACCTGTGTGCACCAGGTGAGTATGCTTTGGTTTTGTTCTGTGGCTATGGCGCCACTTTGGTTTGTGTTTGATACGGTCTGAGGATCGTTTTTGGGCAAGCGCTTGAATTTGTTTGAGTTCTTTGTGAACATGGTATTGTTCTGATCCGAATTTGGTGAGGTCTGCGAACCAACTTTGGAAAGATAGTTGCAAATATCTGCTCGGCATTGATAGTGAAAACGTTTTCGTTTTAAGATGCCTTGTCTTAGTAAATTATATTGTGTGAGTTGTCGTTGTTGTTCTACTGATGCTCGATTGGAAGAGAGCCAGCCTGCGCCTCCAGAAGGCACCCCAAACTTCGAGATGTATGTTAAGCATGGCCTTGGCCCTATTATGTTTAGTACATTATGGCACAAATATACGAGGGACAACGCCGAGTTGCAGTGGCCGTTGACGGGACTTTTGATGAGCAAAAGCATAATTTCCTGCAAGATAAATTGTTTGTGAAAAGAAGTAGGCAGTCAATGTTTGATTCCCTTAGAACGTGGCAAAAGGAAGCTAAACAGAGACGAATGAAAGCAGAAAAGGAGGCCCGAAAGGAAAGGATGCAGACTGTGACTCAGAAAGCCGTTGCATATGATAAAGAGAAGACTGAGAAGGGAATAGAGTGTGCCGATAGGAAGTTTCGATTGCAATGCGACAAGTCTTATGTGGTTCGGGAAGACAATGATACATTTGTGGAGGAATTGTTAGACACCCGACCTCCGCCTCCATACGCCCCGCAGAGAATATACCCTGCTGTGCCACAGCCCCAGTCGTCTGTCTTTTCTGCCCCTGCTGTTTCCGTTTCTTCTGTTATTGATTCAGTTGCTTTAGCCGCTGTGCCTCCTGTCAATTCTGTGGCTTCACCCTCAGCGCCTGCGATAACTGCTAGTCTCTCCGCTATGCCTATCGTTTCGATGTCTTCTTCTTCTCCAGCCCTTACGCCCACAACACAGCCATTAGCGACATTGGTGCCTACTTTTTAAGTTACTTCCCCTTCCCACTTCCCTCATTCCCCGGAGTACTGGGTAGTGGAACGCCTGTACGTGGATCAGGGGACTGGGCAACTGCTAGGAAACGGTTGGGACGAACCTTAATACGATCTGATGTGGGGGAGGAAGAGAAACGGGCGGTAGCAAATCAGGCCGCTCAGTGGGCCCGTCATCGCATTTATAGTACTGAAGATGTGTGGAGTGTGATGAGGGATTATGGGCCGTTTATGCAGCAGAATGCCCTTAAGCACATGTCGGTTACGCTGATTGGATGTTGGGAACAGTGCTTCAATGCCATAGCGCCCTAGATTATTTATGATATCAGAGATAATGTATACGTAGCTGGTATGGCGCCTGAGGAGGTTTTCGGAAATGTAGCGACATTGGTAGCTTACCGAGGTAGGCTGTTTGAGAAGAGCCCGAAGACAGTGTCCCAGTTTCCGATGAGGGAAGTCCATCCCATATATCACCCTGAGAACAACCCTTATGGTGATTTAAGAGGTCAAAGATAACCTTAGAAAGCTATCCAAGTGGTAGCTGTGGAGAGCAGCCTTCAGGCTTAGTCTTGAAGGAATGTTAAGCAGCTTATTTTACCAGGATGCAACCTTATTGTTTTGGTTAAATGAAAGGAGAACCACACAGTAGTTATAAAAATATGTATTTATTATTATAACACACTTTAAATACCTCACAGTATCTGCTGCTTGCAGATAAACATAAAGCACACAATACTGTAGCACAGAAACAATCGTAAGTAGCACTAATACACAGTGGGCTCCAGGGGAGACCAAACCATATACTACAATATTGGTGTAAGATCCACGACTCGAGTCAAGACAGTGTCTAGAGGATGTAGCATCACTGGGACCCCAAGGAACCACCCAAGGTGAGTAAGTAGGGACCACACGGAGGATGGGTGCAGTGTGGGAACACGACCGCGTGCTACGTGCAATTCAATGGGAGAGTCGCGGTTGAAGTTTTAAAGTTTATGGACCCTTCCCAGTGGATTACGAGGAAGCCCTTTGGATCTTTGGAGGTTGAAGAGCCACCCCACCTGTGGATACCATAGTACCAGAGTTACCTATCCCAGGGCAGCCGGGTGCATGGGGGTGAAGTGGTGTCGGAAACCGTTGGCGATCTCAATGGAGGACTTCAACGAAATGCCACTGCGGTAAAGAAGAAAAGTGTCCGATGGAATCCAAAGGTGGATTCTAGATGAAGAGTACCTGAAAGCAGAGGGGACAGAGTCTGGGTCACTCAGGAGTGACCAGGGGCTCGGTAGACGAATGCCCACCGATGTCGGGTGCTTCAGGTGCGTTGAGGGGTTCTTGACTCTGCAGCCACCCGGACCAGGAGACGTCGAGGACAACCAGGAGCTGGATACGAGCTGTCCCACAAAGGATGTCGAGTGCTGAGGGGACGCTCTCCGGCTGGAGCACCAACAAGCCTTGGCAGCGGCAACCCACGAAGATGGTCAAGAAAGGTTACGGTTTGGACCAGCAAGGTCCAGGAGACTCACCAAACACAGGAGAGTCAGGGAAAGCTTGGAGCAACTAGGGAGCCCAAGAAAAGTAAAGATGACCCTCAAGAGGACCCACAGGCCGGAGGCACAGGAGTCACGAGGGGACCTCGAGCAGATTTACAAAGCAACAGAGCACTCGGTGCGAGAAGGCCAAAGTTCTTTGGTGGAAATGGTGCCAGAGGTTGTAGCTTCGCGGAGCACAGTGCACTTGTTTTGGGAACGCCAACAAGCATATGCTCTTGCAAAAGTATGCGGTGCAAAGGGGTACAGGTAATGCAGCCCCCACGAGGGATTCTGACCTCAAACTTGGTGAGACGGCAGCTCGGACCTCGAGAGACTTGGAAACCCACTGCCTGTGTTGCTGGAGCCTTCGTAGTCCATAGGAGCTCAGGAGCAGCAGACCGGTCAATTGTGATGTGGTGCCTGCGGTTGCAGGGGATTGACTCCTTCACGCCAAGGGAGATGTCTTCGGTTTCCTTAATGCTCCACAGGTCCTGCACGGAGCCTGTATGGTGCACGGGCACAGACGGTGCTTTGGACGGAGTGGGAGACGAAGTCAGGCCCAAACGAAGTCCAGCGAAGTCCAGAGTGTCCAGATGGTCGAAGTTCAGTGGTTTCTGGTTCAGAATCTTGTCCACGTAGAATCTAGGGTCCTACAGCCAGGTAAGCCCTTTGTACCCACATGAGAGGGTTGGACAGATTCAGGGGACCCTCCCAGGGGAGGGTTTGGACAGTGGGGAGGTTACTCCCATGTCCTTTGTCCAGTTTCGCGCTAGAGCAGGAGCCAACGGCTCCCAGGACTAGTTTGAACTGGACTATGCACAGGGACACCAAATGTGCCCCTCATGCAGACTTTCAGTCGCTGGCAAGCGCACCCACCCATGCCTAATACACTAAATCCTGTCTGGGAGGTGGTCACACCTCCTTGTGACAGGATGCCTATTGTTCTGCCTTCCCCTGCTCTAGCTTGGCTCAGCAGCAGGAGGGCAGAAATGTGTCTCTGGTCGGCAGCAACCATTTTGGGCTGCCCGGGACTAGAAGGCTGGTACCAGGAACACCAGGGACCTCACAAAACTAGTTTCTGAGGGGTGGAATCGTACCTCCCACACCGTTTACCAGTGTGGGAGGTAGGATTCCACAATGTTTGATACCAAACGCGATAGGGTTACTTTCAGCCGTTTTAGAGTTGGTCATCACGCTGTCGCATAATGCCACTCTATATGTCGTAAATGGCTGCAACACTAACAACCCTGGAGAATGGACTCTGTAGGCTGCAGGGGTGTCCTGCTCATGCAGCGGCACCCTCTCACTTAGAACCAAGCACCCTGCCTTCAGGATTGCTAAGGCCTGCTATAGGGGAGACTTATAGGTTTTAAGTGTAGTGACCCTTGGATATAGTAAACCTATATCTTAAGTAAGTGGTGCATGCACCAACTTACACAGGCTGCAATGGCAGGCCTGTAGATCCATTTTGCATGGCCTCTCATGGGTGGCATAATACATGCTTCAGCCCATGGGAGGCCTCTGGGGTACCTATGCCCTGGGTACATGGGTACTATATACTAGGGACTGATAAGGGTACCCCAGTATCCAATCTGGAGTGTACCTAAGTACATGACATAACAGTTTAGGTAGAAAGCAGATAGACTGAGGTCCTGATTAGCAGGATCCCAGTCAGACTAGTCAAAAACAGTGTAACATGAAGCAAAAAGTGGGGGTAACCATAAGAAGCAGATCCTACTTTCCTACAATTGGCATAGCCAATAGGTCGTGCCTTCCAGACCTTATAAGTGTTTAGCCATTCAGTACAATATCAGACTACCTAGTGTGTCACAAAACCTAAAATAATTAAATAAAAACAGTCTAATAAATCATGAACTACCTTCCGGAGAAAGCTTCTGTTGATGTGCTAGGCATATTATGTCTGATGTTCAAAGAAGGCAAGGTGGATATGTTACACCATACTCAATTCATTGACTCACTGGCCCAAAAATAATTTGGCCCCCTAGGCAAAAGACCTATGATTCAGAATGATTGAATGGATTGGTAAGTCTGTAAGAATGCCTTGAATTTGTATATTACCTACCAAATGTAGTTCTTGTGGCTATCAAGTGTCGACCCCAGTACAGGCAAAGCATGCATGCGGAGCTCACCAGAACACTGATCAAGACACCTGTAAATGCAAGAGAACACGCTGCCATAGCACTAGCCAGATAAAAACAAAAACACCAGGGTGTCTTATTGCCCAACACTAAATGCCAGGAAACAATTCTACAGCAAGCAGCTTGTAAAATAAAGCGGTGCATAGGCTATGGTCAAAAACTTAAGACTTACTGCATACCTATGCTCCGCGCAGTAGATAAGTTAGAAACTGGATGGATTCTGAATGCTCCCCTGACAGAGTAACGCCCCTGTACTGACGTCTGAAAGTAAGTATTTCCAACCGCGTCTTGCCTATTAAAAATGGCACCAATACAAGCTTGTCACCTTACCTGAGCCTGCAGGCCAGAGGATGGAACTCCTGTGCCGTGAGTGTAAAATGTATGTCACTGCAGAGCTCCTGTGAAGCACTGACTGCTTAAAAACACAATTAATGTGACCTTGTGTAATGTAACTGGTGCTCATGTGTAGCGCTCCAATACCTTCGGGTCAAGTACATAAAACTGCATAAAAAGGAACTATTTTCAGGCAACACCACTTACCGCTTTTCTGCCTCATATTTTCCCCAACTCTTCGAAGTGAGCATGCATAACATGGACATAATTATGTCATTTTATGCAGATTCCTTTAAGTTGGAGACCGCCGAAAATAGTTTGAAGATACCACCCGGCCTTGGTCCGAGCCAGGGAACAGGGTTGCCTCTACTATAACGTCTGCCCCCACACCTCCAAGCTAGAAACACCTTGAAGACTTGCAATGCAGACAGCCATTCATTCAACTACTTAGCATTCATCCACCAATTCATTCACCCTTTGTCAGTAAACTTCTAGGACTCGTGTTACTGAGCTCTGGGACCTATTCATATTCAGAGAACATATTTAATTCGAAACGTAACTCAGAAACATATAGACTGAAATAACCTGCATTGTTGCAGGCCTGATTTCTGTAGCATTGGCCGCGAGAATGGATGGAAAAACCAACAAAACATTTTTGTCATACATTTAAGAGAATAATAAGAACTTTGGCCTTGTCTGAGAACAAAGTATAAAAAGCATTTGCAATGCAATGGGTCTCGCATTTGCGAGAGTTTGAGCTATTGGCATTGTAAATGGCAATGCCTTTTATTTATGTGTTTTGAAAGGTTCACTGACAGAATATCGAAAACAAAATATCCTGAGGACAGAATATCGTGTCCAAAATATCGAGGACAAGAATATTGAGTAGGTAAGTGCAAATAGATGGGTATTAATTTACTATTCTTAACTCCAGATCTACGTACCTTGAAGATATATATATCGTCAAAGTACATATATGTGGAGTTATATATAGTAAAACTTTACTTACCCATAGAAAATGACCTTCACGATATTCTTGTCCTCGATATTTTTGACACGATATTCTGTCCGACGATATTTCTGTTTTTGATATTTTGTCCACCCACCGTTTTGAAAACCTGCAAGCGGTGCGTAAACACGCACTTTGTACTTATAGTCGTTGCTTAAGAGAAGCAAGGCTGGCAGTAAAAGAGGCGCAGTTACTTTCAGCATTGCTTCTCATAAGCACGGTCTATAAGTACAAAGTGCATGTTTACGCACCACTTGCAGGTTTTCAAAACACATAAATAAAAGGCAGTGTCATTTACAATGCCAATAGCACAAACTCTCACAAATGCGAGACCTATTGCATTGCAAATGGTTGTTTGATTAAATCCCCACACTAAGGAACGGCATCCAAGAGCTTTTTTCCTTGTACTCTACGTGACCTGCTCCTCCTATGCATTGTCTTATGAACTATGGTTGACAGATGGTTTCCACATTGGCTGACCAGAGATCTATGAATTGATGGAACATATTAAGAGGCCGGCATTTTCATGTACCATATGGTAGAGTCCTAGAATGTTGTTTGTCAATAAAGGAATTTTAAGGCATTATTTCCAGTTCAGAGACACACTTGCTAACTAATTGTGTGTATGTTGCAGAGTCACAATGAGTTTTCTCATTTGTGGCTCATATTCCAATGATCAAGAGACATCTGGAATGAATTACCTGCTTGGAGTAGTTTTAGGACTGAGTTGCACATGGCCAAAAGCTGTATTCAGTACTGGATGTGGGTGAATAGGATGATAAAAAACAAAACAAAATTAAACGTATGTTCACTGGACAAATCTAACATTAAAGCGAATTTATAGTTTGATCGTTAAATAACAAAAACTAATGTTGAAAAATAAAAAACAAACTCTAAATTCACCAATTATTGTTAACTGAGCTACACAACTTGAGCCCTAGTCAAGCGCTGCACTGCTTATGACTTCACATATTGCACAGCTCATGACATCTCAAATTTTGTATTTAAGACAAAAGTGAAGAACACTTTCAATGCAATTTTCACGGAATGAGGGGGCATATTAGCAAGACCCACGTTAAAATTATCGCCGTTTTAGCGGCAGGAAACTGCCGCTAAAACGGCGATAATGGGCTTGCTAATATGCGTTATGGAATTCCAATAGAAGCCCAGGTTAGATGTCCTGCACATCTAACCTGGGCTTCTATTGGAATTCCATAACGCACATAAGCAAGCCCATTATCGCCGTTTTAGCGGCAGTTTCCTGCCGCTAAAACGGCGATAATTTTAACGTGGGTCTTGCTAATATGCCCCGTGATCTGTTGGATTTAACGTGTTTATTGAGAAACAGGTGGAAGTAAATGAGCATTGCGATGTTAATGCAGGCATAAAACAGGGGGTTAGAAATGGGAGGGTTTTGCATGGATTTTTAGTATTAAGAGGCACAATGTATTTTTAAAAGGGCTAAAATGAGAAGAGATGTTTGCATAAGTAAAGCATCTCCTTTCCACATCTGTTTACTTAGCCAACCCACCTGGGTTTAACGTACGTACGCTCATGTCTCATTCCAACACCTAACTTCCTTTGTGTTGTTTTTTGAATATGGAAGCATTAGCAGGAAATTAAAAAAATATCCCAGGAAGCCACAAGGAAAGCGTAAACAGACCGCTTATGTATTTTTTAAAATTCTACCTCAAACATATGGGAAACAAGGAAAACGTTATATATTCATATACACAAACACGCACACAGCAGACACTACAGCGTGCAACCCAACAGAGCAGCTTGACAAGGTAAGAGGATGACCACCTGTGGCTGAAATTAATTCACGCATTCATCTATCACTTATTATTTTTCTCTAGGAGATGCCAACAGTGCAAATCATGCAAGAAAGATCATAAGGGGATTGGGACTGACATCAGTCTCTTGTACACAGACATGCATGTCTGCTTGGCAGGGCGCGACGGCAGGCCCATTGTTCTATAGAGATTTGTTTTGGTTGGAACGGATGGCGCAATTAATAGTCCGGGTCCCTTTGGACTGCGACGGCACACACACTGGCAGATTATCTGAACAATAAGTAAGCATATTTGTCTGTTTCGAAATGATCTCTTAGTCGTACCACTTAAAAAATAAAAAAAATAGACTTCCATTATATCCCTGCCAAACATCGCATCGTTTGTTTTTCACGTTCAAAATCTTTGTGCAGTTTCGCAATATTGCCAGCAGATGGCGCCCTAAGTGTAAAGTAAGCGTGAAACAAAGTAAGTCTGACCAGATAAATAATCGACCTGATGCTACAAAAACATCGCCTAAGAAGGCAAACGAAAACTGCCAATAAAAAGAATTGAAGTGGTTTCAACGAGCAAGCTGCCGGGCTGCCTAATTAAAGAATGGAAGGGGTAAGGCCGCTAAAGTTAAAGCGCGCCGTGCTTGTAAATATTAAATAAATAAAAGACATTAAAAGGCGCGTGTTTAAAACAAGAAGTGCAGGAGTAGGCAGCTGGAGCAGCAGAGCCGGCGCGGCTCCCTGTACAGGCTGGAAGACCTCAGCCTACAGAGGACAACAAGGAGCGAGGGGCGCGAACAAGGCGCCATGGGGAAAAAAACAAAGTAGTGCCTACATTAAAAGATGCCGCCCTGCAGCACAAGTTAACAGTAGTTGATCGATGCTGCTTCCGCCAGAAACGGAAGAAAACGGAAATGACGTGACGGACCACCAGCCAACAAAGAGCACGTTAAGAAGCGCAATGACAGATTTCACCAATGGTAAGTGACGAAGCAAAGAGAAATGCAATGGGTGGAGTTTAACTAGTAATGCTGATTACTTGATGCCTCGTAGAGGCAGCGCATGCGCTGCCCTATGCGAGACCTAAAAATGATGTGGCAGACAAGAGCCCTTTTTTGTACCAGTGCGTCTCCCGTGACTGAGGTCAAATTCATTCACTGCCAATGTTATTTAACGAGCCAAGGCACACCTTCCACCACACAAGTGACTACTCACCGTCCCATCCGTCTCAGAGAGAATAACACTCGTCGTGACTTTGCCTCCAGACGTCGATAGAACGTGTGACCACCAGCTCAGCCGACTCCTGAGCCAATCATTGCGCTGACCCCTTGCTTGTTATGTTAGGAAACAGCATGAGAGCAGTGCAATGATTGGCTGGGTCAGGCGCTGCCAACGCTCCTAAGAAGACTTGGGGACTGTGGCAGCAATCCCCGAGCTCCTACATTGCAGCGGTAGGCGAGGGTTTAAAGTGCGCAAGTCAGACTGGTCAGAGCAAGGCACCCGTCCAATCCGACATGCGCACTTCACCTCAAGAAGCCTGTCAGTCATCAAACTCCCAGTCCTAATCCCCCCGCTCACTTTGTCATGTCTGCCACACTATCCTGTAGTAAAAGAAAACTTTGCCCGAGCCATACCGCACACGCGCAGCTAAACAAAATGTAATCAAAATGGTGTAAAGTTAACCAAACATTTAATATGGGGCCCGCCTGCCTTCCGGGGGGCACAATACAAACAGGGGGCAACGCCCCCATGCCCCAATAACGGAACCGTCGCTGGGTAGTGTGTTCCGAGTCGTTGGCTTGCAAACAATCAACAGGCATGGCAGGGCTCACAGCAACTTTCAGAGAGCCTGAGACCCCCTTACATTCATATGGAACCAGAGCCACCGGTAGATGGCTCGCACGATTGTCGGTGACTACGACTTGTTAGAATCTGTTCAGTAGGACCTGCTCTGCAGGCACCAGCTGACACTTGACAGTTGTCATGCTGGCTCCTGTGTCTCGCAGAGGCTCCACCTGTTGCCCATTAATGGTGACCCACTGCCTATAGTTTCAAGTATTTGAAGCCATGTGGGCTTTTGGCACCATTTCTCTGTCCCCCAGGGAAACTAGGGTCACCTCTGTCTGTCCCCCAAAACTAACTGGGACAACCTCCTCCGCAAGCGCTACACCCACCAACCCTGGTGTCTGCCCACCGGTGGGGGCTGTGCCCTTTTGGGAAATTCGGAGTCGCTCTTGTTGTGCCCATATTTGTAGCACTCTGTACATTGGGGTACAAACCTCCTTGTCTAATGATCAAATAACTCCGTCTTTTTAGGATCAGACTGGGTCTAGTTACTACTATTCCCTTGTGAATTATTTTGGTGGTCTTTAAAGAATTCTTTGTTTTTAAGTATTTTCCCCTCTCTTTCTTCTGTTCCGAACCCTGACCACCTTTGTGGATGTCCCCCTCCCCCACCCCCAGATACCTTTTTGGACACACTGGTGTTAGCCCAGAGGTCCACCTCCTCAGCAAGCTTCCTGGGGTCAATCAGTTTGCTGTCAACTAGGTGCTGGACAACTCAGGAAAACAGATACTCAGCTTGTGCTTTCTCATGATTAAATGGTACAACCCATTAAAATTACTAACCTTGCTGCCCCTCACCCAGACATTCACTGCCTTACTAGAGTAATCAACAAAATCTACCCAGGATTAGTAGGGGAGCTTCTGGCTGTCCCTGAATCTTCGGCGATCCTTATCTGGAGTCAGCCCAAATTTGGCAATAAGAATGGTCTTCATGGGGGTATACTTGGTTTGGTCCCCAACCTCTAATGTAAGGAGTGTGTCCATACCAAGTGTTTGAATGTGTTTCCTCATACCACCCCTCCCCCTCCAGTGCTCCTCAGGAACCCTGTGAACCTTCAGAGCAACTTCATAACCAGTAAACCACTTATCAATGTAATCTACAACTACATAACTGGGCACCAACTGCATGTATGCTGCCACCATCACTGCTGGAATCAAACTTCCTGGCCTTGATGTCCGGCTCTTTAAGACTCAGTTCATGAGCCAGAAGAAGTTTCTTCTCTGCTAAGGCGCTCTCTGCCTCAGCTCTTTTGGCCTCTTCAGCCTTCTTCTCTTTGTCCTCCATCTTTAATTTGGCCATCTGCAGCTTGAATTCTCTCTCCTCCCCTCTCTCCCTCAGCTCCTCTGGGGCTAGGCCATGACAGGAGACGTTGCTTCCTGTCCTCACAGAGGGCTCAAATTCAGGAGTGTCCCCCTCAACTGCTGCAGGTGGCTCCTCAGAAGAGCCATTTTCAGGCCCCACCATTCCATCACTCTCCTTAGATCCAGGCCCAGGCCTTCAGTTCCTTTTGAAATTCCATCTTCTTGGTTGCACGCTTGGTAGGTACTCCCATCTCCTTACAAAAGTCTTTAAGTTGGGCCACTCTGCATGTTTGTAGAGGAAAAATAAAAAATACAAAACAAGAAGAAATTGGAAAAATCCGAAATGGTCTTGGATGTGGATGGGTGGGTACACCTATACTTACTGTATGGCACTGCACAAACATAAGTCCTCTCCTCACCGCTGATCACCAATGTTAGAAATTGGATTTCTGGTTGGCATATGTATGCACTCAGTATAAGCAGGAACCACAATCCTAGTCAGGGTAAGTCACAATACACCCTGAATTAGCCTATGCTCAACCTCTGGTAGCTTGGCACAGAGAAGTCAGGCTTAACTTAAGAGACAATGTGTAAAGTATTTGTGCAACACTTTAAACAGTACCACAGTGAAAACACCACAAAAAGGACTCAACACCAGGTGAGAAAAATAAAGAATTTTATAAATAAGACAAGACCAAAACGACAAAAATCCAATAAGCGTTTAAATGGGATATCTGGCCGCGCAGGACCGGGGCAAAGACAAAAGTTTAGGCCGACTGCGATGGAGCGCCGGCTGGATACAGGGACCCACTTGGGCCTGCTGAACCAAAGTACCTTGATCAGGAATACGTCATCGTCGACGAAGATGTGAGGTAAAGCCGAAGTGATGTGTCGAGCCACGCAGTAGATGTGATGCGTTGATTTCCTCCATGCAACTGCGCCAATGCGTTGGTTCCGAGTGCGACGCTCTGGTTCCAAATGTGATGCACCGGGTCAGCTCCAAGCAACAACGAGGATGCGCTGGCTCTGACTCACACAAAGGCAAAAATGCGCCGGTTCCAATGAGGATGCGTGGGTTCTGGTTGAAGCAGCACTTTATACCCACTTCCAAGGGCCCAGGACTGGGTTGTCAGCACTTGGCAGGGCAAGATTTACAGCAAGCAAAGTCCAGATGCTGTAGCAGGATGAAGTCTTTGATGTCCCTGAGACTTAGAACAGGAGGCAAGTCAGAAAGCCCTTGGAGTCACCCTGGGTTCAAGTGATGCAGGTCCAGTCCTTCTCACCCAGGCAGGGGAACAGCAGGCAGCAGGGCAGCTCAGCAAGGGAAGTCCAGCAAAGCAGAAGTCCTGCAGAGTGGCAGTCCTTTTAGCAGCACAGCAGTTCTTCCTGGCAGAGTCTTCACAGGTTCAGAAGTGTGTCAGAGGTCAAGTACTTATACCCATTTGTGCCTTTGAAGAGGGAGATCGGCCGAAAGTCCGTGCAGTGCGTACCCTCTGTGCTCGATTTAGGTATTACTACTATTTCTGCCATTCTAAAGTCCTGCAGTAATTTGCCCTTTCCAAGAACTCCTTGAATACCTCCAGTAGCAACGGTCCCATTTGAGGCCACACCAGGTGCCAAAACTCTGCCGGGAAGCCATTAGGTTCCGGCGCCGTACCCGCCTATAGCTATGTCAAAGCTGCACACAGCTCGTCGCAGGTGACATCGGACTCCAGGGAATCGCGTTCTTCTGAGGATAAACGGGGCATTGGTAAGTCGTGCACAAAGGTGTGTAGACCTGTGCAAGGGCTCTGGGGATCCGCGCTATAGAGTTCCCGATAGTAGGCTGCAAAGGCCTGCACAATGGGCTCACTCCTGGTTACCCGAGAGCCGTCCGTGGCAACTAGGCAAGTTCTCTAAGAGTACACAGCCAGTGCAAAGTTTTGCTGGTCTTGTCTCCCCACTGATAAATTCTGCTGCGAGTTGCCAACCAGGCCTCTCTGGCCTCCTGTGTAATCTATTGGAGCAAAGTTTGAGTGTGCAGCGAATCCCGTAGAAGAGCGTCCTGCATCGATGACAGGTATCAGTCCTCGACGTCAAGAATGTGTTACTCAAGGTCCCTGACTTTCTACCTGGGCTGATCTCTCTGACCCTTAGAGTAACTGATAATCTCTCCCCAGACGGTGGCTTTCTGGGCTTCACACATTGTACCTCGAGAGACCATCGAACCCTCATCTTCAGCGAGGAACCGTTGACATGCCACCTGGCACAATTCCCTAAATTCTTCTTGCTGAAGGCTCCAGCGGTTCAGGAGCCATCCCGTGGGCCCCAAGTGAGGTGAACTACCACTGGTGAGTGGTAAGAAACACCCGAGCCAATACTCTAGCATCCAGAACCCGGTGGCCCTCAAATCTGAAAAAATAATCTAGCCGAGAGGAGGAGTAGTGGGCCCCAGAATAAAAGGTATACCACCCTTCACTCTGGTGATGAGCCATCCACATGTCAATCAGGTTCAGATTATGCATAAAGTTGAAGAGAAGTGTCGGGCCATAACCAGCAACGGCGGGGGCTATGGAACGATCGATGCTTGGGTCGCATACCCCAAATGAGGTCACCACCCAGTAGCCAGGGGGCCTCCGGAAGCTCCTGAAGGAGGTCACCAAGCCAGATGTCAATGGTGGAGGGGCATAAACGCATAGCAATTAAATTGGGGGGCTGTGTAAAGTGCCCCTAACCGCCACATAGCAACCCAGCCTATCATGCCATGTCTTTGAAACCACTAAGGGTGTATATATCCTGATTAAGATGGCCACTCCTCTGAAACCCGAGTAACATCCAGAGTGATATATCTGGGAAAAACCCCTACAGGCTACAAAAGGACATATGTTACCCAAAAGAAGGGTTTCCTGGAACATCACTACATCAGCTTCAGTCTGTGAGGCTACATTTAAAACCACCCCCTCTTGATTTTGTCCAGTATACCATTCACATTCCATGAAAAACATTACGCGAAACCAGAATCACTGGTCTCCGTATAGCGGCCCTGTTGTTGGGTAAGTCAACCATAGTCTAGCAAGGTCAATAAACTATGTTGCAAGGCTGCCCATACCTGCCCCGCCTCCGCATTCAACATCATCCTTAGAAAAAAAAAAAAAGAAACAACAGCTTAGAGTCCTCCCCTGCCCTCAACACCCCCCATACTTCAGGAACTGGAAGTATCTGTCGTGGTGCAACTAGGGACTGTAGCCAACAGGGCTAACATGTGATGTGCATCACCCCTACCTGACAAAAAACATCTCCACCCAAGGAAAATATGAGAGACATAAAACCATGCAAAACTTCCATGCAGGTATAGGAAATATTACTCAGTACCCACAGCCTAGGACCACTTAGTCGTCATCTGGGGTGTCCTGCAGACCCCGAGGGGATCAGTATTGTCAGGTAAAGGGGCGGAGTTCCCCTCTGGTGTCGTGCAGTCAGGATTCGGAGATTGGGCCCTTCATACTCTCCCATTCGGCCGCTTTCTCAAGCCATGTGCCACTCCCTTGAAGGCCCCCTATTGCCGCCGCCACCCCTCCCCCCACCCCCTGAGTAATGATCACTGAGGTGCCTCATTGGCCACTCCTCGATCCAGCCCCAGACTGCCTCAGGTGTATCGAAGAAAAGGTCTTGCCCTGAAAGATAACTTTTAGACGGGCTGGGAACAGAAGCTTGTAGGCAGTGTCTTCAGTTTCTGCTTTGCGGCCTGGAATGAGTGCAGCTGCTGCTGTACTTATAGGGTGTAGTTCGAGAATATCATCACTGGGGCGGATTGACTGAATAGCTGGCCAGCCCTGCGCACCGTCCTGAGGACAGCATCTCTGTCAGCGTAGTTGAGCATTCGCACAATCAATGGGCGAGGTGGTGTGGCCACTGGAGGTTTTGCAATCAGGGCTCTGTGTGCCTGCTCTATAATGAAGCATGACAATACCTCACTCGTGGGGACCCAACTCAGCAGCCAATCATAAATAAATTTAGTAAGCATGGTCCCTTCAGCCCCCTCCGGGATGTCCACGCCGCGTAGGTTATTGCTTTCTAAGTGCGCCATGCTTGGTGTGCTTATAGATTTTCTGTTGGGAACTAGAGGTCGCTGTCTTGTCTCTTGCCATGGTGTGAATGGTGGGATGCCAACCCACGACCCCCCTGATGTGGTGGGGTGTTCGTCACACCCACTGGGGATTAGTTGGGGCTGCCGTAGTCAATGAGTATCGAGTTGCCCCACTCCGCTCACACTGTATATCAGAGGGAAGAGGATCCTGTGAGTGTCCCCTAAAGGCCAACACCAAAAAGGTGTATAGGATGCAGTGCTACCCTGACTATGGCGCCCACAGTGGTGGGGGAGATTTGAGTCCTCTACTGCCCTGTGGCCCAATAACTGCCCCTGATACGGGCTATATGGCGCCTATCACGTCATGAGCGGTCTCTCACCAACATGCCACCACGATCCTCGGTGCCCACCCAGCAGTCACAAAGAAGAGCGCCAGAGAGGGGGGCCCAGGTCCAGTCCCTCCTTCAGCAAGTGATTCACCAACCCCTTGCGCGGGGCTCACAATCTCTCACAATCGTTCACGCCGCTGCAGCACCAGCTCGCGGCCTCGCAGGTCCTCCAGCGCCGATGCTTGTCCTGTAGGCCTCTAGCTGCCCCAGTGGCATGTTCAAGAGGCCACTCGCCTACGGAGCACGATCAGCTTCTGGGCGCCACCTCTAGTGTCCTTTCCTTCGCGCAGGGCTACCCCTGCACCCTCGCCGGATCTGCGCTCACTGAATGCCTGCACCGATCTTTGGCCACATCGGTCCCGGCCCAAGGCAACGCGCTCAGTTTCACCTGGTCGGCTGTTGACTGAAGGGGCGTCGTCCCAAGGGGGGGGCCCCCCTCTACGCTTCACAAGCAACCAAGGTCAGGCACTCCGGAGCAGCCTCGCAATCAGCGTCACCCTGTCCCCAAGCGAGCCACCTCCCCAGCCTTCTCTCAGCCCTGCTTCTGCAGCGAGGCTCGTCTGAAGTCGTGGTTGGGCGGTTTTTGTCCCTCGCTGTATGTCATGTCACCGAGGCTGGAAGGTACCCAGTTTCAGCAACCCAGTTAAAATTACCCTGGAGAGCGACGGTTTCAGTCGATTTCCTGCGTGGAGTAGAAGAGCCCTCTCGAAGAGCGGCCGCCATGTTCGCTGAAAAATTAAAAGGATAAGGGCGTGGCTTAGCCAGAAAACATGGCGGCCGCTCTTTGAGAGAGCTCCTCTACTATATATATATCTCAGAATGGCTATAGTCACTCTGCACTCTCTGGTTATAGTTAGGGTTACCAGGGAGGGATAGTAATTCCTCGGATTTTTGACCTTTCATAACTTTGCACCCATTTGGCGAATATCCACAAAACTTTCCAGACCTATTCTTTCTTCTACATTGGGAGATGATGGAAAGTTTTGCGGTGATTTATCAAGGGGGTGCAAAGAACAAAGGGGGGTTCCAAAACAGGTTTTGAACCCAATGCATTTTACATCAAATTTTTGCATTGGACATAGCAGCAAAACGGCTGAACAGATTGTAATGAAATTTCACAGGAACGTACATTAGACTATGTAGATGATCCTTTTTGCTATTGCAGGTGATGTTATGAAGTGGTTATAAAGTTATAAGGGTCACAAATTAGTGATATCTATTATTTCATATGCAGCACAATACTAATAAAAGTAGCAAGGAGGCCCAGAAAATAAAGAGGACTGCATATATAAGATTTCAGATTTACTACATGAACAACTGAAGGACCCATGTATGGACACATACTAAAGGAAACCAATAAACAAAAACATAAAAAATAGGATGCATCTTCATCTACATAAGTTTTCTTTGCATGCTCTCTGGCTCATAAAAAAAACTGTGGCCAACGAGCCAAACAGAAACCATCTTTCTTATGCTCTCCTGAACAACAAAATGGAAAAGTGACCTGCCAGTAAGCTACACAAACTAAAACATGGAGGACATGATAATTGGCCACTAGGAAAAACATTAATAATCTCAATTTTTATAACAACAACGATGATTGGCTTTCATTCGCTTTGGGCTTTATATGTAGCACAAAACTACTAAAAGTATCAAAGAAGGCCAAAAATAAACTAGACTGCATATGTAAAGTTTCAGAATTACTACACATTTATTGTCACTTGATTATGTAAACAAATACATAACAAATACAATAGATAAAAAGAAAGAAGTCACATTAAATCTGGTCACCATTCAGTAGTTATAGCTAGGATTCCCAGAGATAGGAATTCTTGGATTTTTGCTCCCTAATAACTTTCTACCCGTTTGATGAACCACCACAAAATCTTCCAGATCTATAGTGCTTTCTACAGTTTGTGATGATGTACATTTTTGTGGTGAATCGTTAAGGGGATTTAAATATTAAAGAGGGGGTTCCAAAACTTCCTGTCACTCTCTCGAACAACTACTACCCTCAGCGGCCAGTTGCCTGCTGCCAGCCGTATTTTGCCATTTCACCTATTACCTTTGTCTCTTTCTGCCTCTTCTCTCCATCCTCTATTTTGCCTCTTTATCCTCCGTTTGCCTCTTATCCCCTGTTTACCTCTTTTCCTCTGTTTGCCTTCTTATCCTCCATTTGCTTCTTTATCTTATCTGTTTTGCCTCTTTATCCTCCGGGTGCCTCTTATCGCCTGTTTGCCTCTTCATCCTCTTTTCTTTGCTTTTCTTACTGTTTAGCCCATTCCCGTTGTCTTTCTCGCTCTTTCCCACCCTCACTATCCTGTGCTTCCACTCCTGCCTT
This sequence comes from Calotriton arnoldi, assembly GCA_963921515.1. NCBI lineage: Eukaryota > Metazoa > Chordata > Amphibia > Caudata > Salamandridae > Calotriton > Calotriton arnoldi. The sequence goes on along the minus strand of CAWUFW010003582.1, from coordinate 1,655,875 downwards.
GCTTTTCCATCTCCTGTTAACCCCTCCCAGAACCTACTTAATGGAGACCGCAGAGCGGCACGCGCAGCGGACGCACCGCATCTGCACCGCTGGGGCACCAAATGCAAGCCCATTTGCACCCGCCCATGCCTAGACCACGCCCAGCGCCAGGACTTCTGGCTCCCAGTCCACCCGCAGGTACAACGCTGCCGTCCTCCTCCGTGCCCTGAACACCGGACACCCCAGTGAACACTGCTGCCACGCAGCAACGTACTCTAAGGCATGACCATTCTCCTGCACCAAATTCACCTTCTAATGCACCAGCACGACTGCTATCATCTCACAAAGCACCACGCCGACCTCTTGCCACACTACACCAGAAGCAACCCACCGACTCCACTGCCTACTCCTTAACACGCGCTCTATTGGCAAGTACTCCAGAGAGTTATGGGACCACATCGCCACCCTCGCACCCAACATTGTCTTCCTCACTGAGACCTGGCTCAACCCTGCATCTGCTCCAGACACTGTTGCAGCGATTCCGGATGGATATAAAATCACTCACCAGGACCGGAATAGCTATCATCCACAAAGAGACCATAGAAGGCACCCCACCACCATTGACAATACCACCACCCCCTTCGAACACCTCAACTTCAAGCTCTACAGGGATGACAAAACAACCATCAGAGTCACCCTCGCATACCTACTCCCGGGCCTGCGCTCCAGCTTCTTCAACACGATTGCAGACTTTATTGCGCCCTTCGCCCTCTTGACTCCAAGGACTACATCTTCCTCGGCAACCTCAACTTCCATCTGGATGACCACAATGACAACAACCTCGTCCACCTTCTCGACAGTATGAGCAGCCTCGGACTGACCCAATTCATCTACAACACCATGCACACCGCAGGACACATGCTGGACCCCATTTTCACCTCCAGCAACCGCGTCAAAAACAGCCACGTCACAGAACTCACGTGAACCAACCAGTCCATCATCTACAGCACCCCCACCCCCAAGATGGGCAGTGCCTCCCACTGCAACTGGAGCACAATTTCAGAAACCAGCTGGACGGATGCCCTCAACACCTCCAATCCAGCTGCCGCTACCAACCTGGAACATGGAATAAGGAACTTCAATGCCTGGATCAACATCTGCGCAGACAGCATAGCCCCCATCAAGATCCACAATCACAGAAGATCCTCCAAAATGGCCAGCTGATACACCCAAGAACTCAGAACAGTGAAACGTCACAGCAAAAAGCTGGAGAGGAGATAGCACGCAGGCAAGGACACCCCCTACCGGGCAGCTGTCAAGACATTCCTCACCCTCCACCACTGAGGGCCGCTGAGGGCAACAAAGTAGACAGCCTAAGCCACACACATCGAAATCAGCACAAACAACAGCAAGAAACTTTTCAACATCGTTAAGGAGTTCTCCAACCCTGCTGTCAGTGAAAACAACATCACACCCTCACAAGAGCTATGAGACAACTTTGCCGACTTCTTTGCCGACTTCTTTCATGACAAGATCGCAACCATATACAGAAACTTCGAACCCCAACCTACACCCACAGACATCGCTGACCGATATGCCCTCACTGCAACTGACACGAACCACAGACTGACCACCTGGAACCAGCTCTCCACCTAGGACACCACCACCATCATGAAATACATCCACTCGGGAGTTCCCACAGAACCAGGCTTGCACCACATATTCAACACCAGAAACTAAAGGATTGGCCAGGAACTTACCACCCTGCTCCACAATAACAACCACAACGTTTCCTGCTGCCTTGAACATGCCAAAGTCAGTCCACTATTCAAAAAGCCCGTCGTCAACCACAGTGCACTCAAAAACTACCAGCCAATCTCCTATACTCCCATTCCCAGCCAAGGTACTGAAAAAGATTATTCACAGGCAATTCACGACACACCTGGAGCAGAACCAGCTACTCAACACCTCCCAGCAAACACAGCATCGAGACCTCCCTGATTGCAGCCACCGATGACATCCAAACCCTCCTCGACCGAGGAGAAACAGCAGCTCTGATCCTCCTCGAGCTCTCTGCAGCCATCGACACCATATCCCACCACACGCTGATTGAAATACTCCACCAGATTGGCATCCAAGGGGACACACTCAGATGGATCACCTCCTTCCTCACTGGAAGGACAAAGAGGGTCCGCCTACAACCTTTCACCTCTGAACCCAAGGATATTGTCTGCAGTATCCCCCAGGGCTCATCCCTCAGCCCTACGCTCTTCAACGCATACATGACCCCATTGGCCAACATCGTCAGATCTCACAGTCTCAACATAATATATTACCCAGACTGTACCAAACTGGTCCTCTCCCTCACTGATGACCCTACCACCACCAGGACCAACTTCCACAGATGCATGATAAGCGTCGCCGACTGGATGAAGAACAACTGCCTGAAGGTAAATGCGCACAAGACTGAAGAACTGATCTTCAGCAACAACAGCAACCCCTTGAATGACTCTTGGTGGCCCTCAGACCTGGGACCCGCACCCATACCCGCCGGCGACACCAGAAACCTCGGAATCAGCACTGATAATAAGATCACCATGAAATCACAGATCAATGCTGTCTCTTCTACCTGCTTTCCCACTCAGCGCATGCTACTGAAGATTTTCAAGTGGCTACCCCTACACACGAGAAGCACCGTGACAGAGGTCCTCATCACCAGCCAACTGGACTATGGCAACGATCTCTACGTAGGAATCACCGCATACCTCCTACAGAAACTTCAAACCATACAGAACCTTGCAGCCAGACTTGTCCTCGACCTCCCCCAATGAACGCACATCACACCCAAACTCAGGCAACTCCACTAGGTCCTCAGACAGAAGAGAGGCCAATTCAAGCTGCTGACCCATGCACACATGGCTCTTGTTGGAAATGGCCCTTTTTGCAGGGTTATCCTCAAACCTTTTGCTTCTTCCTCCTATTTTTTCCTGACCTGCTGTTGTTGGGTTTAGGACTCTGGTCACTTTACCACTGCTATTCAGTGCTAAAATGCATATGCTCTCTGTGAAATTTTAGTATTATGGATTGGTGTTTCCATGATTGGCATGTTTGATTTACTAGTCAGTCCCTAGTACCGTGCACTGTGTGTGCCCAGGGCCTGTAAATCAAATGCTGCTAGTGGGCCTGCAGCACTGATTGTGCCACCCACATAAGCAGCCTATAAATGTAACTCAGATCTGCCACTGCAGTATCTGTGTGCAGTTTGGTACTGCCATGTCGACTTGGCCAGTGCACCCACTTGCCAGACCTTACCTTTCCCTTTTCTTACCTGTTAGTCACCCCTATTGTGGGCCCAAGGTACCCCTGTGGGCAGGGTGCAGTGTATGTGAACGGTAGGACATGCCCTGGTATGTGTGGCATGTCCTGATGGTGAACTACTGCCAAGTTCGTTTTTCACTATTGCAAGGCTACCTGTTCCCATAGGATAGAAAGGGGAGTTTGCTTATAACATCTCCCAAGGTAGCAAAACAAAATTTGATATGCCTGAACTCAGAATGTTAAAATGCTTCTTGTAGTGAGGGTGATTTTTACATTCTGTGTTTGAAAATACCACTTTTAGAAAGTAGGTATTTTCTTGCTTAGCCATCCAGTGTGCCTCTGCTAGGATGTGTATTGACTGTCTTACTTTGGAGTGACAGGGGCTGGGAATGTGCAGTGGCTCCAGAGAGTCTGGATGAGTCAGGGCTGGGCTGAATAGACCTGGGCTGCAATCAGAGTAGTGGGAGGAGTTTTCACTAGCACCTGAATAGGCCCGGTCTGCATTTAGAGTGGTGGGAGGAGATTTCCCTTGCACCTGAATAGGCCCTGTCTGCCTTAGACAATGCTGTCTCCGCCTCCTGCTGGGAAGCTGGACCAGAGAGGACCAAACTGGTTTGGACTAAGCACAGACACTCTCTGCCTGAGAGGACAAATGAATTTGGAGTATAAATATTGGGGCCCAGAACTTTAGAGAACTCTTTTGGAACCAAGAAGAGCTGGAGAAGCTGCGAGGAGGGACTACCACTTTGCTGTGTTGGCCTGCAGTGGCTGCTTCTGTCTTGGGCAGTGAACTTTCTGCAACTTCCTCTTTGTGAGTTTCTCCAAGGGCTTGAGGTAGCGCTTGTCCCCTGTTCAAGAAGTCTCAGGAAAAAATAACAAAAGGAGGGAGTGTAGAGGTCTACAGGCAGAATCTACCTCCTGTACAACTTTTTATAAACAATGTGATTCTACCCTGTGTGGTAACTAGTGAATAATATTTTTGTTTTCTTCGTGATTTTTAAGAAGAAGTGTGTATTGCTGATCCGTGAAATGTCAGGGAAAAGCACTACGTGTTTTTAAAATGCCCCTCACACACTACGAATCCCATAGTGTCATGCTTCATCATGGGGGTCTTCCCGTCCCTCTACGGGCGGGGCGTGCTACAACCTACGAATACGTGGGAGCACTTGATGTTTGTGAAAATAGGCTATGTGTAGTGTGGGAGTGAGAGTGGTAGGGTCAGTGAAAGATACAAAAGAGGGTTTTAAAAATTCCCTGGCTAGTGGAAAAAACAGATTTTATTCACTTCCCTAGCTGGAAACACTAAAATGGGGTTGTGTAGGGGTGTACCTTAATATGATACCTCCTACTGGGTCAACATGTTTCGTAAGCAGTCCCCACTGCTTTACTCGTCAGGACCTAGTCTGATCCCTACTGCACTCAAATATAATATTTTTTATATATGTAGTATGCCTATCTTTCAAAAGTCAGTCTGCAAAAATAAGCCAGACTGAAAAAATAGGGGTAAATGGCCCCTAGTAGTCAAAAAAACCAAATTTGGTATACTGCTTAGAACGATTGTCAGGCATCATGAGCTTGCACTGAAGGTGAAGTTGCCTTGGATTCATCAATGAAATAGGATATGCTCTCTGCTTTCCATATCTCCGTGCTGCTCCGTGGCAGAGCAGCACGGAGGTATGGAAAGCAGAGAGCATATCCTATTTCATTGATGAATCCAAGGCAACTTCACCTTCAGTGCAAGCTCATGATGCCTGACAATCGTTCTAAGCAGTATACCAAATTTGGTTTTTTGACTACTAGGGGCCATTTACCCCTATTTTTTCAGTCTGGCTTATTTTTGCAGACTGACTTTTAAAAGATAGGCATACTACATATATAAAAATATTATATTTGAGTGCAGTAGGGATCAGACTAGGTCCTGACGAGTAAAGCAGTGGGGACTGCTTACGAAACATGTTGACCCAGTAGGAGGTATCATATTAAGGTACACCCCTACACAACCCCATTTTAGTGTTTCCAGCTAGGAAGTGAATAAAATCTGTTTTTTCCACTAGCCAGGAATTTTTAAAAACCCTCTTTGTATCTTTCACTGACCCTACCACTCTCACTCCCACACTACAGATAGCCTATTTTCACAAACATCAAGTGCTCCCACGTATTCGTAGGTTGTAGCACGCCCGCCCTGTAGAGGGACGGGAAGACCCCCATGATGAAGCATGACACTACGGGATTCGTAGTGTGTGAGGGGCATTTTAAAAACACGTAGTGCTTTTCCCTGACATTTCACGGATCAGCAATACACACTTCTTCTTAAAAATCACGAAGAAAACAAAAAAATTATTCACTAGTTACCACACAGGGTAGAATCACATTGTTTATAAAAACAAGAAGTCTCAGGAACAGCAAAGACTTCAAGTTCTTCTACCATCAGCACTGGGGACTGTGTGTTTTGTGCTGTAACAGAAGAAAAGCAACCCGACGCCGTCTACGACGCCGCTGCTGACTCCGTGTCCTGAGGGTACCGCAGAGGGCACCGCCGAACCGCAACCCTGGTCTCACCGATGATGCCACCTGACGCCGCCACCGAGCCGCTGCTTGTACCGTGACCTGTGGGCACCGCACTCTGCCCCGCCTCGCTTCACGCCATCGCCCTGGTATCCCCGACAAGGCCACTCCACGCCGACATCGATGCCGCTGCTTGCACCGTGATTCGAGGGCACCGCTCGTAAGTTGCACGACACACCGTCCTCATTTTATTTATTTATTTTATTTTTTATTTAATGTGATTTTATATAGCGCGAACATTACCCAAAGGTGTCAGAGCGCTTTACAAAAGAACCAGTTGCGTTACATAAGGACTTTGAATTACATGAGTTACAAAAGAAATGCGAACATAGCGAACATTACCCAAAGGTGTCAGAGCGCTTTACAAAAGAACCAGTAGCGTTACATAAGGACTTTGGATTACATGCGTTACAAAAGAAATACAAGCAGAAAAAATTGCAAATGTACAAGTTGCAAAGTCACTCAAGGAAGAGATACAAACGGATAAACGCTAAACTCCTAGGAATGGTAGTAAGTACAAAGGTCTACTACATATACTAGTGGTTAGAGTTATATCTAAGCATATATACACAAATAGTGACTTTACTCATGATTACATTTTACCAGCGATTAGGCTTGGGCAACTCAAAATTACATATTTACAGAGTGAACGGCGAAATGAAACATCAAAGGGGGTAGAGAGCGGTGGGGGTGGGAGGGGGAGAAGAGTCGGAGGCTGAGATTGGCGAGAGGGGGACCTGAGGGGGAGAAAGAGATAAGGCAGTCCAGCAAAGAGAAATGTCTGAAGTTCGGCATCCTCCCCCCCTGCGTCAGAGGGCTTTACAAAAGAACCAGTAGCGTTACATAAGGACTTTGAATTACATGCAATACGAAAGAAATACAAGCAGAAAAAAAAAAGAAATTGCAAATGTACAAATTGTAGAATCACACAAGGAAGAGATGCACAAAGAAAAAAATTGCAAATGTACAAGTTGCAAAGTCACTCAAGGAAGAGATACAAACGGATAAACGCTAAACTCCTAGGAATGGTAGTAAGTACAAAGGTCTACTACATATACTAGTGGTTAGAGTTATATCTAAGCATATATACACAAATAGTGACTTTACTCATGATTACATTTTACCAGCGATTAGGCTTGGGCAACTCAAAATTACATATTAACAGAGTGAACGGAGAAATGAAACATCAAAGGGGGTAGAGAGGGGTGGGAGGGGGAGAAGAGTCGGAGGCTGAGATTGGCGAGAGGGGGACCTGAGGGGAGAAAGAGATAAGGCAGTCCAGCAAAAGAGAAATGTCTGAAGTTCGGCAAAACGAGAGCTGGAGGTCCTCTTGAGGTCAGGCATAGTCCAGGGAGGGATGAGTAGGTAAAAGTTCAGCACGGGGGAAGGAGTCACCAGTGTCGGCCATGTTGGGGTCAGGCATCCTGGGCCCCTTTTCCAAACCGAGAGTGAGCCAAGTACGCCAGAGCTTTGTGGAAAGGGAAGGGTCGGACTCACCCCCGGTGTCCCTAGGCTCTCGAGGCGCACGCAGACCCCGAAAGGGCGCTGGGGCACAACACCCACCACGGTGGGCAGCGCCTGTGGAGCCGCCATTTTGCCTCGCGCAGGGGGGTGGGGGGCGCTCACCTCGATCCTCAGCAAGCACGAGTCTCTAGGCTCAGGGCAAACTCTGGTGGGTGACGGGGGAGAGAAAACACCTCTCACTGAGCTGCATTGACGGCGCCCCCACCCCGTACAGGTGACAGTGGCCTACCGCACCGTAGCCTTGGCCTACCGACGCCAGTGCCAAAGGCTCCAGTTCGTCAGCCGACGACACTGCTTCAGCAACGACGACGCTGCTACTTGCACCGTGACCTGCCAGCACTGCGACGAGCACCGCATCACCTCGCACCGCAGCCCTGGTCTCACCGACGCCTCTGGACGCCCATCACCAAGCCGCTGCCTGCACCGAGACCTGAGGGCACTGCATGCCGCACCACTGCAATTAGCACCGCAGCCCTGACGCCTGCGGACGATGGCACTCCCGACTTCAACCGCGAAGAGTTCGATCTGCAACGCATGTGACTTCAAGGGTCCGACGACTCCTGCACCGACCTCCGGAACGACGCCTGCGGACGCCGGCCTTTCGGGGCTCATCGAGAGGTCGCCGACGTCTCGCATTTCTAGAGGTAATGTTTTTCGGGTCCTCCCGACACCGTAGATGGCCCGCGATGCCGCGGTCAGCAAGAACTGTTTGGATTTGTTGTTCACTGCGCTGTGATAGCCTCAGACGGAGCTATCGACTTCAAGGAACTATATTTCAAGTCTATTCTGATGACTGAAAATTTCTAAGTACTGTACTGGGGATTTTTATCATTTTGGTCTTGTTTTGAGTATATAAAAATATTGGGTATTTTTCTAAACTGGTGTGGTGTCCTTTTGTAGTGCTTTCACTGTGTTACTGTTGGTTATGTGCAAATGCTTTACACACTGCCTCTAAGATAAGCCTGACTGCTCATGACAAGCTACCAAGGGGGTGAGCTGGGGTTATTTTAGGAGTGTAACTCCCTTATCCTGACTAGAAGGAAGGGTCCCTACTTGGACAAGGTGCAAACCACTGGCAACTAGAGACCCCCATTTCTAACAGCTCTACACAAGAAAAGGACCAGCCTACATTAACCACCGCCTAACCTTCTACCAACCGTCGAGAAGATTATGCTCTGTCTCCCTATCATTTGCCAATACTCCCTGCATTCACTGAAGCAGAAGTGGAGGACGCTCCCTCTCCTACATCGCAGCAAAGACCTAAAACAGCATCCCCATGCTGCTCCGGACCATCACCTAATTTCCAGAATTCCTAAGGGCCTTCAAGACCTGGCTGTTCAAATGAGCCTTCTGGGACCTTCAAGCGTCTTGATACCCTATTGGATGTTTAGTAGCACTATGTAAATCCTGATTGATTGAAAACGCATTTTTACACCAATGCATTTTCCATAAACTATTGTATTTGAAGTAGCAAAATCAGCTAAATGGATTTATATGAAACTTTGTAGGATTATACATTATGGTGCGCAGATGATTTTTTTGGGGGGTACTGCAGGTAAGTAAGGTAAGTATTCTCAAATGACATCATTGATGAGACCACTGACATCACTGATTACATCATCCAATGAGTGTGTTAGTTTGGTTTATAGTTTACACATACTAGTTAATAATGTGTACAAAAGAAGTTTGGATAATGTCATCAGTGATGTCATCAACAGGCCAAGGGTGGACTGCTATTACAGTGTGTTAAAGCCTTTTGACAGGTATTTTGCTACATGGAATCTCACAGATTACCACAGTAGGCAAGGGTTTTGGTGTTTGTTACCCCTCTGATAAACCATGTGGGTAGAACATCTGCAATGTGATAATCCTTGTTAGGTCCTTTAAGGGGTAGTGTATTGTTTTAAAAAGTGTAATTGTCAAGAGTATGTTTTATTAGGACTGAGGCAATGGCAATATGACAACACCACAAACACTGTAGTGGTCTGTAAACTGTGCTGTATTCTGTCTTCTCTGCTTAATTTAAAGAAATGCCTGAACATGGAGATATATTTGTGGCATTCGGACTTGCAGTATTCAGTCACAACACCATGTGTACAGGCCGTATATTTGATATTACAAGAGAGTACGAAGCACATACTTGCCTGTTCTCTTGATGGCGCCAATGAAAACAGTATTTAGATCTCTTTCAATTATCGGCAAAGTTAATGTTCAGCAGTGGTATACTAAGTACTTTAAGGACATTTTCTCTAGCTAAAAAGAGAGTTGCGTGAGGTCCTAATCCCAGTCTAGTAGGAGCATAGCTGCCTATTTTGTTGTGTTCATTTGTATTGTGGACATCCGCCTGCATTCTTCATAGAAACGTCAAATAAGTTGGCATTACCGATGCTTGTTTGTTTTTGCTCATCGACTGTCAGCTAGCACAAGACAAACATCCTTGTCCACGTCCTGGTGGGTCAGTCGCTCCCTCAGAGCTCATTTGAGAGGCACAGGAGTGGATATTTTGTTCACACAGATCATGTGTATTAATGTTTTTTTTATTTTTTTATTTCAGGAATATTAATGTTTGTTTTATTGTGCAATTATCTGTTTGGATCACTTTTCAAGCCCACGGATTTTCAAGCCATCTATACGGATCTTACGAGAAAAGTGCTACTATTTTTGCCCACCACCTCTGTTTGCATGGACTGTAGTACTATATTTTTTAACATTTTATGCATAAGCCAATTTTTTGCAGCAGAAATTATACATAGTCCTTTTAGTCAAGAGTCAGCCACCCAGCTATATTTTTGTAAATCAAATTATGTTATTTGACATTTCTATGAAGCTAAAACACATTAGCCATGTAAGTAGTTATTTCTTTGCTTCTTGCAAATAAATCTAATTATATAAAAATGTTCTCAGTTTCTTTTAAAGTATCTATGTTTGCACGTTTAACTGTCTGTTGCGGTGATCCATACAGTACTGTATTTATATAAAATGTACCTCCAGTAATGATGGAAATGTGAGTGAAGGAGACCAGCTAAGGGAATTAGCTTGACTAGTCACCCCCAAAACAAATCCAAAAAATCATGCCGCACTCTGTTGTCACTTTCTCTCGCAAGAACAAACATAATGCATTTGCCATGAAGCCCCCTCTACCATGGGACGATAAATACAAATCATGTCATACAGGGCCACTACGACTTGCCTGCCACAGGGTTCCGAACTATGAGCCTGATTCACAAAGGTAGCTTACATTTTTTAGTAATTTATTACACATTTTTTTAAGTAATTTACACTTCGGAGTAAGATTATTAGTTTTCAGTAGTTACAAACTCCAAGTGTAAATTTACTACAAAGGTGTAAGTTACAACCTCTCGACCCTTGGAGTATAGCAATTGGCTTACTCTTGTTTGGGTGGGTGACATCCCTCCCTAAACCACTCATGCCTCTCCCTAAACCCTTCCCAAACCTCCCTAATGCCCATTTCCCCACCCACTTCCTCCTGTCCCACCCACATTTACTACTGAAACTTACGTGTGGGGAGACTCGCAGTTGGGGTGGAGAACTACGCACATATAAGTATAGGAAATGACGGCGGGGTAAACTCTGCACCTGGTTTTTGAATACCACTTTGTAATACTTTTTGTAGTACTACAAAACGTACTACAAAGTGCAGATGGCGAATCTGGCCCTGTATTTTTATGAGGTATGCTGGACAAGCCATTAAGAACAAATGTGGTAATATAAATCTAAGATCTTGTAACATCCATCAATAGATTGCACCAAGAAGTATGACTGATTCACACCTTCAGAGCAACTCAGTAGTAGTTCATAATAGCACTCATCTACCCAAAAAAGGCTGTGAAAGCGATCACTTAAGACAGTGATACTCAAAGTACGGTCCGGGGTGCGTATGCGGCCCTCCTGACCTTTACATGCGGCCCCCTGGTCATCAGCAGCGCTGGGCTGCTGTTTTCTCGACAGCACTAACATTGAGAAATAAGTTAAATATATAGGCAAGCCTTTATTTGAAGGTTAATTAAAGTCAAAGAAAGGAAGTAACTAGGTTATCTTGCACCGCTTAACTTTAGAAACACCTTTATTTTTAAAGTCAACTTACAGAAAAAGTGTAAAAATACGATAAGGTCTCTTCAAAATTCGTACATCACATTACATTGACGCATTTAGATGTATTTTTTTTAATAGCAATAGTTTTCAAACATGAATTTACAAACATTCATTCTTCCACCATCTTGACAACAATGCCAATAATGAACTAAGATGCAAGTCAGTTGTTAAGTGCACTCTTTGGGCTGGGTTGCTATTATGCATGTAAAACAGTATAGTTTATTAAATCACAAACAGGAGAAGGTTTTGTACAATGAACATCCAGAAGTCATGTATTTCCATGTCCTTGTATTTATGATAATGAATAAAAAGAAGGAAAAGTGAAATTAAAAAATTGCCTAGGATCACAAAGTTTGGTAAAGTGGGGAAGTCGGGTTTAATACCAGGTTTTCTTATTTCACATTGTGCAATTCAGCCACTGGATGTATATGCTTCGCTTCCCCTACACCCATCTTACTGGCACCGCCCCCCTGCACCTACCGCCTCAACCGCCACCCTGCTGACCCTTGGGAAAATGTTTGTGAGTACCCATGACCTAAGAGCATTATTCAAGAACAAAGAAGCCCTATGGATCCTGTGGGGCACTCAACCAGCAACCACGCAGTGTCAATAATACATTTGTGCAGCAAAAACACCTGTAAAAAAAAATAATATGCACCTTACCTTACAAGTTTACTAGGGCTAGACCACATGTTTCTCTCGACATGGCACTTCTGTGGTAAATTGGCAGCTGTGCTGATGTGGTGAACAGACCTAAGCTTCCTGTCGGCTATGAGAATTAGAATAAAAATATCACTAAATGCCTAACTGATGTGTATAGTTGGTTGAAGGTCCTAAATGACTCAACACCAAAATCTTGACAGCAAGAGGCCCATCAAATAACAGTTTTCCAATCATATGGGAGAATGAAACAGCAGCGAAGCCAACTACCCGTGAATTAGTGAAGAGTGAAGCAGTAATCTTTGAAGAGATGCTTTCCTCTGAAAATACATTTCATCTCATGCAATTGACAAACATCCTCCTGCTGCTCCTGCCACCACATCTCACTGAACTGACTAGGGCTTTGGTTTTATAAAGACATGCTTCTTGCAATGTTGTTTATGAGACCACCCCTACTAACTGACTGGAAAAAACAACATAGCATAATGCCAGCCCTGGCATTCAGGTTGTAATGCTTGGATCACCGAGTGCATCCTCACCATTATGGTACCTACCCCTGGTTAAAAGGTAGGTCTGGCATAACAGTGACATTGCTTGGCATAGTGGGCATCCATGGTATTGTGATACTCACTTCTGGTTAATGCCCGGACCTGGCATCATGGTGGTAGTACTGGCATTCTGTGGGCATTTATTTGCATGTACCAGAAGTTCTATGCAAGTAAAGCAGTAGAGCAAAAGGTTAACAATATTTACTGGGTTGAGGAATAAAAGCCATTGCATTTTATTTTGTTGACGCTAAACTATACTCCCAAAGCAGATACACATTTCTAACAAGTCTCACTCTTCCAACTCACCTACCAACTCATAAGCATGCACTAATTCATCCATACATGCGCCCACTCACCCATTCTTGCATCAAGAAACTCCACCGATTGTTCCATCCCCCATGCATGCATCCATTCATCTATCAGTGCACCATCATGCAGGATTAATTCATCCATGCACTCACCCTTTCATGCATTAAGCTACTGTTTCAGCCTTTCTTCCACCTATTCAACGATCCACACATACACACACACACACACACACACACAAGTACAGACACACACAAACGTGTGGTTCAAAATCCAGACCTCTTGGCTTCGCTAATGTTTGCTATATGTTGCCCGGGATTGAATTAGATCTCGGAAAAAAACAGAAGTAATGCATCTGAAATACATGCATTTCTTCATGATATACACATTTTTATTGACTTTGTTCTGAACTTGTTAGTGTGTTTGAGAATGCCTCTTTCACTCTTATCTATTTATCTGCCTCTTTATTACTTGACTAAGGGAAATTACAGTCCCTCCAGAACACAGAGAAATGCTAATTAATCTCCTTTTATGATAAATTGTATTTACTGACCCTTTGGCTACTTCGTGGTCAACATCGTGGTCAACATCTAAGGGCACAGCACACGCACAAACATGACCTTGCCAGCTGCTGGTTCAGAAATCTATTTGGCTCTGAATAGTACAACAGACAATAGAAATAGACAGCAAAGTCAATAGTCTGGAGTTCTCTGACAGCCTTTTAACAATTCTTGTTTTGTCATGATTTTTGCAAATCTACATTGTTCAGGAAGCTGTCGGGCCCTCATCAATATAAAAAAAGACATTGGCTAAAGGCAAATATATTGTTTTGGTCTCCAAAAAGAGCACATTCCCATAGTACTTCTTAGTACTGACGGGAACTACTTTGTGTGGATGCGCTCCTTGTGTAAGGGTCCCAAGCCATAGCTCACAGTAAAGTCAGCTAATGGCTGAAGTGGAGGTTAGAATGGGGGTTTTTGTGTTTAGTCAGGAAAATGGCGCTCAGGCTATTGCGTGTGCTAACAGTGGACCTTTGGTAGTGCGGTGCTGCCAGGTCAGGGGAATAACCCGATAACCCTGGGGAATCTGTGAATCGCAGGATCCACAATTTTTAAAGTAAGCGTAGTCCTGGGCACACGCGGTGAGGGTATTAGTAATATAATATGCAGTATTGATGCGTTATTCAAATGCAGTGGTCAACACCAGTATTTATCCAAAAAGGTATTTTTTATTTCAACAACAACTGTGTTGAATATAGTAAACCAGCCGACACGTGTTTCGTCACTGGGAAAGGTCCCGTGACTCATCAGGGCCAAGGACCGGATAAATAAACATCAACTCGGTGGGGGTTTAAGCAGAAAACGAGAGTATCAAGAAGGTGGCGCAGAAGAGGCGCTGCGCTGGCATCAGAGATGCAACGAGGAGGGAAACCGCGGGTGGTGCTCTCCCTAAGCTGAAGTACGTGAAAGCGCTGGGGCGGGTACGCCATGGCAATCGAGAAAGGCAGGTAACAGGAGGAGGCTGTCCAGTGTCCGACTGGGTAAAGGAAGCACCAAGCCAGGCAGGCGAGGTACGAAGGCCAGGCCCGGGTGCGGGAAATTGAAGTAGTATCAGGAGGTATATATGGCAGGGTATAGCAGACGCCTGTCTGGGGTCCGGATCGGAGAGCTGCGAGGACACACTGGAGCCGTGGAAACAGTGTGTCCTCGCAGCTCTCCGGGGACGGAACGAAAGAAAAAAGAAAAAGAGAAAGAAAGAAAAATGTAAGACAGAAAGAAAGAGAAAGAGAGAAATAAGCTTCTAACACAAGGATCAGGAACTATCCAGAGGTATCCAGTAATACCTAAAGAAATTTTCTGTTGGCCAAAAATAAATAAATATTGCTCTTCCTTCATATGCCCGTTACCTTCACTATAGGACACAATTTTAAATCTCCCCTTTAAAACTGTTTTATCTAAACGGAAGGGCACATTATTTATATACTCCATATGGAGGGTACAATTAATCTAATATTTACTTAACATATTTGAAAGAAAGAAACCTTAACCGTATTAAAGCTTAACTCTGAAACTCTGTTTCAGCATTAAGTAGGCTACTCATAGACCGGTTATTAAGAAGTTGGTTCATTTAGAATGCTGATCAAGAATTTAATACTTGCAACTTAAGTTTCAAGTGCAACCAGTGCTTAATTTGAACCGGTGGTTAAGGTGGGGGCCACCGGCATTTATTTCTTCGGACAAGCACTTATTTTTCCCATCACACAATTACGGCTGTTAGAACTGGCACCATTGGCGTGGGTCTCCCTTCCATTTTTTGCCTTTACCTCCTGTGTTTTGCTGTGTGTTGGACTCCATTTTTGCTGGTCTAGATGCTTTGGGCAATTTGCCACTGCTGTTCAGTGCCAAAGTGCAAGTGTTCCCTCTGTAAATTGTTGTTATGGATTAGTGATTCCATGATTGGCTTTTTTGATTTACTTGTCAGAGCCTAGTACAGTTCACTATGTGTGCCCAGGGCCTGTAAATCAAATGCTGCGGGTGGGCTTGCAGCACTGTTTGTGCCACCCACATAAGCAGCCTGTAAAATGAGACTCAGGCCTGCCATTGCAGAGCCTGTGTGCAGTCTGGGACTGCCATGTCGACTTGGCAAGTACACACACTTGCCAGTCCCTAGACCTTCCCTTTTCTACATATCAGCCACCCCTAAGGTGGGCCCAAGGTACCCCTGTGGGCAGAGTGCATTGTACATGAAAGGTAGGACATGCCCTGATGTGTGTGGCATGTCCTGGTAGTGAAATACTGCCAATTTCGTTTTTCACTATTGCAAGGCTATCTGTTCCCATAGGACAGATTGGGGAGTTTGTTTATAACATCTTATAAACATAACTGACCCTGGGAACAAGATAGAAAAGTAAAGTTTAGTATGCCTGAACTCAGAATGTCAAAATGCATCTTTTTGTGAGGGTGATTTTTACATTCTGTGTTTGAAAATACCACTTTTAGAAAGGAGGTATTTTCTTGCCTAACCATCCAGTGTGCCTCTGCTAGGTTTGTGTATTGCATGTCTGGCGTTTGGATGACAGGGGCTGGAGAGGGGCAGTGGCTCCAGAGAGCCTGATGGGTCAGGGCTGGGCTGAATAGCCCTGGGCTGCATTCAGAGTAGGGGGAGGAGATTTCCATTGCACCTGAATAGGCCCTGTCTGCCTTGGACAATGCTGTCTCCACCTCCTGCCAGGAAGCTGCACCAGTGAAGACAGAACTGGTTTTGGCTGGGTACAGACACTCTGCCTTCAGAGAACAAAGGATTTTGTGGTATAAATAGAGGGGCCCAGACCCCAGACTTTTAGATCACTTCTCGGAAATCAAGAGGAACCTTTGCCAAGGAGAAGAGCCGGATAAGCTGAGTAGGAATACTGCCCCTGTGCTGTTTGCTGTCTGGGGTTGCCCTGCAGTGGCTGCTTGCTGCCAAGGAAAGAAGAAAAAGGACTTTGCTGCTTGCTTTGTCCCTTGCTTGAAGAAGAAGATCGCCAAGGGCTTGAACTGAGCTTGTCCCCTGTTCTAGAGGTCTCAGGAACAGCAAAGACCTCACCGTGTCTGTGTGCACCGTCTCTGATCATCGCCGCAGAAGAAAAGGGTAAACGACTCTGTCATCGAGTCCGTCCCAAGATTCTGTGTCCTGAAAGCACCGCCGAGAGCAATGCCTCACTTTGCAGCGCAACCCTGGTCTCACCAACTCCGTCAACGAGCCGCTGCTTGGACCGCGTCCTGTGGGCACCGCACTCCGCAACGCTTCGCTACACGCTGCAAGGACGTCACCGACTCCGTCGCTGCCCGGCCGGAACATCGACCGGCTCCGTCGCCGCGCCATGACTTGCCAGCACCGCAGCGAGCACCGTCTCACCCTTCAACGCAAGCCCCGGTCTCACCGAATCCATCAACGAGCCGCTGCCTACACCACATCGTGAGGACACCGCCCGCCACAACGATCCGCTTCACAACGCGACTGCAACGTTTGCCCCGACCGACTCGCGCCGACGTGCCGGTCGCAACAAGAAAGGTACTGTGTCCGAGTCTGTCGACGCTTTAGCTGGCCCGTATCGACGCGTTCGGCTGGAATTGTTAGACTCTGTCGTATTCAGTATCCCAGTAGCCCCAGGAGGAGCTACCGAGTCGGAAGAACTGTGTTTTATTGATTTTCCTGCAATGTAAAGGTTATTTTGCACAAATACTATTTTTCAAGAGTAGTGTATGTTGGATTTTTGTCGTTTGGTCTTGTTTTGGTTT
Source organism: Calotriton arnoldi (assembly GCA_963921515.1). Classification (NCBI taxonomy): domain Eukaryota; kingdom Metazoa; phylum Chordata; class Amphibia; order Caudata; family Salamandridae; genus Calotriton; species Calotriton arnoldi. Next base: position 1,638,582 of record CAWUFW010003582.1, on the reverse strand, counting down.
AGATAAAGAGTTACTATTTTTGTAAACTGGTGTGGTGTCCATTTGTAGTGTTTTCACTGTATTACTGTATGTGTTCACAAATGCTTAACACACTGCCTCTAAGATAAGCCTGTCTGCTCGTGCCAAGCTACCAAGGGGCTGAGCAGGGGTTATTTTAGGAGTGTATCCCCCTTACCCTGACTAGAAGCAAGGGTCCCTATTTGGACAAAGGTACCTACCTCTGCCAACTAGAGACCCCCATTTCTAACATTGGCGGTCAGCGGTGAGGATCCTGGACTTGCATTTGTGATTTACATACAGTGATTGGTGTACACTACTAGTGAGTGCAGACCATTACGCAACCACATACATTTTTGTAGGGTTTTTCCTTGGAAATTTTTTTTTTGTTGCATTTTGAGAACTGCCAATTTTCACCATGAGTAAAGCAGCATCACTTGCATCTGTGTATATTGAATTTGAAGAGGAGAGGGTTGATACCTACACTGTGCTACAACTTAAAGCCATCTGCAAAAAATTTAAAATCTCAGTGAGAGGCCTCACCAGGAAGGAGGAGTTCCAAAAGGTGCTGAGGGCCTGGTTGGAAGCAAGGAATGCCAGTGGGCAGACCGAGGAGCCTATGGTGGACGGGTAGAATTTAGAAGGGCAGCAGGATTGGCTAGTGGGCCTAACTGAAGGGAGGGTGCCCTCCAGGGTGGGCAGCAGTGCATCTTCAAAGGGTCGGTCTCCAGAGGAGTTGGAGGACAGGGAGAGAAGCAGAGTTCATGAAATGGAGCTTGCTAAGCTCAAGCTGGGGAGCCCGGGTGACTTAGAGAATAAGAGGTTGGAGTTGGAGAGCAAGAAATTGGCCATGGAGGAGAAGAAGATGCTTTTAGAGCATGAGAGAATGTTTAGGGAGTTGGAGCTGAAAGCAAAAAGTCTAGAGATCACTCCCTCTGGTGGCAGCACACCGTCAGTGCCTGGGAAAGGAAAAGTATACATTCCAAAAGATGTTATCAAAGATTTCATGAAGCACGAGGACATTGGGCAGTGGTTTAAGGCCTATGAAATAGCAATGAAGTCCCACCGGGTCCCTGAGAGAGATTGGGGAGCGGGGTTGTGGGGCCGCTTCATAGATGAAGGAAGAGCGACCTTACTAGCTTTGCCCACTGAGGATCAGATGTCCTATGCCCCCATGAAGGAAGCTTTGATAGCCAGGTATGGGTTGACCCCAGAGCTTTATAGGCAGAAATGTAGGAACTGCAAGAAGCTGGAGTCAAGTACTTGGGTGGAGTATGAATCTTATTTTTGCAGAGCACTGGATGGATGGGTGAAGGGTAGCAAGGTAACTGACTTGCAGGGGCCCTATGATTTGGTTGCATGGGAGCACTTGTCCAGTAGTTGTTTTCCAGAGCTACGCCAGCACCTGATTGATAATAAGCTGACTGACCCCAGGAAGCTTGCTGTGGAGGTGGACCGCTGGGTCAGTACCAGGGTCCACAAAGGTCCTGTGGGAGACTCCGCCAAAGGTGGGCAGGGTCCCCAGCAGAAGAGTGGGGGGGACAAGGGTAAACAGAAGAAGTTCCAAAAAGGGCCCCAACGTAATCCCCAAGGGAACCAAGGTAAGGGTTCCCAGCCTCCCACTGAGAAGAAACCATGGGTCCCGAAAGGCAAGCCTGTTCAGAGGGGTCCCAAGACCTGTTTTAGTTGTGGTCAGGTGGGCCCCTTCCGGGGGGATCCTAAGTGTCCCAAACCGGTCACCACCGCACCCACTGGTGCACCACCCCGGGAACTGGCTAGTGTAGCCTTGGGGGAGGAGTCGGGTGCCCAAGGTGGGGGGGGACCCGGAGAGATGTCCCTGGTCTCTTTAGGAGACAGTGAGATGGTCCCAATCACTCATCTGCATGATAACACTAAAAAGTACAGGCAGTGGGTGACCATCAATGGCCATAGTGTGGAGGCTCTGAGAGACACCGGAGCCAGTGTGACAGCTGTCAGTTGTCGGCTGGTGTCTGAAGAGCAGGTGGTCCCCAACACATTCTACCCAGTAGTTGCCGCTGACAATTCAGAGTGCCTCTGCAAAGTGGCACAGGTTCCCTTTGAGTGGGGGGTCTCAGGTACCTTGAGAGTAGCTGTGAGGCCAGCCATGCCTGTTGACTGTCTGCTAGGCAATGATTTGGAGAGCTCCCCTTGGGCGAAGGTGGAGCGGAGGTCTCATTTTGAGATGTTGGGTCTGCCTGAGGGGGCATGTGTGACCACTCGGTCAATGGCAGCCGGTAAGGGCATTCAAAAGGACCTGGAGCCTGAAAGAGTGGCCCAGGTGCCTGCCGGGAAGAGAAGAGGCAGGGGGCACGGGAAACCGGCTCCCGAAGTTCTCACGGTCCAGGAGGACCCCTATACCCTGGAGCCTACAGGGGAACAAGTGGCTGAACTGGGGGACCTGCCTCAGCTAACCCATTGGCAGCAAGAAGGAGGGCCCACCAGGGAGCAATTCTGCCAGGAGCAGCAGACGTGCCCTTCTCTCATTGGTTTGCGGCAGCAGGCTGCAAACCAGGCAGCAGGTGATCAATCCGGATCACATTGGATATACTGGGAGAATGGTCTCCTGCATAGCGAGCCTAAGGTTGCTGAGCCTGGGTCAGCCCGTGTGCTGGTGGTACCCCAGCGCTTCAGAGCCTTCCTACTGGGTCTGGCTCATGATGTGCCTTTAGCAGGACATTTGGGGCAAGACAAGACCTTTGAAAGGCTTGTCACCCACTTTTACTGGCCCAAAATGCGCAAGTATTCTGATGCTCACTGTAAGTCTTGCCAGACTTGCCAGGCAAGTGGTAAGAGTGGGAGGAAGTGTAAGGCTCCTCTCCAACCTTTCCCTGTAGTCAGCACCCCCTTTGAGAGGGTGGGTATTGACAGTGTGGGGCCTCTTGATCCCAAGACAGCCATGGGCAACAGGTTTATCCTGGTCTTGGTGGACCATGCCACCCGGTACCCGGAAGCCATCCCTGTCCGGACTGTGACGGCCCCCGTGGTAGGTCATGCGTTGATGGGGATTTTTTCCCGTGTGGAGTTCCCCAGAGAGGTGGTGTCCGACCGGGGTACCAACTTCATATCCAAGTATATGAAGTCCCTGTGGCAGGAGTGCAGTGTAACTTATAAGTTCACCACTCCTTACCACCCCCAAGGTAATGGGCTGGTTGAGAGATTCAACCGGACCTTAAAAGGCATGATTATGGTCTTGGTGAACCCATGAGGCGTAAGTGGGATGTCCTCTTACCATGCCTGCTGTTTGCTTACAGAGAGGTACCGCAGAAGTCCTTAGGGTTCAGTCCCTTTGAGCTCCTGTAGGGGCATCCTGTAAGAGGACCTCTGAGTCTGGTGAAAGAAGGCTGGGAGAAAGCTCCCAGTTAACCTCCACAGGATTTATATAGCTACATGCTGGCCTTCAGAAACCAGACTAAGCGGTTCAGGCAACTCGGTCAGGCGAACCTGGAAGCCAGCCAGGAGGAAATGAAACGCTGGTATGATCAGAATGCCACTCTGATCGAGTTTCAACCTGGACAGAAGGTTTGGGTCATGGCCCCAGTGGAGCCTTGTGCGCTCCAGGATAAGTGGACCGGATCATTTGAGGTGGTGGAGCGCAAGAGTGACGTCACCTACTTGGTGGACTTGCAGTCTCCCAGGAACCCTTTGTGGGTCCTGCATGTGAACCGCCTGAAGCCCCACTTGGAGAGGTCCCAACTGGGCATGCTCCTAGCAACAGATGCTGGGATGGAAGAAGAGACTGAGCCTCTTCCTGACCTCCTGTCTGCCAAGGAGCAAGATGGGTCAGTGGACGGTGTGAACCTCTCTCCCACCCTGATCCCTATACAGCAGAATGACTGCAGCCAACTGTTGGAACAGTTTTCTGATCTGCTCTCCCTGACCCCCGGTGTCTCTCAGTGGTGCGTCCATGATGTGGACACTGGGAACAGTCCTCCAGTAAAACATAAGATTTACAGAGTGACTGACAGGGTCAGAGCTTGCATCAAGGAGGAGGTCTTCAAGATGTTGGCCCTAGGGGTGATTGAGCCCTCAAACAGCCCTTGGGCCAGCCCAGTGGTCTTGGTCCCGAAGGCTGCCACACCCGGTGCCACACCAGAACTCCGGTTCTGTGTGGGCTACCAAGGGCTCAATTCAGTCACCAGGACTGATGCCCACCCCATCCCCAGAGCTGATGAGCTCATCGATCGGTTGGGGGCTGCCCGGTACCTCAGTACGTTTGACTTAACGTCTGGGTACTGGTAGATCGCCTTAACTGATGGGGCAAGAGAGAGGTCAGCATTCTCCACACCAGATGGGCACTACCAATTCCGGGTGATGCCTTTTGGGATGAAGAATGCCCCTGCCACCTTTCAGAGGTTGGTCAACCAGGTGTTGGTTGGGCTGGAGGATTTCAGTGCCGCCTACCTGGACGACATTGCAGTGTTTAGTGCCACTTGGGAGGAACATCTGCACCACCTCTGGGAAGTGTTGAAGGTGCTGCGGAAGGCAGGCCTCACGATCAAGGCAAGCAAGTGCCAGATCGGGCAGGGTTCAGTGGTGTACTTGGACACCAGGTGGGGAGCGGCCAGGTGGCGCCCCTACAGCCCAAGATTGATACCATTCTGGCTTGGGAACCCCCCAAGACTCAGACAGAGGTGAGAGCCTTTCTAGGACTCACAGGGTATTACAGGAGATTTGTCAAGGGGTATGGCACCATTGTTGCCCCCTTGACAGAGCTGACTTCCAGGAAGCAGCCCAAGAAAGTGAATTGGACTGACGCCTGCCAGAAGGCTTTTGATGCCCTGAAATCTGCCATGTGCACAGCGCCTGTGCTTAAGGCACCCAACTTCACCCAAGAGTTCATTTTGCAGACAGATGCTTCAGAGCATGGTGTGGGGGCTGTGCTCTCACAGCTGAATGAAGAGGGCCTAGACCAACCTGTAGCCTTCATTAGTAGGAGGTTACTTCCACGGGAACAGAGGTGGAGTGCGATTGAGCGTGAGGCATTTGCTGTGGTCTGCGAGCTGAAGAAGCTGAGACCATACTTGTTTGGGACTCACTTCCGGGTTCAGACAGACCACAGGCACCTCAGATGGTTGATGCAAATGGGGGGTGAGAATCCAAAGCTGTTGAGGTGGTCCATTTCCCTACAGGGGATGGACTTAACGGTGGAACACCACCCTGGTACAGAACACGCCAATGCTGATGGTCTGTCCAGATTTTTCCACCTTAGTGAAGAGAACTCCCAAGAGGGTGGGTAGTTCTCCCCACATTTCAGTTGGAGGGGACACATGTTAGACCTGGCACCATTGGCGTGGGTCTCCCTTCCATTTTTTGCCTTTACCTCCTATGTTTTGCTATGTGTTGGACTCCATTTTTGCTGGTCTAGATGCTTTGGGCACTTTGCCACTGCTGTTCAGTGCCAAAGTGCAAGTGCTCCCTCTGTAAATTGTTGTTATGGATTAGTGATTCCATGATTGGCTTATTTGATTTACTTGTCAGACCCTAGTACAGTGCACTATATGTGCCCAGGGCCTGTAAATCAAATGCTGCTGGTGGGCTTGCAGCGCTGGTTGTGCCACTCACCAAAGCAGCCTGTAAAATGAGACTCAGGCCTGCCATTGCAGAGCCTGTGTGCAGTCTGGGACTGCCATGTCGACTTGGCAAGTGCACACACTTGCCAGTCCCTAAACCTTCCCTTTTCTACATATCAGCCACCCATAAGGTAGGCCCATGGTACCCCTGTGGGCAGGGTGCATTGTACGTGAAAGGTAGGACATGCCCTGATGTGTGTGGCATGTCCTGATAGTGAAATACTGCCAATTTCGTTTTTCACTATTGCATGGTTATCTGTTCCCATAGGACAGAATTGGGAGTTTGTTTATAACATCTTATAAACATAACTGACCCTGGGAACAAGATAGAAAAGTAAAGTTCAGTATTCCTGAACTCAGAATGTCAAAGTGCATCTTTTTGTGAGGGTTATTTTTACATTCTGTGTTTGAAAGGAAAATGCTACTTACCCAGTATGCATCTATTCTTGGCATATAGAGCTGTAGATTCATATGCGTTAGCATAGATCGCCATCTGGTGTTGGGCTCGGATGTTTGCACTTTGTTTTTCTTCGAAGAAGTGTTTGTAGTCACGAGGTAGGTGACTACTCCTTACGATGATAGTGCGCATGGGCATCGACTCCATCCCCAGATTGTTTTCGCCATAAAGGGTGATAATGGAGTTAGTAAGAATAGAAGAGATGTCCATGTGTGTTGTATCTAAGTAAGATAATACTGTAGCAGATAAAGGTACCCGGGGAGGCGGGTGGGTGCATATGAATCTACAGCTCTACATGCCAAGAACAGATGCATACTGGGTAAGTAACATTTTCCGTTTGAGGCATATGAGCTGTAGATCATATGCGTTAGCATAGACTATACAGCAGTTATTTTCCCAGCGGTGGCTGACCTGTATTTGCTGCAGTAGTTTGAAAAAATGTTCTTAAGACAGCCTGGCCCACACTAGCTTGTTGTTTTGCATGCACATCTACACAGTAGTGTTTTGTGAAGGTGTGAGGTGTAGACCAAGTTGCAGCCTTACAGATGTCATCTAAGGGTATATTCCCTAAGAATGCCATAGAAGCCCCTAGTTTGCGTGTGGAATGCGCTCTAGGGGGAATAGTTAATGTGCGTTTGGCTTTAATGTAGCATATTTGGATGCATTTAACTATCCATCGTGCAATACAAGTTTTTGAAATGGGATTGCCATTATGCAGTGGTGAAAAAGCAGCAAAGAGTTGTTTGGTTTTCCTAAAAGATTTAGTTCTTTCAATGTAATAGAGTATTGCTCCTTTGACATCTAGTGTGTGAAGAGCACGTTCTGCCACTGAGTCTGGTTGAGGGAAAAACACTGGTAGTTCAACAGACTGATTGAGGTGAAAGGCAGAAACAACTTTAGGTAAAATTTTTGCATTAGTCCTAAGAACCACTTTGTTATGGTGAATTTGTAAAAATGGTTCATTGTATGGTTAGTGCCTGGAGCTCATCAACTCTTCTAAGAGATGTGATGGCTATAAGGAAGGCTACTTTCAAGGGAAGAACTGTAGCTCACATTTGTGCATAGGTTCAAACGGTGGACCCATGAGTCTTGTAAGGACAATATTAAGGTTCCAAACTGGAGAGGGTGGAACTCTAGGGGGAATGATTCTTTTGAATCCTTCCATGAACGCTTTGATAGCGGGCACTCGAAACAAAGACAAGTGTTGTCTGTTTTGTAGATAAGCAGCTATTGCAGCGAGATGCAATCGTATAGATGTGTATGCTAAGTTACAGCGTTGTAAGTGTAAAAGATAGCAAATGATGTTTTGAATGGAAGCATCCAGTGGATTGATTTGATTGTTTGTACAGTAAATTACAAATCATTTCCACTTTGCTGCGTAGCATGCTCTTGTGGTAGGACGTCTAGCTTCTTTAATGACGTTCATACAGTCTGGCGGAAGATTGAGGTAGCCAAACTCTAAGATTTCAGGTGCCAGATCGCAAGATTGAGTTGATTGGGATCTGGATGTCTTATCTCTCCATGGTTCTGAGTGAGAAGCTTGGGTGAGAGGTGTAGTTTTTGATGAGGAACTACAGATAGTTCTAACAGGGTTCTGAACCACGGTTGTCGAGCCCATGTGGGATCAACCAGGATCATTTTGAGTGAATGCTGTTGGAGCTTCCGAACCACTCATGGAATGAGTGGGAGAGGCGGAAAAGCGTAAGCAAATGTTTCTGACCAGGTCATCCATAGCGCATTGCCTTTGGACAATGGATGTGGATACCTGGACGCGAAGTTTGGGCATTTTGCGTCCTGGTGTGTGGTGAACAGATCTATTTCTGGGTAGCCCCACATTTGAAAGAATGGAAGGAGAACTTGAGGATGTAACTCCCATTCGTGGATCTGTTGTCGCTGACGACTGAGCAGATCTGCAATCTGATTGTCTATTCCAGGAAGGTGTTCCGCAAGGAGATATAACTTTTGAGGAATGGCCCATTTCCATATGCTTTGAGCTAGCCGCGAGAGCTGTAGGGAGTGTGTACCTCCTTGCTTTTGTATATAGTACATTGCTGTCATGTTGTCTGTACGGACTAGGACAGCTTTGTGTAGTAGATGGGCTTGAAAGGCTTTTAATGCTAGAAAAATTGCCAGAAGTTCCAGGTGGTTTATGTGGAACTGTTTTTGTTGTGGAGTCCACAGGCCCTGAATGGTTTGAGTTTGTAGATGAGCTCCCCAGCCGGTGAGCGATGCGTCTGCTGTTAGCACTATCTGTGGAACCGGGTCGAGGAACGGCCGTCCTTTGGAAAGGTTTTGTGTGTTCCACCGCTGCAGAAAGCGATGGGTGCAGCTGTCTACCAACACCAGATCTGTCAATTGGCCTTGAGCCTGGTTCCACTGACGTGCCAAGCATTCCTGCAGAGGACGCATTTGGAGTCTTGCATAAGGGACGATTAGAATGCAAGAGGCCATCATTCCAATTAATTGCATGAACACTCGAGCTGGTAATGAGTGTTAAGGTTGAAATTGTGATATTAGAGCTTGTATGTTGCGTATCCTGACTGGGTTGGGGTATGCTAGAGCTTTGCAAGTGTCTATTGTAGCTCCTAGATATATTTGTGTGTTGGACGGTTGGAGGTGGGATTACGTTTACTGTGAATCCCAAGCGGTGAAGCAACTGAATTGTTTTGTGGGTGTGCTGAACACAGCTTTGTTGTGATTTGGCTTTTATGAGCCAATCGTCCAGATAAGGAAACACGTGAATGTGTTGTCTTCTTAAGTGAGCTGCAACTACTGCTAGACACTTGGTGAAAACTCTGGGTGCTGTGGTTACCCCGAACGGGAGGACTTTGAACTGGTAGTGTTGACCGTCCACCACGAACCTGAGATATTTCCTGTGAGCGGGGTGAAAGGGAATGTGGAAGTAAGCGTCCTTTAAATCCAAAGTAGAAAGAAAGTCACCTTGCTGAATCAATGGGAGTACCTGTTGGAGGGTGACCATGTGGAAATGATCGGATTGAATGTAGAGATTTAGCTGTCTGAGGTCCAGTATTGGTCTGAGAGAGCCGTCCTTTTTTGGGACAAGAAAATAGAGTGAGTAAACCCCTGTGCCCTGATGAGCTAAGGGGACTGGTTCTATTGCATGTTTTTGTAACAGGGAGAGAACTTCTTGTTTTAAGAGGGTGAGATGTTCTGAGGACATCGCACGATGTTTGGGAGGAATGTTTGGTGGAGTCGGGGTAAGTTCCAGGCAATAACCATATTGGATAATTTGTCTTACCCACTTGTCTGTTGTGATGGAATTCCAGACAGGTAGGAACTGTGAGAGACGTCCCCCGACAGGAGTGGAATGATCGGGGGGTAGTGGAGGGAAGTCACTGTTTGGTGGTAGGGGAAGTGCGGGTGGAGTTACCTCTGCCTCGTCCGCTATTGTTATTTCCTCTGTATCCTCCCCGAAAATATCCTCTGGATGAGGAAGATTGATTGGGGCTTTTATAAGCGGAGGAGGTGTTTTCTGATGCAGTTGTCTTTGAGCCACCCCTATAAAAGGAGCGACGAAAGGAGCCCCTATTAGAAGGTAGTTGTAATGCCCCCATGGATTTAGCAGTCTCGGTGTCTTTTTTCATTTTTTCCAATGAAGAATCGACTGTGGGGCCAAAAAGATGTTCCTGATCAAATGGCTGATTAAGTAGCGCTGATTGTACTTCTTGTTTGAATCCTGAGATTCGAAGCCAAGCGTGTCGGCGTAGCAAAACGCTGGTGTTAATGGCACGCGAGGCTGTATCAGCTGCATCGAGGGCACATTTGATGGAAGTGTTTGTAATGAGCTTACCCTCCTGAATGAGGTCGTGAGCTTTAGCCTTGTATTGGTCTGGTAAGTGCTGCATCAGTTTTTCTAGCTCGTCATAGTGAGCTCTATCATAACGCGCCAGGAGAGCTTGTGCATTGGCAATACGCCAATGATTGTCAGCTTGAGATGCGATTCTCTTGCCTGATGCATCTATAAGTTTGGACTCCTTGTCAGGAGGAGGGGCGTCACCCGTTGTTTGAGAATTTGCCCTCTTGCGTGCATTGGAAACGACAAGAGAATCTAAAGGTTCCTGACCCCTGATGTAAATTGGGTCTGTAGGAGCGGCTTTATATTTTTTGTCTACCCTTGGCGTAAGTATTCTAGCTCTAACAGGGTCTTTGAATACCTCGCTGGCATGTTTTATCATACCTTTCAGCATGGGCAAAGTATTAGTGGTTTTTTGGGATGGAGCGAAAGTTTCCACTAAAATATCCTTGTCCAAGGGATCAGTATGTAATTTCACCCCATGGTATTGAGCAGCTCTATTAATAAGCTGTGCGAAACCAATATTGTCATCGGGTGGTGATGGTCTGGAGGGATATAGATCAAGGTCATTAGTATGATCCGGGTCCTTATCATAATCATCCCAGGGGTCTAAGTCCTGTGGAATGTTGTCCTCATTATCCTCCCCATCCCCATCCCCATCCCCGTCCCCATCCCCATCATTATCATCCTGTGGCCCAGGTGAGAAACGTGGTGGTGGTGAGTTTGCTGGTGAAATCAGTAAATTTGGGTTAAAAGGTGGAGGAGAGGGAGGTATGTAAGGGGGAGAGGGGTTAGTACCCATGTCTTTTTTCTTAAGAGGTATATGGTAGTCTTCAGGGAGAGCCAGCTTCCGTTTTTTAGGAAGTGTTGCTCAAAGTTTTCCAGTTTGCGGGTCAATATGCAACTGTTTTTGTTTGGGATCCAAAGATTGCTGTGGAGGAAGTTCTTTGGATGGAGTCTGTTTATATTCCGAAGGTTTAAGAGGGCTTCCGTGCCTTTTAGGTTCGGTACTCTTCGGTGCGGGATGTTTCGGCTCCGAAGGCTTGACTTTTCCCTGTTTCGGATCCGAAGGCTTTTCTTTAGGTGGTTTCGGCTCCGAAGATTTCTCTTTAACCGGTTTTGGCTCCGATGCTTTCGGTTTAGCCGGTGTCGGTTCCGAAGCTTTTGGTTTTGGAGGTATGGGCTCCGAAGCCTTTGCTTTATGTGAATCTTTCGGTGCCGAAGATGTCTTCAGTGCCGACAGCGGAGCGTCAGGCTTAGCCTTGTGTTTCGGTGCCGAAGATGTGGGTTCGGCACCTGCATGGGGTCGGCTCGATCCCGAGCTGGAAGACTTGTCTCTATGTTTCATAGCCGAGCTCGAAGGTGGGGTATGGCGGGGTATGGTATCACGGTGTCGACCTGAGCCCGAGGGCGAAGGTGTAACCGGAGTCTTTGGTGTTTTTTTGGGCAGTTGGGGCTCGTTACTCACTGTTCGTTGAGCCGGAGTGATGTTCGAGTCCTCTTCCATGTTGGAGTTGTCGGCTTCAGACACGGAGATGTGTTCTTCTTGTTCTTCGGCGCCGGATTGGAATTCCGACCCTTCTCCGAAGATGTCTGGCACCGGACTAGTGCCGCGTCTCATCTTGTGACGTCGAGCCCGACGGTCACGATTTGTTTTCTTCGATCGGAATGATCGACAGGCTTCGCAGTTGATTTCTTCGTGCTTCGGGGATAGGCAGAGGTTACAGACCTCATGCAGGTCTGTGTGTGGGAACTTAGCACCACACAGGGGCATTTTTTAAATGGAGTCCGTTCCATGGACTGCTGGCGTGGTCGGCGCGGGTAGGCCTCACGGCCCGCGTCGAAGCACTGATCGAAGCTGTTGGATTTTACGATGCGAGTCAAAAGGGAAAACGCGATCGAATACAATACCGTCGAGTGGTAAGGATTGCGCGTCGAAAAGGTTTGAAGACGATACCGGACCGGAGCGCCGCAAGACACATCCTAACCCGATGGTGGAACAAAAACAATCTGGGGATGGAGTCGATGCCCATGCACACTATCATCGTAAGGAGGAGTCACCTACCTCGTGACTACAAACACTTCTTCGAAGAAAAACAAAGTGCAAACATCCGAGCCCAACACCAGATGGCGATCTATGCTAACGCATATGATCTACAGCTCATATGCCTCGAACATACCACTTTTAGAAAGTAGGTATTTTCTTGCCTAACCATCCAGTGTGCCTCTCCTAGGTTTGTGTTTTGAATGTCTCGCTATTGGATGACAGAGGATGGAGAGGGGCAGTGGCTCCAGATAGCCTGATGGGTCAGGGATGGGCTGAATAGACCTGGGCTGCATTCAGAGTAGGGGGAGGAGAGTTCCCTTGCACCTGAATAGGCCCTGTCTGCCTTGGACAATGCTGTCTCCACCTCCTGCCAGGAAGCTGCACCAGTGAAGACAGAACTGGTTTTGGCTGGGTACAGACATTCTCTGCTTTCAGAGAACAAAGGATTTTGTGGTATAAATAGAGGGGCCCAGACCCCAGACTTTTAGATCACTTCTGGGAAATCAAGAGGAACCTTTGCCAAGGAGAAGAGCTGGATAAACTGAGGAGGAATACTGCCCCTGAGCTGTTTGCTGTCTGGGGTTGGCCTGCAGTGGCTGCTTGCTGCCAAGGAAAGGAGAAAAAGGACTTTGCTGCTTGCTTTGTCCCCTGCTTGAAGAAGAAGATCTCCAAGGGCTTGAACTGAGCGTGCCCCTGTTCTAGAGGTCTCAGGAAAAGCAAAGACCTCACCGTGTCTGTGTGCACCGTCTCTGATCGTCGCAGCAGAAGAAAAGGGTAACCGACTCTGTCATTGAGTCCGTTGCAGGATTCCGTGTCCTGAAAGCACTGCCGAAAGCAACGCCTCGCTTCGCAACGCAACCCTGGTCTCACCGACTCCGTCAACGAGCCGCTGCTTGGACCGCGTCCTGTGGGCACCGCACTCAGCAACGCTTCGCTACACGCTGCAAGGACGTCACCGACTCCGTCGCTGCCCGGCCGGAACATCGACTGGCTCCGTCGCCGCACCATGACTTGCCAGCACCGCAGCGAGCACCGTCTCACCCTTCAACGCAATCCCCGGTCTCACCAACTCCGTCGACGAGCCGCTGCCTGCACCGCATCGTGAGGACACTGCCCGCCGCAACGCTCCACTTCACAACGCGACCGCGACGTTTGCCCCGACCGACTCGCGCCGACGTGCTGGTCGCAACAAGAAAGGTACTGTGTTCGAGTCTGTCGACGCTTTAGCTGGCCCATATCGACGCGATCGGCTGGAATTGTTAGACTCAGTATCATATTCAGTATCGCGGTAGCCCCAGAAGGAGCTACCGAATCGGAAGAACTGTGTTTTATTGATTTTCCTGCAATGTAAAGGTTATTTTGCACAAATACTATTTTTCAAGAGTAGTGTATGTTGGATTTTTGTCGTTTGGTCTTGTTTTTGCTTAGATAAAGATTTACTATTTTTCTAAACTGGTGTGGTGTCCATTTGTAGTGTTTTCACTGTATTACTGTATGTGTTCACAAATGCTTAACACACTGCCTCTGAGATAAGCCTGGCTGCTCGTGCCAAGCTACCAAGGGGGTGAGCAGGGGTTATTTTAGGAGTTTATCCCCCTTACCCTGACTAGAAGCAAGGGTCCCTATTTGGACAAAGGTACCTACCTCTGCCAACTACAGACCCCCATTTCAAACAACGGCAAAAAAGGGAAAAACACAAAGCAGAAAGACAGAGAAAGAGAAAGAAGAAAAACAGAAAAGCCGTCACAAAGGGAGAAAGCAGGAACTTGCAAGAGTGAGACAAAGGGGAGGCGAGTGTCTGGTAATGGATTAAAGAGATATGAGGTGGGTTTAAGACTATAAGTCTTGCATCGCTCGCGGGCATCTGAGCAGAGCTTTGGGCATCTCTACTCATTAATTTACAAAATAAGCACTGAATGCAACACTGACTGTTAAGACTGCCATGGATATGTTGGGAGTGCTCCAGCACAGCCGTAACCTGGAGGGAGTTTCCATCTAGTTCTTGCGGCCGCATCCTGTGAGTTGGAAACCCTGTGGCCATGGTTCTGGGCACAAAAGAAGCATCCGAGAGCCAAACCAATGCCTGCTATTAACATTACCCTGATCTATAGTACTTACCTGTGTAAATGCTCTCTGGGACCCGATTCCTCAGCTGAAGCTCTTCTTCCTGCCACAGCCTAGGAGTGCTGGTGCCAGCTGTTTTTGGTTCTTGTCTTGTTTCTTGCCTGCATCGCTGCTCCTCAGGAGGACGCCAGGGACCTGCAAGAACATTTTTCAAAAAGCCCTTACCAACAGAGAACTGTTGCTACAAGGTGGTAAAGTGCAAAGTATAAATGTTGCATGGAGAAATACTTACCGTAATGGACACCTTTTATCTGTGCATCACTATTCCGCATTCTGAAGCTCCTTAAAGTTAAAAACATTGCATGTGATTAGAAAAATTGTGTTTTCCAAAGACTATCGCTTATAATGTTCTCCTTGTATATTTGGAGACTTTGATTTGATTTTCCCCTGATCTACCCATTATCTATTTTTGGGCCCTAAAGCCGGAAGTGTTTTAGGGAATGATTAAATAATTCCCACGTTTTGATCATGGTAAATTCCGTAATCAGAAGGGCCCCAAAAAGGTGATTATTTTTTACACTAGACAGTGACCCCAGAAAGTCTCACTTGGTTGCAGTATTTGTTTTTCTCTAGGAGTTTCTCAATTCCTATGTTTTTTCCCCATAACCAAAGCCTTAGGTGGGAAAGAGGGAAGCCTTAGGTAAGCTGGGCATTAGGGGGATGGTGCTAATTTTTAAAGAACCTGTGTTAGAAGTGCCCTATAGGTACACAACCTCTTTTTGTTTTGACAGCTACACATATACACATTCCAATAGCGACCAGAGAGAGAGCCAGTGCGAAGTACCTACGCTAAGAAGGACCAGGCTGGGCTGAGCAGAGGGCATTATTCTTTGTTTGTCAATTCACTCCCCCTTTCCACTGTGGACTGGCACAGTTTCAATCATTTAAAAGGATTCAGGAGGTGTCAGTGTTTGGTGGCGTTGGAAACTTGCTTCTGGAATCACATCTTGCTCCTACAAGATCGCAGAACCTAAAGACAAAAGCAAGTTAGTGAATAAGTGTTACACTGACCTAGTTCAATGCCAAGAGCTTTGGGTCCAACTAACCCTTGCAGTAACAGTGCTTTTTTCCATGATTTACTCACCACAAACCTACTGTCAAAGGGACCATCCAGAATCTAAGGGGCTAGCACACAAATGCCGTAGGGACAACCAAAGTCCTATCTGCTTTTAACAAAGGTCTAATTGAAAGGCTCCTCTAAAGAGTATTAAATCTAATAAGTGTGTTCATTGCAACAAGTTTACTACATGCAATCACTTCTCTGTGAGAGTCCCAGTTAAGGTTTCCAATTTATACTATAAAATACATGTATATTATTTCACCCAGGGACATCTTGAGGATTTTGGGGGCCCTGGACCAAACGTATTTTGGGGGTCCCTGTTCGGAACGGCTTTGAATTTATAATCCAATTTCAGCTCGTTCATCCCCTCTTTGACAGGTCACTGACAGTGCACAGACTCGTCCACACACTCGTCCAATTACTATCAAGGCATGTTTACGAAATTGTCACACAGTGCAGTGCCGCAAGTCACCTTGCTGCACTGCACTGCATGGCAGGGAAAGGGCAGGAATGCACCGTATTTAAGTCAATGCTGTGCATTCCCGTCTTTTCCCCTGCATCAGCCCCGTTTTGGCAGCCTAGCACCAACGCAGGCACCCTGTACCCTTGCACCACGGTGCAAGGGTGCCTCCTTTGCATACAGGATTGTTTTTGACCAGGAAGGAGCATCTTCCTGCAAAAAAGCAATCCCCTGAGGCATAGTCCTTTTTCTATGTGTGCTGCAGAATGCAGCACACACAGAAAGAGGAAGTAACGAGGAGAAATAAAGATATTTCTCCTCATTACGCCACCTCTGTGAAGGTGTATCTTTTTGGCGCATCCCCAGGTTTACCAATTCTGGTAAATTAGGGAAAGCATCAAAATCGATGAAAGTTGCATGGGAACGCTCACTCAACGCACATGGAATGCCTTCTCAGGGCAGAGTAAGGCAATGTAGCGATTTGCGCTGTGTTGCTTTACTCCAGATGTATGGAGCCACTCAGGGCCACGCAAAGTGGCCTTGAGTGGCATCATAAATATCTCTTAAGATTTTAGTCGTAAACAGAGTCATAAATATGCCCCTCAATGTGTTTACTTCTAATATTCAGCAATAATGACGTTTTTTCAATATTGTAACAGCAGCAGCTCACTAATATTACTGCAAATAATCTCTGTGACATCCTTCCATTTCTCATATGTGAGGTCTTTTTTTGATCTAAAAGAAACTTTTTTATGGATTTTGCATGAAACAAACACAACATTTCTCTGCAAAATGTCTGTAATAGACTCTCACACATCGCTCAAATAAAGAATAAATTAAAGGAAAACGGTATTCAAAACAATCCGTTTAAGAATTATTCAAGGTAATCAGGGCAAGACTCTCTGCAGAACAGAGCTGGCTCTATCAGGCAGCCCCCTGAAAGGCAGGGGCCCTGGGCCAGAGCTCACTTTACCCATGCCTTAAAACGTCTCTGATTTCACCCACATGAAGCAGTTCTCACTCAAGTGTTAAAAGTCTTCTTCCAGAAAGAGGATCTGTCTTCAGGTATTTAAAGTAAAATTTACTACGTAAGCAGTACTATTGATTGCAAGACCGTAAGCGTTGAAAACATAATGAGTTTTTCCAATAAAACTAAGTCATCAGTTTACAAAAAGATATTAACAGCTCTATCTGAGACTTTTGAGGAGATTCCTCTAGTCTACATCAAACATTTTAGTAAGACTACTGAAAACAAAGCAAAGAGGAGTGGTGTGAGTAGGCAACCCAGCTTCTCGCCATTCTGAACACTTGACATTTGCCATTTATTTCCCAATGTCTGAGTGCACCATTTTGATTAGATGTAAGAAATTAAAAACAACCTATACAGCGCACAAGATGAGAGATGAAGAGAAAGAAAACTCTTCAATGTTAGCCCACAGAAAATAATGATCAACAAAGTCAACGTGCGGAGGCCCATGAAGTAGGCAAATAAATTGCAATCCGCACCTCATATCACAAGGAGATCTAGGGCCACACTACACAAAGAGCACCAGGAGCGCAATAGATGTTTGCGACCACTTTGTGCGCACCTGGGACACTTTGGTATTACGCTCATGCGGCTCCTTTTGTAATACAGATAGCGCTGGTGCACCTGTAGCACCGGCGCTCTCTCCAGAAGGCGTTCACTCATTGCAAGTGGGCCTGGCCCCATGCAAATAAGGGAATCACTTTGCCTCTGCGCCCATGCCGTATTATGGAAATGCAAAAACAACAATTCCAGGGAGGACCTGGCTTGGCAGTTCGGGCTGGACTGTTCCCATGAGGCACAGGGTCAAGACTGATTTGCATATGGCCAGGTCTAAACTGGGGTGGCATGGTGAGCAAAAGAATGATGGATTTTTCCCTGGTCTCTTGACTGGGGGTGAATGTTTTGATTTGTTCTGCATTCCGTCCATCAATTGTGTGTCTTTTGTTTCCTCGCCCTAAGTGTGCCGGGTATGCCCAGACGTGGGTCCCGGGCTCATGGTGCCACTGGAATCAAGCTATCCTGGCTGATGAGGGGTGAAACCCGGAAACCGGTCCAAGGATACTTGTTTCCAGCCCAGGGAGGACCTGGATTGGCAGTTCGGGCTGGACTGTTCCCATGAGGCACAGGGTCAAGACTGATTTGCATATGGCCAGATCTAAACTGGGGTGGCATGGTGAGCAAAAGAATGATGGACTTAACCCAGATCTCTTGACTGGGGGTGAATGTTTTGATTTGTTCTGCAATCCGTCCATCAATTGTGTGTCTTTTGTATTATGGAAATGGGCGCAAAGGCAAACATGCCCTTAGGAGGCACGCGCCACAAAAAGGTGGGGCACTGTCAGTACACCCCTGAGGGCAGCCCTCTCAAGGGGTGAAAAAGGGTCACATGGACCCCCTGGACATCCCCCTGCAGGCGGGTGCAGTCATTCATTGCACCCACATGCAAGGGAATCTCTAATCCCTTCTGAAAGTGTATGCAGGCTGCCACCTGCACAGAGAAACAGGGAGCAACTTTTAAACAGCAACTCCATATTTCTCTTGACTGCCCTGAGGGCAGCACATTCTTCCTAATAGGGCTCACTTTCCCTGTTTGCGCACGGCACTCCTGCTTTAAGATGCGCTGTGGTGCAAGCAGGAAAAGTGAGTCCTATCTGTAATAGGGCCTCGCCTGTTACATAAAAATCTTCCACAACCAACTACTCAATGATCTTCCCTGCTCCATGGCACAGAGACAGTAATTATAACTCCAGGAATCGAAAATAGCTGTTGGCTTCCTTCCTCCATTTCATCCTTCAACTTGATCAAATATCCTACAATTAAGTTATGCATGTCAAATGCTCTGAACATTTTCACATCTACCTCTAAAGTATTTAGAATATGCATTAGTTAGCTATTCGAAGCCAAAGTTCATGCACCCCTCCTTGCAATACATCTTACCACAATGTCAAAGATCGCTCCTTGCCTCATCTGACGTCTGACATCCCATCAATACACAGTTCCGCTCTGCACAACAAACCAATCCACATTATATCACACATGACACCAAAACATATCACATGACAGCACCATACCACTCCGCACAAGTATACCTCACTGTGGGCCAGATGTACGAACATTCCAAATTGCGAGTCGCAATTTGCGCTCAATTGCGAGTCGCAATTTGGAATGTACAACAGTGTCAGAGACACTGATTGCGATTCCCAATCGGGTCACAAAATGCGAGGCTCATGAATATTAATGAGCCACTCGCAATTTGCGACCACCTTTGGGAATGGCTGGCCCTCCCAGGTATGGTGGCCTGCTGGGCTCAGCAGACCACCATGTCTGGGACTGCTTTTAAATAAAGCTGTTTTTTTTTTTTTAATGCAGCCCGTTTTCCTTAAAGGAAAACAGGATGCATTTCAAAAAAGAAAAATGAAACGCTTTCGTTTTGTTTTTTAAGGGCAGGTAGTGGTCCCTGGGACCACTGCCTGCCCCTAAAAAATATTTTCGCCTGCATTTGCAAAGGGGAAGGTGTCCCCGAGGAACCCCTTCCCTTTTGCGAATGCATTACCACCCTTTTGAAGAGGGCGGTAAATTGCGAGTGTTTTGCTACCGCAATTGCGGTTGCAAAACATTCGTACATGGCTTTGCAGTCGCTATTAGGAAGGGAACACCCCTTCCTAATAGCGAGTCGCTGAACACTATTTTGCGAGTCGCAATTTATTTACGACTCCCAAAATAGTGTTTGTACATTGGCCACAGGTTTTTAGCATGCGCAAATGGGTCGCAAACCCGTTTGCGCATGCTAAATACCGTCGTACATCTGGCCCTGTATTATTACAAATCAGTGGTCTTCAAAATGTTTTCATTCTAAACACCCTATTTGGACAACTTAATTTGAAAGGGCATCTCAAACTGAATCGTTTTTCACAAAGATCATGGTACACACTGAATATTGTGAGCAAACTAACCATTGTAGTGGGGCATGAGTCTTACTTGGGAATCTCATACAAGCTATTTAGGCAAACGCGGATATTCAGTAGGGCTTTTTAGTTTACCTTAAGAAACATATGCAGCACGATTAGCGCAGGAAATATTTTAATTAAACAAATATTTCTCAAACATTTCTCATATGTCACAGCTCCATGAACGTATTGACGTAGGCAAGGCCTTTTGAGGTCCTAAACACTCTGTGAAACAGAAAAGTGGAATCATAAATCTAATGCTATTAGACTTGATATGAAATCAAGCTTAATCAGAAAGGGCGGTGGCCGAGCACATCAGAGATACTGAAACAAATGATGCCACAGAATTTCTAGAACTTGAAAATGATAATATAGCCTTATAGCCCGCCGTAGCAGGCTATACCTGTTAGATTAGGGCCGTTTATGTTTACACAGTGCCCTGTATAAGTTAGCATTCGCTGCACCATTTTCTGTTCAGACTCCATTTTCAAATGATGATCGAAACAAATCTTTTGCTATTTCTGAGAAATGCCCTTTGCTGAGTTTTGTTTCTGCAATAAAGAACTGTTAGTGCCAGCGCATAGCTTTCCCACTACATAAAGGCCCTCTCCCACCTGTCTGGTAGTTTAATCGCAGCTCAGGGTGCAACGGCCTTGGACTGTGCTAAGTTGTGTAGATACAAGTGCAGAAACCTTTTTTTGTATTTTACTGTCCTGCTGCATCTGCCTGGAAAATTCCACTGTGGGCGTGTTCTTAACCAACTATGAAATGTATATAATGTATCTCTATGCTTGCTGAGCTTCAGTTCCCTCTGTAGCTCTCTCAAGAGATTGTGCAGACGGGGCTCCGCTCTGAGGGTATACAAATAAACAGTTATTGGTGTATATTCTCCACTGTCTCTCCGACTCTTCATTTGGTATGGAAGGCTGAGAGGTGGTCAGTGGTGACCCGGGTGGCCCTAAACGGGCCACTTCCTTCAATTGGCGCCCGAACAGGGACTCCTTCGGGCTATGACCCATCCCTTTTCCGCAGACAGAGGGGAGGACGAGGACATCATCAGGTCGGACTAACGGCTCAGGGATACCTGCACGAAGAGCTTTGTTGCTCGCAGCTGCTGCCTCTGTCCCACCGGAGGGTGCCTCGGCCAGTGGTCATCCCGACTGGGGTCCTGAACAGCGAACCCTTGATCTGATTGTTTGGTCCAAAGAGTTGGCAGTGGAGAACTGGTTTCTCTGGACCTCTGATATCAGGTGAGTCTGTTTTGGTTCTATGTGGATGTTGTACCACTGTGATTTGGTTTTGTTTCAGCACTAGGACTGTTTTGGTGAAAAGTGTTTGCAAATACTTTGCCAGGTAAAATAACGATTTTGTTTTTCTTTACTTTGCAATGCTTGGTTTCAGTAAACTTCGGAGTTTTTACTGTTATTGTTGTTCTAAAGATGCACGGTTGGAAGAATCCCAGCCTGCACCTCCTGAGGAAAGTCCTAATTTTGATATGTATGTGAAATATGGCCTTGGCCCTATTATGTTTAGTACTTTATGGCACAAATATACGACGGACAATGCGGAGTTACAGTGGCCTTTGACGGACTCTTTTGATGAACAAAAGATTGGATTTCTTCAGGAACAGTTGTATAAAAGACGTAGTAGACAGTCTATGTTTGACTCTCTTCATGCTTGGCAGAAAGAGGCCAAACAGAGGCGATTGAAAATGGAAAAGGATGCTAGAAAGCGAGGTATGCAGACTCTTACACAGAAGGCTGTTGCGTACGATAAGGAGAAGCAGGAAATTGGAATAGAACGTGAAAATGGGAGATTGATATGTCTTATGTGGCTAAGGAGGATGGGGATACTTTCATGGACACCTTGTTAGACACTCGACCCCCGCCACCATATGTCCCAGAATGGATATATCCCATCATTCCCCATCAACCACAACAACAACCTGCACAAGGTGCATCCGCCCCTACAGTTGCCACACCTACTGCTCCAGTTAATGTACCCCCTACTCCTCCTCTTCCGTTACAATCTTTAACTGCTGCAATACCCGTTACTCCTGTTCCAGTTATTCATCCTCCATTGTTCTTAATTACTGACACACCTGTGCGCTGCCTGGAAGATAGAGATCTCACTGGATTCAGGGAACGGTGAGGTCTGTTAATGCGATCTGGGGTGGGGGATAGGGAGAAGAAAGAAGTAGCGGACCAGGCAATACGGTGGGCTCGCAACCCAATTTACAGTCTTGAAGATATCTGGCAGGTAATGCAAGACTTCGACCCCTTTCTGCAGCAACTTGCCCTTAAAAACTTGTCCTCCACCCTAATTGACCTTTGGCGCACACACATTGAAACAGAAGCACCCCAAATATTATTTGATATTAATGAAGGCACTTATGTACATAGTTTGGAGCCGACCTCTTTGTATAGAAATGTTTCCACACTGTTGACTTATAGAGATAGACTACATGATAAGAGTCCCACGAAAATAACTCAATTCCCAATGCAAGAAGTTCACCCAATTTACCACCCGGAAATTCCTGCAATACCAGATCAGCATGGGGTAGTTATCAGGAACAATGGGTTTATAGTCCATAGAAAAGAAGTGAGGTTCTGGCCCTTAAGGCTACGCTGCCCGACCCTAGGAAAAATCCTACTGCCTACTATAAAGAGTTGCCAGAGGCTGCCTCCTCTACTGTGAGGACCCTTGCTGATATTGATATGTTTTTTGGTTTATCAGTTCCAGTTCATATTTGGCGGCAAGTTCATACCCAAGACCAAGTCGCCAAGTTAGGCAGAACATGGGATGTGATTAGGGGTTGGGACCGGGATAGGAAGCCAGGAGACAAACCATGCGCTGAGTTAATTGCCCTGCCCGGTCGTATAATAACATACATGCATACCGGTCTGGATTTTAACCGGCTTTTAGAATTACCTGGTCTCACGTATAAAGACTACATCTCGCATGATCGGCCGGTTTGGAATTTTCACCGGCTTCTAGGTCTCAGAATTTTCTTTTGTCATATCAGCCCTGAAGAAGTCCAGGGTTATTTTCCCTTTGGACGAAACACGTGTTGGCTGGACCTCGACTTGATGTTCGAATAAATAACACATAAAGTTTTTTCGCTTTTTCATATATGTGTACTCACTTGAACTATCAAATGAACATTATAGCGTGTGCATAGGCATTGTGGGTTCGAAGAAACGTTTCTGGATTACAGTGGGCAGGATATGTCTACAGAAGGAGGAGTCCGTCTATTTGTTGATAGGTTTGTCACTAATCTCCTTCCTGAAATAATGTCTAGACTCCAGTCATCTGAGAGCACTTGGTCTACATCCTCTCCCTCTGTGATCTTGAATATGGCCCAATATTATGAGCATAGGGATAATGAAGAGAAAGACAAAAACTATAAAAAGCATAAAGATTTGAAGACAAAGGTATTACTGCAACAGGCATAAAGAGGTAACACCAGGGGACAGGGACCCCAACAACAGCTTCCTTGTACGAGACAGCCTCCAACGACACCTTTGGGGCAGAATCAATGTGCGCATTGTAAGGAGGAAGGTCACTGGCGCAGCCAGTGCCCTGTACTTTTACAAAAAGTTTTGTCCACTTGACGACAAGGATCTGGGCCACGAGCCCGCGGGACCAATAGGCAGCAACACACTACTGCCCCTGTTGACCGTTCTGACAATTATTTTGATGACACTAAGGACAGGCAGTACTACAACAACGACTATGATATTGATGATGTGACAGGGATGTCTTACAGCTGGGACTGCCAGGGACAGGGTACGGGACCAGTTCAAATACCTGTAGACCAGCATGGCGCTTATGTCAAGATAGATGTGCAAGGATCTCCTAAATAGTTCCTAGTTGATACAGATGCCACAAAAAGCTCTATTGCCCGACACCTGGTCCCTGGGGCGTCCCTGTCTGGCTATAATAACGTTTCGGTGGGTTTTACAGTAGTACCGGTTGTAAGCCCCATTTCACGCCCCCCCTTGCTCTTACCATTGGTCCTTTTACTGTGGACTCTCCATTTCTTTTAACATCTAATTGTGGTGAGAATTTGATGGGTTTGGACTTACTAAAGAAACTGCATGCTACTATCTATTGTTCCCCCGACGGTGTTTACATTACAATGGGCCCAGATGCAGGTACTAGACAGTGTCTATCTAAAGATGCCCCCCTTCCACCTGAATTTGATCAAGTACCCCCTACACTATGGCCACCGGTGACACCAATGTAGGCTTATTACATATATCTCCAGTTTCTATACAGGTTAAGGACAATGCCATATTGCCCCGCATTCCTCAGTATAAAATACCACAGGCAGGAGAAAGAGCCCTTCTTCAAATAGTTCAGGATCTAATACGCAAGGGAGTTGTCAAGGAGACTACAGGTAATGTATGTGATAGTCCTATTCTCCCGGTCCTAAAAAGGACACTTTCAGATTCCTCTGATACAGTATATGATGTATATCATTTTGTGATTGATTTGCGAGAAGTCAATAAAATAGTAGTCCCGCAATTCCCAGTGGTTCCTGATATCACTACACATTTAACGATGATTCCATCTACCGCTAAGTTTTTCTCCGTTATTGATTTGAAAAATGCATTCTTTAGCAATCCTATACACCCAGTAGCAGGTATTTGTTTGGATTTACACTAGCTGGCAAATGTTTCCGCTTCTGTTGCGCTCCTCAAGGCTATACTGAAAGTTCTAGTATTTACAGCCAAGCATTGAAAGGTCAGTTGTATTCACTCGCACTTTCTCCAGGTAACGTATTGGTACAGTATGCAGATGATTTGTTAATTGCTTCTGACACGGAACAAGGTTGCAAGGATAGTATGGTGAAATTATTGTTACATCTGGCACATCATGGATATAAGGTATCTCTTTCGAAGTTTCAGTATTGTCGACAGGAGGTCACCTATTTAGGTTACCTATTGTCGAAGGAGGGTAGAAGGTTAACGCCAGAACGCATCAGTACCATCACTAAAATGCCCCTTCCGCAAACTCAAAAAGATGTGTGCGCTTTCATAGGCATTACTTCCTACAGTCGACAGTGGATTCCTAATTACTCCCTATTAATCAAACCTCTGCTTGCATTAACAACGAATTACGTGCATGAGCCTTTGCCTTGGACGCCTGATTGTCAGCACTCTTTTGAACAATTAAAAGCTGCGCTTTGCTCTGCTCCAGTGCTAGGCACACCTAATTATAGGAAACCTTTTGTGCTCTATGTCCACGAGATAGCTGGTTGTGCCCTTTCTGTCTTGACTCAAAGATTTGGTGATAGGCAGAGACCTTGCGCTTATTTTTCCGCTTTGCTTGACCCTGTCGCAAGAGCCCTCCTGAGCTGTCTGCAAGTAGTCGCGGCTGTGGACACTTCAATCACACAATCAGCTGGACTTGTACTCGATACTGACCTCACAGTTATGGTACCCCATGCTGTGGATACACTTTTGAATAAAACAAGGACACAGCACCTCACAAGTGCATGTGTTACTGGCTATGAATTGACACTGTTTGATAAGCATATTACGATTAAAAGATGTGCCACTCTGAATCCAGCCACGTTACTACCCCTCCCTTCTGAAAATGATGCAGTTGACAAGCATGACTGTATCTTCAGAACAGAGGAAGAGACAAAAGGACGGGTAGACTTGACTGATGTTCCCTTATCTGATCCCCATGAAGAACTACATGTCGATGGCTCTTGTTTTAAATTATCAGATGGCACCACTACTGCAGCTTATGCTATCACTACATTGCGCACAGTAGTTGAGACATCACAGGTCCCTTATCAGTCCGGCAAGGCAGCAGAACTTGGTGCTCTTATACGAGCTTGTGAATTGAGCGAGGGTTTGGTTGTCAATATCTGCATGGACAGCCAATATGCAGTTGGGGTCGCACATAATTCCGGGGTGATTGTGGGCAGAGAGAGGGTTCCTTACTTCCCATGGCACTAAGATACAACATGAACATCTTATACTGCGGTTGTTATCTGCATTAACACTCCCCAAGAAAATGGTGATTGTGAAGTGCAGCGCCCATAGAAAGGTGACAGATGATGATGGTAGAGGAAATGCGTTTGCAGATCAGACAGCCAAGGAAACTGCTTGAAGCAAGATGAAGAGAATGTTTGTTGCAGGTCCAGCTAGATGGGTTCCTGAGAACGACATGTTTGAAAATATGGTTGAGAGTGTGAAAGAGATACAAAGTGAGGCAACGATGGAAGAACTAGCGGTATGGCAGGAAAGTGCACCACAGTTAAATGATGAAGGGTGTTGGATTGACAAGTCTGGAAAACAGAAATGGATGTTAGCTGATGCGTATGTGCTCCCTGTGGTTACTATGGCTCATGGTCCAGCTCATATTAGTGCGAAAGGCATTTGTAAACTATTGGCCCCGGTTGGGTGTAATGATAACATTTCCAGGACTGTTGCGCATTTAGTGAAAAGTTGTATGATTTGCATGAGGCACAATCCAGGGAAAGGTACTCCTACACCATCTGGCAACTTTGCGCCACCTACATTCCCATTCGAAGTTCTCCAGATGGACTTTATTGAGCTGGAACGTTGTAATAATCTCAAGTATGTCCTAGTGGTTATATGCACGTTCAGTAAATGGGTTGAGGCTTACCCCACTAAAGACAATAAAGGCCACCACAACTGCGAAAGTACTTCTTAAAGAGTACTTTCCTCGATTCAGAATGCCCCAAATTATCTGGAGTGATAACGGAACTCATTTTAATGGGAAAGATATTAGGCTAATATGTGAAGGTTTGCACATTAAACAGAAATTTTATGCTGCCAATCACCCACAGTCAGCGGGTCTTGTTGCGAAGTACAACGGTACGCTCAAACTGAAATTGGCAAAAATTCAATAGACAACAGGGTTGAAATGGCCAGATGCTCTCCCGTTAGCTCTTTTGTCAACTAGAACTACAGCACATTCTAGAACTGGTTTATCCCCGTTTGAGGTAGTGTTTGGACGCCTGGCGAATGTTTGGGGTGACCCTAGGCCAAAAAAGTTCTTGGATATTGAATATCCTGTTTTGTCTGATTATCTTGGACAATTGACAGAAAGTTTGCGTTCTATTCACCAACAGATACGAGATTCTTAACCTCCTAAACCAGAGGGACCTGGCCACAACATCCAGCCTGGTGATTTTGTGCTGGTCAGAAATTTTCAGAAGAAGAAAAGTTTGGAGCCCAGATGGAAAGGTCCTGAACAAGTTCTGCTGGTAACACAGACGGTTGTAAAGGTTGCTGGTCGGAAGAACTGGATCCATGTGACCCATTGTAAGAGGATACCTTTGCCATTGCCTTATGACCAGTGGGACAAGGAGGGAATAGGAGACGCTGAATGTGAGCAAGTGCCCAGATTTGTTCCGTTTAGCGATGCACAGTTAATTTGGACACAAACAGAGAAGGAGAACGACGACATTCTGAACGAGGCTGTCCCACCAGAAATACGAGCTACCCAGGAGCCTTTGTTCAGTGATCACACAGTGCCTGGGGCTGCCAGGTACAATTTACATCCTCAGACGAGGACCACCGAGCCTAAGGAGAAAAAAGATTAGGGATGGACTGTACAAGGTAGGAAAGTACTGAGTAGCAGTACCAACAAGGGATTGGAACAAGTGAAAATTATGCATTTGCTTTGCTTCTGTTGTTTGAACATTCGTTAGGGAACAGTATACTCTGAGTGTACTACCTTCATCGACGTGGGATAGATTAGGAGAAGAGCTTAGGACAGAGCAAGCTTCACCGCCGGTGCTCAAGAGCGCAAACTGATTGATGGACAATAGGAGCCTGTGCCAGTGAGGCTCTGATGGACACTGGGAACATTCATATTTTACTTGCATTTCTTTCTTTCAATTCACTATGCATCCTTTTGGCAGGAAAGTTAACGAGGAGCAGCAGCCAATTGTCACTGTACAATGTAGTGTGACTTGGTCAAAGAGGAGCAAAATTACATGTTGTTTGTCTGATAATGGTGATAATAATACTATGTGGGGTATCTTGGTTTCTGGAGAATGCATACAGTGTACCCACACGTAGTAAGGGTACAGACATTTTCCTGAGACGTAATAAAAGGGCTGTCCCGAGTAATGTGTTTGTGGAGACCCATAAAAGGTTCTTTGGGAAAGGGACCGCCTGTTATCCCACCCGATCTGTCATTAGCCTTTGGACGACGTACCCCTTGTCACTTGTGAATTATACGTACACCCGACCACCTTAGTTTGCAGAAGTAAGGGGAATGTTTGGATTTGGTTATCCCGGGCCATGTCTGTATCATCAGAAGCCACAAGGATTGTGTTACCCAGGTTGTGATAACAATACATATTGTGATAATTTTTATATGGAAGCACAGAACATAACATTGGTGGGTTGGCATTACAAGGAATTGACAGTACCGCAGGAGGCTGGTTATTATCCTGCTTGCTGCCCCATAGTGAACAATACAGATACTTCACTGTACATTAATTGTTCAGGGATAATATTGTTTAAAAATACAGTCCCCTTGGTGAATAAAAAGGATCTGAGCACTTTGGGAATGAACTCCAGATAAGCTGCGGTGGACTATCAGTGGCCGATATATGTGCACCCAGGTTTTTTCTTTCTGTCTAATGGGACTTATTCCAATGTTCACAAAGGCACTGACGATGTAGCTCTTGGGATGGTGCTGCCATTGGGTGTTCCATGTAAATATGCTCGGCCCAAAACGAGATGGGTAAAAAGGACCTTAACAAAAGAATTCTGTGAAGGAGTAACAGATCTGGAAGTAAATAGCTATAGTAATGGAATTACATTCGGATACATCCTCTCCTCCATTTTTACACTGGGTGGTACTGCCATGGCCAGGGGTGAGAAAGCTAGGGAATATTTTGAATGCAAGTTACAGATACTATCCAATACTACAGTGGCATCTTTGCTTGATATCACTACTCAGTTAGAAAACATGCGGGTGTATTCAGAACAGACTAGATATGCAGTGGATTTCATTTTAGCAAAGAGTGGTGGTGTATGCGCAGTGGTCGGCGACCAGTGTGTGGTTGGTATAAAGAATTTGGAAAAGAATATAACACAACATATATGGATATTATTGACAATGTTAAAGGAATGGAAAGTGGTAATTGGAATTGGTCCCTTTTTGGCAGTTGGGGTTGAATTCTTAAAGAACTGATTTATCTTATTGTGGTGTTGGTGCTCTGTTGTATGTCTTCCTTTTTGTTGTTCTTATTGTGCCACTGTTTTCACACCCAAACAGAAAATATCAGCTCATGTTACAAATGCCACTATCATGTTCCAGGAGGATATTGATGACCTTATGAATATTGATGAGGGAATATTTGAGAACTCATTCCTCTTTGCTGTTCCACTTTCTAATGTTGATTGTAAAGAGTGCCCATAGTTTCACCCCAGTTGCATTTTTTATTCTGATGATCAATTGACTTCTGACTTGTTGATGCCGTTATAATGATGTTGCCTAACTTGTTCATTTTTACATATTAGAAAATGTTTTTAGCTCATGCTAAAAGGAAGGTCTGTTAGATTAGGCCCGTTGATGCTTACGCAGTGCCCTGTATAAGCTAGCATTCGCTGCACCATTTTCTGTTCAGACTCCATTTTCAAATGATGATCGAAACTAATCTTTTGCTATTTCTGAGAAATGCCCTTTGCTGAGTTTCGTTTCTGCAATAAAGAACAGTTAGTGCCAGCGCATAGCTTTCCCACTATATAAAGGCCCTCTCCCACCTGTCTGGTAGTTTGATCGCAGCTCAGGGTGCAACGGCCTTGGACTGTGCTGAGTTGTGTAGATACAAGAGCAGAAACATTTTTTTGTATTTTACTGTCCAGCTGCATCTGCCTGGAAAATTCCACTGTGGGTATGTTCCTAACCGACTATGAAATGTACATAATGTATCTCTATGCTTGCTGATCTTCAGTTCCCTCTGTAGCTCTCTCAAGAGATTGTGCAGACAGGGCTCCGCTCTAAGTGTATACAAATAAACAGTTATTGGTGTATATTCTCCACTGTCTCTCCGACTCTTCATTTGGTACGGAAGGCTGAGAGGTGGTCAGTGGTGACCCGGGTGGCCCTAAACGGGTCACTTCCTTCATACCGGCCATTAAAGGCCTGCTCCAGCTAGGGAGCGGAACGTTAATGCTGGTATAGCCCAGTTAAGGAGGGCTAAAAGGCTACTGGAACATTCCACCCCCAGAGGGCAGAATGTTCCAACAAATAAAACAAAGGCCTCACAGAGCCTGAGGGGATTGAAATCCCCTCAGGCTCTGTGAGGCCTTTGTTCACAGCATCAGCTGTGAAAAAACATTGGAATGTTGGAGGTCGGGGCTTCTACCGGCCATTAGAAGCCCGGATCACTCCATTGTTTTCAAAGTAGCCCCCAACATTCCAATGTTCTAATAATATGTGTCTCTCCAAAATAGATGCTGCATCTGTATTAGCACCCTCAGCTATTAGGATTGTCAGAGATGATCACCAAAAAACGCAATAAAAATAGGGCTATCTCTGACTTCCAGAAAGCACTGCAGATGCTAAATGCCCAATGTTTGCCTTGGTCTTTATTGAATGAAACACACACATATCTTTGGACCATATATGCGCAATGTCCAACAGAAAGGTCAGCATTCCAGAGTAGCTATTTACGGTACCAGGGCCGGCTTTAGCGCTGGTGGCACCCTGTGCGACAATGTTTGCTGGCGCCCCCCCCCACGGGTTCCCCCCACAGACTCCCTTACTATTACCCTTTAACAGTGCCCCCTAAAAGTCTCCATAACCACTCTCTCTCAGATGTATTTAATTAGTTATATAGTGCCACCTATACCAGAGTAGGGTGTCAAGCACTTTACATCACACACACATTACACAGAGACAATCAATCATATGTGTGTAAATCAGTGTATAGGAAATGTTACCTAAGCCAGAAGACTACAAGGTGAGTCCCATGTCATCCATACTTGTAGACAGTATAGTTTAAGAGTGCTTGGTCTGGAGAAGCACAGACTCAGAATTTAAAACATAACCCCATGGTTGGGGGTTACATTTAATAATAAGGATTTTTTTTTTACCCAAATTAGCCCTTTTTGAAACATTAAAATAATGAAAGACGTAGGAAAGCATCATAATGCTCTAATCTATTCCTTTCAGTTTGCATGCAGCTCTTTGATGATAGTTATTAGCTCGCTGTTCCATGTGAGGATTTTAACATCTACACTGCTAGTAACAAAAGGATCTCTCTGACAAAAGCACTGACCTATTAAAACTATATGCACTTTGTGATCTGCATGGTACACATTATTTGCAGCAGGCACATTAACTCTCTGTGCTACCATAAAAGAGTTAAAACTTCCACCTGACGGGGGCGTGGCTTGAGGCGTCAAGATGGCGGTCGCACTCTAAGAGTGCTCCGGACCCCTCCGTCATCCGCCTCGCATCCTCTTGTCAGCGGCAGCTATCCGCTCTTCCTACCTGCCTGTGGTGGGTTCCTGTGCGGAGGGGGCCACTCCGGTCCATTTGGTGGGCGATTCTGAGCCCCCGGCGCCCAGTTCTGGACCTTCTCTTCTCGCTGCTCTGAGGCTGCAAGATGGCGGCGGCCGCCGAAGCACAGCAGTAACTGCGGCGCCATCGCCTCGTGAAGCCACCGGTGCTGCACCACTTTCTGCCTGCGACCCTCTGCGGTGGCTGGCCTGGCTCCCGTGTGTCGCCCTGCCCGAATGGCGTTGCTCTGGGGTTGAGCCTTCGCCCCCGCGCCCTTTGCGCCAGCTACGCCAACATCCGTGGGCGAGGCTGGGGAGATCCGGACGCCTGCCTGACACCCGTGGGAGACCGGCGCGCAGGGAACGCCGTCCGAGCCGGAGCGCCCTAGCTGAGGCAGTCCCACTGATCCTTCCGACGGGGACCGTTCTGCGACCTGTGGAGAGGTGCCGGTGAGTGGGGACGACCCGGGGTTCGGCTACCTTGTCGGGTAGCGGTGCGGGGGCTGATACTGGTGCTCCGGCCCCCCCATCGCCGGCCTGCGCTGCTCTAGTCTGCGCTGCAGCCCCGGCACGGCCCTGCTGGCCGCCTCCTGCACTCGGGGAGCAGGCGTGGGAGGCCTGCTTCGCCATCCCCCACCTGAGGCCTTTGTTACGGCCCATCGGCAGAGTGACGCCTCTGTCCTGGAGGGTTCGCCGGCGCTGAGTTCCCCTCCTCTGGCACGTGGACTTTGCGGTGCCTGGCCCGGCTTCTCCAGCTGCCTCTGTCTTGGAATGAGGTGGTGGGCTGGGGCCTGCCTCGTGTTGGCGCTGGCGGCCTGGACCGACCTGTCAGCTGTGGCGGGTACCGGACCTGCTGAGCGGCGCTAGTGGAAGCGGCAGAGTCATCCGGTAGGTGGGGGCCGGGGTTCGGCTGTCGGGTCAGGCAGCGGCGCGGGTGTCAGGGTCTGTGCCCCCGCCCCCTCCCCCGGGCAGTTCCGGACATCCTACCGCTCTTGAGGCTGCGAGGCTGGAGGGCGGCCTGCGGGGCGGAGCTGGGCCATTTCTCCCCGGACGCCTGCAGCCTGTGCTCTTGTGAGGCCCTCCTGCTGGGCCGGAAGATCTATCCACCCGCTGGTGTGTGGAGTGGGTGACCGGCTGTCGTATCGGGCAGCGAGGCGGGTGGAGATGGCATAGGGCGCCCCCACTACCACCTACTGCTCCGGTCCCTTGGGGTGTCCCGTCCTCGGACGTGTGGTGTGGGGTCTGCGGGGCCGGGAGCGCGGCCTGGAGGGTTAACGGGACAGGGCCTGTCGTGCTCTGCGCCTTTGGGGTGGAGCCAACGTATTCGGCCATCTCTTCGGGTGGCGCTCCGGGGCCCCCGCGTGATCCCGGATTGATTACCTGGTTCTCCCGTGCGACGGCGGGGGCCCGGCTCCCTGGCAAGATCTCCGAGCCTGTGGTGGGTTCCTCCCATACACCTAAACCTTGTTACTCCACTGGCGATTGGAGTTGCCGCCGGCCATGGGGAGAGACAGGGCCTCGAAATCCGCGCCAGCTCCTACGCAGACCAAAATGGACCGATTCACTACCTCGGAACAGGTTCCCCCTGGAGGGGCTGATGGGGGCCTTCCTCCCCCAGGAGAGGGACCTTGACACCATCCTTCAGGCCATCAGTACCTCACAGGCGTCCGTTGAGGGAAGATTGGAGAGGTCAAGGTGGACGTGTCCCTTCTCCGGCAGGACCTCCGTAATGCTACTGCGAGGCTGACTGAGGCTGAATCCCGTATATCCACCGCGGAGCTTCGACATTTCACAGCTGACGGAACAAGTGGCCCACCTCAGCACTCACACTAAGGAGCTCCACCGGCGGGCCGAGGACGCTGAAAATTGTGCCCGCCGTAATAACCTCCGCCTGGTGGGGTTTCCCGAGGGGGCGGAGAAGGGACTGGCGGCCACCTTCGTTGAAGATTGGTTCACATCCTGGATGCCCAAGGACGCCCTCTCGTCCTGGTTCGTGGTGGAGAGAGCCCACAGGTCCCTGGCGCCCAGGCCTCCTCCAGGGGCTCCGCCGCGCCCCATCATCCTAAAAGTCCTTAACTTTAAAGACCGGGACGCTATCCTGCGGGCGGCACGAGGGAAGGGGCCCCTCCAGTTCCAAAATCATACCATTATGGTATTCCCGGACTACACCAGGGAGGTGCAAGAACTCCGGCGCTCCTACACAAATGTAAAACAAAAGCTGCGGGCCCTAGGCCTACAATATCAGCTCCAATTTCCTGCGCGCCTACGTGTTATCTTCCAAGGCCAAATTCAGTTCTTTGAGTCACCTCAGGCAGCATGGACATGGCTGACGGAGGAACGCCCTCTCCAACAAGGGAATGCCCCTGCCGTGGGGCCTGGGGGCTCCCGGCCCCGGGGGCCTGGGTTGCCGGGACGCCGGCGCCGAACACAATCTCGTACAGGGCGCCAATCGCAGACAATACCTAGATCCTTGAGCATGGTGGCCCGGGGGTCCCGGGACTCCTCCAGCGGGTCGGGCTCTCCGCCACGCGGCAGGCACTGCTCCGCCGAGGACCGGCCTGGACCGACCTCATCGCCGTCCCGGGTGGGCTCACCCAAACCAGACTCGGACCTTTCTCGCACTCCGACTCTTTGAAGGCCTGGTGGGCTTAGTGTGCCGTCCACTGACTGCTGGGGCGGGTCGCCGCCGCGCTGGGGCTCGCTGCCACTGGTAGACTTACAAGTGTAACATTCAGTTCTAATGCCGATACATTGCTTATCCGATATTCTGGAGGGTCCTCCACGCACCCAAATACGAACGTTGTAGTTTGGTATTGTTCATATGGGGGTCGACAGATGCTTCCGTTCTCGAAGTGTAGGGTGGGGGGAGGGGAGGTTTGGGGAAGTTTTTCCTGTTATGTTTCTATTCTGTTTGTTTTTTGTTTCAGCAACCACGAAATGACATATGTTTCCTATGCAGGAAACGCGCATGCCCCTATTGCATGCGACGGCCCTTACATTTGTGGATTCCCACACACGCTCACGCACCCCTGTTTGACTATGCACTCCACAGTATTGACCTCCCGACATGACTGCTAACACTACGCCTAGGGCATCTCTCCACGTGCTGTCGTGGAACGTTAATGGTCTTCTTGATCGACATAAAGCGCACGGCGGTCTTGCGGTATGCACAACGCCTCCATATAGACATACTCATGCTTCAGGAAACACACCTCCTTGGGAATCAGTGTCCCTTCCTGGCGCGTTATGGATACGATAGAATATGGCACTCCGGCTTCTCTAGGGGCTCCCGCGGGTGGCAATTCTCCTGAGGCGCAATCTGCCCCTTGTCCTTTCCCAGGTGACTCACGACCCGCAGGGGTCCTTTGTATCAGTTTGCGGCTCCCTAGCTGGCTCCCCCATCAATCTGATCTCTGTCTACGCCCCCATCGATGCTCACACCTACGCTCACCCAGACCGCTGCTCTGATGAACAATATGCCATTGGGCACCACGATTGTGGGAGGCGACTTTAACGCTGTTTCCTCCCCGGCCCTTGACACCACAGGTCCTCCTTCCATCTCCCGCAAAACGCAAGCGAAGCAACTCCAGAACTGGTCCGAGTCGCTGGGACTCTGCGATACATGGCGTATATGGCACCCCACACCCTGCAATTTACACACACCTCCGCGGCCCACCGAACACAGGCACGCATAGATGCGGTCTTTGTCTCTGCACCTGAGTGCTCAGAGGTTGTAGATGTCCGCATCCTACCGCGAGGTATCTCTGACCATTCTCCAGTGCTTCTTAGTACAGGGACTCCCCCTCCTTCAGCCCGCCAAACATGGAGAATGAACGCTTGGTTCCTCCAAGACAAAGACTTTAAACAGGTGGTGGGGACGGAACTTGAGCATTACTTCCGCACCAACGACGGATCCGTGGCCTCGCCGGGTATCTTGTGGGAGGCCGGAAAGGCGACTATCCGGGGGTCGCGAAGGGACAGCTCAAGAGCCAAAGGCAGGTGCAAATGCAAGAAATTTCCTCAAGAGAAGCGCAGGCGCTTCGCTTGGAACGACTAGTATCTTTGTCTAATGATGCCGCCCAGGCCCGACAACTTGCTCATCTGCGGGACGAAATTAAGCAACTATCTTTGGACGCTGCCAAGCTCCTATGGAGGTCGTCGGTAGCGCGAATCTATGGCTGGGGGGACAACAACGGCACGATCCTGCACAGGCTAGCCACCTACCCCAGGGCGAGCCGCATTATCTCAGAAGTGGCGGATGAGGCAGGAATGGTGCACTGCGCCCCTACGGCGATGGCCAACACCTTTGCCACCTATTATCGATGTTTATATGCAGCACGTGTCCCGGCCCTCTCGCTCTCTGATCTCCTTGACCGGGGTAAGGTACGTCTTCCCTACCTGGAGGCGGCTGCCCAGAAGGATTTGGAACGGCCCATTTCTTTGAAAGAAATCGAGGGGGCCATCTCCTCTGCCTCTTCGGGCAAGACTCCGGGCCCCGATGGCCTTCCCCAGGAATATTACGCGGCGTACCGTGAAATTTTAGTGCCCCGTCTGGCCGCTTTGTTTCAGGAGGCAGTGGAGAGGGGCTCCTTTCCGCCAGAAACTGACATTGCCACCATTGTGGTCCTCCCGAAATCCCAGCCCCCTTCGCGTCATTGTGCGGACTATCGTCCTATCTCGCTCCTCAATACGGAGATTAAGCTGTACGCCGCCATTCTGGCTCAGCGTTTGAAGCCATACTTGGCTTCCCTGGTCCACGTAGATCAATGTGGCTTCATGCCTCAGCGCGGGACCCGTCACTGTCTCCGGAGGCTGCAACTGGCTCTAGCCCACAGGCACTTGCTAACTCCATACTTGGATCTCCTGTCCATCGATTTCGAAAAGGCATTTGATTCGGTGGATTGGACGTATTTGCAGGATGTGCTGACCGAATTGGGTTTTGGGCCTCGATTTAGAGCGTCGGTTCAGGTCCTTTACGCCCACCCGCAAGCGCGTGTGCTGGTCAACGGTGTACTGTCAGAAGCCTTCCCTATTCACAGGGGCACTAGACAGGGATGTCCTCTCTCTCCATTGCTATTCGCCCTGGTTATGGAGCCCCTGGCCGCTCTGGTGCGGGCCGAGGACGGTATTCGTGGATGGGAGTGGCCGAGTGCGGAGGCGGACAAGATCGCACTTTATGCGGATGACGTTCTGATTTTCCTGGCCGATCCGGCCTCCTCGGGGCCACGGTGTCTCCAGACCCTAGAACACTTTGGGCAGGCCTCCGGGCTTAGACTGAACCCTGGGAAGTCCGTCCTGGTTCCTCTGCACCTCTCTAGGGAATGCTACGACTGGCAATCCACCATACCGCTGCGGAGACAATCCTTTAAGTACTTGGGGCTGTGGATCACCCTCCTTCCCGAACTGGGTTGGGCGCTCAATGTTGCCCCAGTTGTTAAAAAGGCCAAAAAAGATCTCCATAAGTGGAAGACTCTTCCCCTCAACCCGTTGGGGAGGGTCGCCCTGTTTAAAATGATGATCCTCCCCAGATTTCTTTACGTCCTCCAGAATACTCCCTTCTGCTTCCCCAGGCCTTGGTTCCGGGAATTGGACAGTATTACCACCAAGTTCCTTTGGAATGGGGTAGGGCACGCCTGGCTCTGTCTACTTGTCGGATCCCCTCCTTCGACGGGGGAATGGGGATGAGCGAACCTATACCTTTACTTCCTGGCTGCGCGTCTCCTGGTGGTTCACGACTGGTTCAACGGGGGCTGGTCCGATCCGGCCTACAGGCTCGAGCTGAGCGAGCTGGGACTACCCGCCATTCAATCAATGCTGTACGGGAAGACCGTCCCATCCCAGCTACCGGAGGTCACACGCTCCGTGTTCCTGGCCTGGCGGGCCTCGAAGCGTCAGACTGGGTGGACGCGTAGGTTCACTCGGTGTACACCCCTCTGGCAAGGGGCTTGGCTCCGGGAAGTTAGTGGGTTGCAGGGGTTTAAATCGTGGGATCTCATTGGAATTACACAGCTGGGGGATGTATGGGCTACAGGCCACCTGCTTTCCTTTCCGGAGCTCCAAGCCCGTTACTCCTTACACTACTCTCAATTTTATAAGTATTTGCAGCTGAGGCATGCACTCCGGATGCACATTGTGGACGACACGCGGCTCCCCGAACACAGCCCTACAGAGGCGCAGACAATGCTGGGAGATTTAGGTAAAGGGGGCATTTCCCGCATATACCGCACCCTAGTCAACAATACTTCCTCCTCCCTGGACAAGTTGAAGGACCAATGGGTGGAATGGGTGGGCCCCCTCGACGAGGTGGACTGGCGCGATGCACTTATGGCACCCAAGACAGTCACCACTTCTGCTAACCTTAAGCTGATCCAACTTTACTACTTACACGCCGCTTACCTTACTCCCCTGCGCTTGCATCGAGCGGGCCTGCGTCCTGATGCGTCATGTGCGAGATGCACCCATGCCCCGGCTGACTTCTTCCATGTGGTTTGGTCCTGCCCCCGGCTGGAGAGATTTTGGGGGGCAATTGAGGGGGAGCTAACGGAGGTCCTGGGTTGGGAGGTTCCTCATGACCCGCGGCACTCCATACTGGGAATCCTGGATGGGCTGGATGGGTCCCGGAACGACAAATTATTTTTCAATACAGCCATGATGGTGGCAAAGCGGGACATAGCGGCGGCATGGATAAATCCTGAACCGCCGGACATAGGGAGGTGGCGGCGGGGGGTGGACTGGTGTGCGACCCAGGAGAGGGCCCTTTACATGGCAAGAGGGTGCCCCAAGAAATATCGACGGGTGTGGGGGAAATGGCTGGGTACGGTAGAAGGCTCGGATTGATTTGTTTCGTTATTGTTATCTGTGCAGGTTTTATGGAGTGCGGGAATGTGGGATACGTTCACTATCAAAATGTCACTGATTCTGGGTCCATCGTGTACTTGCTGAGTTGTTTCATACGCTGTAAAACAATAAAAATTTGTTTATCAAAAAAAAAAAACTTCCACCTGACAAAACTCCTTCTCTCTCCAGGAAGAACATTAATCACCGTGTTATCTTGACATTTTTATTTGTGTATGAAAATTGCAGAGGCCAGCAATGCAGCAGCAGGTGCTTTTAAAACCATAAAATACTTCCAAACACAGCGCCCCCCTCGAAGAGTCAGCACCCGGTGCGGTGCCACCGGTCGCACCGCCCTAGAGCGGTAAACAGCGTTTACTTCGCATGCGATACTTCGCATGCCATTACAACGCGGTCGTTACAACGACCGCGTTGTTAGTTCGCATACATTTACTACGCACATCGGAACAATGACTTGCGTTAGGGGGGAGAAGGTGTTGGATTTAAAATCAACACCTTCCCTAGTGTCCGCAAAGACTGGAGTTGGAATAGTAAATTATACTATTCCAACATCCAGCGCCCCCTACTGCAATTCGTTGTTCCGAATTGCGTAGTAAAGGTATGCAAACTAACAACGCGGTCGTTCTAACGACCGCGTTGTAATGGCATGCGTACTAAACGCATGCTAATTAACGAGTGCTATTCCCCTAGAGCCGGCCCTTACCCTTACTTTTCGCTCAACATATGCCACTTCACCCATAAATATGCCTTGATACACAACAAGTAATATGTTTGATTCATGGAACAATTTCCTTTGCTGTTGCCACTTATCTCTATCAGGCTTGTTCTGAAAATGATCATTGGGTTGGTTCAACACCTCCATAATATGATCATGTTTAATTTCTCAGAAATACCTCATCACTTGCGTTGTTTACCTGATAATGTACCAGTACTAATTAGTGCTTCTTCCTGTGGAAGGCCTTCAAACCATCTCTTATTGGCAATGAGGTCATCATTCACTCCCACTGTATCTTTCTTATGCCAAGGGTTCTCTGCGCCCTGAAGATCACCCCCCACTCATTAATTAAATCATACATTTTATTGTCATCCTTTGGTTCCTAGTTGGTACAGTTCGCTAGCCCATGCTGTACTGCGTGCACAGGGATTCAGTGTCCCCCTACTGTTTCTGCACCTATACACAGTTGAGGTTTTAATTTTTTCAAACCACTGCACAAAGTACTTTCTGTTATCCAGTGGCCTTTGATAAAATAGTTACCTTTGGGCTTTGGCAGATTAGCAACAAGATAGTCACTTTTGCGCAAACAAGCCATTTTATTAATGTTGGCAGCTGAATGTGTGCCTTCAAACTGCTAGGACTGCCTCTGAAATCACACACTTCTTTCAGACAGCATATAGGGCGCTATTTGCTAACATACTTTCTATGATTTTTTTCTGCATCTAGACTAATGGACCTGGCTGAAAAATTCAAGTCACATGGGCCTGGGTTAGTATGCATTTAAATCTGTTTCTTGAGGAATTTCAATGCTAGTTGGCATGCTTACATCCTCATTATTTTAGAGCAGCACACCAGTGCTCGTCATTGGTGATGGGTTGTGCTTTTGTTACTGTTCCCAAAACTGCAATGTCATCATATCCTTCTTTGAAGGAATGCTACTTATTGTTGCATACTATGTCTACTTGGTTTTCTCAAGTAATACAGTCCATGCCACTGTTTGCTTTTTATGCTTGTGCTTGTGCCTTCTGGAAATTCTTCTAGAATAACCCACTTATGCTGCCTCTGCATCACTTTTTGGCGTGGTCTCCTCTGTTGATCGATTGAGGCATATGTGTAGCAACGTTGTTGTTCTATCAGGAGTGGTTTTAATGGGTCCAGGAATCTTACTTTGAAAGCAACCAAAATATTTGTTTGTATTCTCAGTCTACAATCCAACCTCTTTCAAAGCATATGATAAAACATTACAGGTACCATTATTAACTAATTCTTTCAGTTCAGTTGTGTTGACCCCAATGCCAGTCAAGAAAGTGTGAGCAATTCTTCTGTGGTGCAAGAGGTGGCTCTAGATCAATGGGTAAAGCAAAGTATAGACAGGTTATTCGCCGTATTGTATTTCTGGAGAAGATGGAATTGTGTAGCTAAATGCCCGTTTTTATGAGTCTCACAGGGCAGTACATTATTGGCACTAGCTCTCCTTACACATAACTGAAAACAACTACTGATGGAGCCTATTCACAAGGATAAATTTATATGTGCGTAAAGGTACACTTTGTAATAACTTTACTATTTTTGGCTGCTCGCCATTTCTGAGTGTAAAGTTACTACAAAGTGTAGACTTACATATAAGCGCTTCGACGCCTCGTCAGGGGTAGTAAGCGCTATACAAATGCAATTACAATACAATACAATACAATACATGTCTCTACTCCCTGAATTCAGGGGGTGGAGCCTAATTTAAGAGTGCAAAGTCACTGCTAGTATCTTTTCCCCATATAGCTAGAGTTATAACTGGTCAGAGATCTCCCTATGATGAAAGATATAGGGAAAAGTAAAAAAAAGTTCATTAAACTTTAAACAATAAATATTGCAATGATACAGCTTTATATAAATAATGTTATATATTTATTTTAAATGCAGAACTATTAAAAATGTTACAGCACTATTAACTTAATTTTGAATTAAGAATAGAGGGCCACATGTATGAAGCCTTATTGAGTTCGCAAACGGGCCAATTCACAGAATCGGCCCGTTTACGAACGCAAAAAAGGCTTTTCACATGCATTAAACCCAAATTGTGATTCGGTAACCTGTTACCGAATCGCAATTTGGGTTTTGCGATTCGGTATTAGGAAGGGGCGTGTTAAGGGCGTCCCTTCCTAATACCGAATCGCATCGGTATGTATGAATGTTTTGTGACCAAAATGCGGTCGCAAAACATTTGCATTTTACCACCTACTTCAAGTAGGTGGTAACCCATTCGCAAACAGGAAGGGGTCTCCAAAGGACCCCTTCCCCTTTGTGAATGTTTGTAAAAGCATTTTTTAAGAGCAGGCAGTGGTCCCACGGACCACTGCCTGCTTTTAAAAAATGCAATGGAAAATTTTTCATTATTAGGTTGAGCGTGAGCCAGCGCGCAAGCGCTGCTCTGCGAAGAGCTGTGGTAGTTCAGTACGGAGAGAAGCTTCTCCCACTCCCCCGCACTTATTTTTCATTGGCTCGTGTGTTTGTCCTTTGTAAATGTGTCTTCTGATTTATTATGAGGCTTGTTAGTCCCTCCTTAGTACAGCCATGTCGTCATTTGTCTCCTCCCATGGCTACTGGCCCCTTTACTTGGCTGTTACTCGGTACGTGTACTATTTCCTTTTGAAGCCGGAGCCCACCGCAGGAGATGGACCAGGTAAATGTGTGTTTTGGTGCCTTCTACCTCCCCTCCCTACTGATGTCCATGCCTTCTCCCCCCCGCCCTCCCTCCCGTTGTCCGTGATGCCAAGTTGCCAAGCATTTGCAATGCATTAGGTCTCGCGTAAATTGGAGACCTATTGCATTGTAAATGCTTGTTGGCTGGAACAATTACTCCGATCCTGGGCAGTGGTCCCAAGGCATGCAGGAAGGTTTATGGGCCAGTGTCGCGTTACATTGAGTTCATGGACGTAAAGCCAGTGTTTGCTAGTGCTTGCTAGTGTTTGCTTTCAGACAGAAGCAGCTAGGAATAGCACGAGCCCTACGGACTACTTGGGCCTTGCCCCCTTCATAAAGTCAGCGGCCCTGCGCCACAGTGCCCCTCAAAGCTTTGTACGGTTCCGATAGCTGGGCCTGGAAGTGACAGGTACCAGCGATGTTACAATGTACAGCGTGAACCTATTAATTCAAGCGTCACCTAAGGAATGCAGTGCAGCAGATGACTCACGTGAAAGTACTTACCAGAAGGTGTGTTCGCCGGTAAACAAGGTGATAAGAACAGCACTATACAAAGACTGCGACTGAGAAAGAGACATTTTAGTCTTCCTGCAGGCTGCATGGTAGCCCGTGAATTGCTGGAA
Source organism: Calotriton arnoldi (assembly GCA_963921515.1). NCBI lineage: Eukaryota > Metazoa > Chordata > Amphibia > Caudata > Salamandridae > Calotriton > Calotriton arnoldi. The sequence goes on along the minus strand of CAWUFW010003582.1, from coordinate 1,596,654 downwards.
CAATGTATATATTTTTTTTTAAATAATGTTAAGAATACAAGAGCCTAACACGTGCTAGCTTCAGTAGTACAGCACATTTGCCCTGCATCTCAACCACAGTATACATGACTACCTTTTTAAAATTTATGTGTGTAAACGGAGTGTCTGGTGCAAGCCGGGTGAGCATTTTCCTTTTGTCGACACCAGGACAATACGAGTGCATTGCGGTGTTCCTTGAACTCCTGCGTCGCTTCCTCCACGGGCACAGCCGTGTGAGAGCTGTGCTCGCGGGACAGGCTGCACACCACGCAGATCGCCCTCTGGTCGTCCCTGCAGAAGACCATCAGCCTCTCGTCGTGCTTGTGGCACTGGAAGTGGCTGCCCTCTGGGCCCCGCTGGAGGCTGAGGCGCTTTAGCCAGTCCGCCATGGTGCCCAGCTGCACGTTGGCCCTCAGCGTCGCCTGGTCGGAGGTCCGCTTACACTGCGGGCACGAGACGTTTGCAGACAGGTCCGCCACGTATTTTGAGATACATGGATGGCAGAAGTTGTGGACGCAGCCCGTGGTCACATGCTCTGTGAAGAAATCCAAGCAGATGGAGCAGGTGGCGCCTTCATGGACGATCTGCTCAAGGTGCGCGGCTGCCATGGTTCAGGCCAGAAGCAGCTGCCCTGGGCGCAGGTGAGTTCACCTCACACTGTTTGCTGAGCCTGTCAAGGGTGGCGGGAGTGGCACTGCTATAAAAATCATGATGGTACTTTAACCTGCGCATTATTCAGGATGATTGGAATTCAGATAGATAGAGGTGCAGTTTCAAATAGTGGAGAATTGCATTGCATCAATTTTAATTCCCTGTTCACTCAAAGGATCAGCTAAATTTGCTCAAGAACTTAGCTAAGAAGAAGCACAACTATTCAATTGTTCTAATTTTCCCTGCTTGTTGTTAGACCTGGCATTCTTGGCGTGGTTTCCTCAGACTTTTTGCCTCCCATCCTCCTGTTTTTGCTGACTACGTTTTTGCTGGCCTTAGGATTCTGTACACTTTACCACCGCTGACCCGTGCTGAAGTACTTGTGCTCTTTCCCTAAAACGTGGCAACCAGGGTTGGAGTGGGGCCACAATTCGGCCCAGGCAGCCCACAAAAAGTGGCCCACAGTCACAGTTTGCAACCGTACGCAAAATGCTGTTTGTTTAAAATCATAGCGATAACGCTAGTAAACATTTGCAGTAATACAAGTATTTTAAAGCTTATAGGCTGAGTAACCTTTGTCAAGACTGTACACAAAATGATTCCACTGCAACACACCCACAGATATTTCTGGCGCTCAGCTTCAGGGCTATAAATCTCGTTCTCACCCTGAGGGCCACGAATTTGCATCTCAACCTTAGACCACGCTCCCCAAGCTTAGTCTCAGCTCCCTGAATGTCCTGTCTGCTACCTGTCCCTCAAGCTTCTTTTCATCCTTAAGGGTCCTTACATCCCATAGGCCCGCAGGTCTCGAGAGGACCAGAGACTTCTCTACACCCTCAGGGACCAGTGACCCCTGCTTATACTAAATCAGCACCAAGAGACTGTTTGGGGTAGGGAAAAATATAAAAGCTGTCACTCACTAACCACTTAAGGTGCTTGGTTACATCAGTTAGTTCCCAAAGCACACAGTTACCCTTGAAATCCTTAAGCTCATTTCCGCTGATGGGTCCAATTAGGCTTTTACTCACACTCAGATTCGTGATGCTCCTTCCGACAGACAGGTCCCCAGAGGTTACTGCTCTCTCAGGTGCTCTTGGAGTATTTCTCACCCTAAGGTCCAGTGATAGCCCTCTTCATTCTTTGGCCTTTTACACTCCCTGTGGGCTTTTTAGATATTCACAGTATTTTTTCAGATCTTACGAGCGGCCCTCCAGTTCTCAGAGACTGGTGAAAGGTGGATTGCTATGTTACTTGCTGCTAAAATAACGGGTAAGTTCCGACAAATGGAATGATGCTAAGGTGTAAATTCAAAAGAAAATGGTGTCACTTTCCTTACATACATACAGTTTTATACAGCACATACTTTGCCTAGAGGTGTTGGAGCGCTTTACATGAGCACCAGATAACATCACAGTAGGTCAGATTCATTTCTTTCTAGGCTCGGGTGCATTAAGTGATTTGCCCAGAGCCACAGGATGTTGAGCTGATGATGGGACTCGAACATGGTTTTGCTGTTTCAAAGTCTCCCTGTTGGATGCAGGAATTGATGTCTGGCAGGCAAAGGAGAAAAGCATAGACTTTTATCCCCCCTGTTCCATGGAGGAAAGAGGGCCAAAAACAAACTGAGGAGTTCCCTCCCTGTCTCTTCCCAAACCCCCCATCACGCTGACCCTCCAGTCCTCTTCCCTGCCCCAGTCCTTTGCAAAGCAACTGCTAATGGATTCCCATCAGAAGCTCCTTGAGGCCTCTGTTGCACCTGGAGGGAGCCACAGGGGGGCAGGCACACCTCATGCTGTGACAACTGGAGGATCCCATTGTCATTCTGCCTCTGACAATTAACAGGCTGGCCTGTCTTCACGTGCATTGGGCCAGGCTCAGTATATGTATGCAAAGGCTGTAACAACAGCTATTCACTTTGTGCACTTGTGATGGCGTCTGAGACAATCCAAGCAGGTTGGACTGCTGAATAGACAGAAAAACCGGCCCACCAACTGGCCTCAGCCACAGGCAAATCAGCCGATGGCCGATTGCCCACCATGCCAATCCGAGGCTTCTGGTAACAATGGCTTTTCCACAATTGGCATATTTAATTTACTTATAAGTTCCTAGTAAAGTGCACTACATGTGCCCAGGGCTTGTGAATGAAATACTACTAGCAGGCCCACAGCCCTGATTGTGCCACCCACTTCAGTATTGCTATTGTTATCAATCAATTAGGGAATTGTAAGCGCACCACTCACCCGTGAGGGTCTCAAGGCGCTTGGGGGGGGGGGGGGTAAGGCAGCTCCGTTCAGTCGAAGAGTCAGGTCTTGAGTGTTTTCAGCAAGATGTTCAGGGAGGGGGCGCGTCTGATGTCGATCGGGAGCTCGTACCAGGTCTTGGCCGTGATGTAGGAGAAGGCTCTTCCTCCTGTTCTGGCTCTGCGGATGCGCGTGGTTTCAGCGAGGGCGAGGTTGGTGGATCAGAGGTTTCTTTTGGGTACGTGGAACGAGATTCTTTCATTGAGGTATTGGGGTCCGGTGTTGTGGAGGCATTTGTAGGCATGGGTGAGTATCTTGAACGTGATTCTCTTCTCGACGGGGAGCCAGTGGAGGTTCCGTAGGTATTGGCTGATGTGTTCGTGTCGAGGGATCCCGAGGATGAGTCTGGCTGCGGTATTCTGTATTGTCTGGAGCTTGCGGAGTAGAGACTTGTTGATCCCGGCGTAGAGGGCGTTTCCGTAGTCCAGTCTGCTGGTTATAAGTGCGTGGGTGACTGTCTTCCTTGACTCGGGGGGATCCATTTGAAGGTCTTTCAGAGGATGTGGAGAGTGTTGAAGCAGCTGGAGGTGACGGCGTCGACCTGTCGGTTCATGGAGAGGGAGGAGTCGAGTACGATGCTGAGGTTTCGGGCATGGTCTGTGGGGGTCAGGGGGCTGCTGAGGGCAGTGGGCCACCAGTTGTTATTCCATGCTGACGGGGAGGTTCCGAGGACGAGGACTTCTGTCTTCTTTGAGTTGAGCTTCAGGCAGCTGTTGCTCATCCAGGATGCAACGTCCTGCATCCTTCCTGGAAGTTGAGTCTGGTGGTGGTGGGGTCCTTGGTGAGGGAGAGGATGAGCTGGGTGTCGACGGCGTAGGATACTATGCTGAGGCCGTGCTGTCTGATGATGGTGGCGAGGGGGGCCATGTAGATGTTGAAGAGGGTTGGACTGAGCGTTGATCCCAGGGGTACTCCGCAGTTGATTTCCGTGGGTTTGGAGAGGAAGGGTGGCAGTCTGATTCTTTGGGTTCTGCCGGTGAGGAACAAGCAGATCCAGTCGAGGGCGGTTCCCCGTATGCCGGCGTTGTGGAGTCTGGCGGCAAGTGTGTGGTGGGAGATGGTGTCGAATGCTGCTGAGAGGTCCAGTAGGATCAGGGCTGCGGTGTGTCCTTGGTCGAGGAGGGTGCGGATGTCGTCTGTGGCGGCGAGTAGGGCGGTCTCGGTGCTGTGGTTGCTGCGGAATCCGGATTAGGAGGGGTCAAGGATAGAGTTGTCTTCAATGAACCTTGTTAGTTGTGCGTTGACGGTCTTTTCAGCGACTTTTGCCGTGAAGGGGAGGAGGGAGATGGGCTGGTAGTTCTTGAGGTCCGTGGATCTGCTGAGGGCTTCTTGAGCAGGGGTCTGACTTCTGCGTGTCTCCAGTCGTTGGGGAAGGTGCCGGTCTTGAAGGTGGCGTTGATGGTGCGTCGTAGTTCTGGCGCGGTGGTGGTGGCGGCTCCGTGGTAGATTAGCGGTGGCAAGGGGTCTGTGGGGGCCCCTAAGTGGATGCTTTTCATGGTCGAGGTGGTCTCTTCGGTCATGACCAGTGTCCAGGAGGAGATGGTGGGCTGGCTGGCATCGCCAGAGGAGGGGTTGGTTGCCGGGTCGGGTGTCCGGTCGTTGAAATTGTCGTAGAGGCTCTTGATTTTCAGGTGGAAGTAGGATCTAAGCTTGTCACAGAGGTCCTGGGACGGGGTGATGTCCGTGGTTTTGCTGGGGGGCTTGGTGAATTCCTGGATGACGCTGAAGAGTTCCTTGGAGTTGCTGGAGTTGGCGAGGATTTTGTTTTGGATGAAGGTCCTTTTGGTGGTCCTGATGCGTTGGTGGTATTCCGTAATGGCGTTCTTGTAGGTAGTTTGGTTTTCAGGCGTTTTGCTGTTCCTCCAGTTCTTCTCTAGACATCTGCAGGTGCGTCTGGCTTCTTGGAGGTCAGTGGTGAACCAGGTGGCCTTCCTGGGGCGCTGTCTGTCGGAGTTGCGTAGGGGTGCGAGCTTGTCTGCGCATTTGGAGATCCATTTGTGCAGTTCCCTGGCTGCAACGTTGGTGTCGGTCGCGGTGGTGGGGGTGTTGCGGTTGAGGGTGGTGTTGAGCTGATCCTCAGTGACTTTGCTCCAGTTCTTTCGCGGAGGGCGCGGAGCAGGTTTGGGCGGCTTGGGTGTGTAGACGAGGAAGTGAACGCAGTGGTGGTCCGTCCATGGGGGTTGCGTGGTGTGGCTGAAGTGGATGTTGTTTCCTCCTGCGAAGATGGGGTCGAGGGTGTGTCCTGCCTTGTGGGTCAGTGTGGTGACAAGCTGTTTCAGTCCGATGTTGGCGAGGTTGTCCAGGAGGGTGGTGGAGTTGGGGTCGCTGTGGTTGTCGAGGTGGAAGTTCAGGTCTCCGATGAGTATGTAGTCCATAGAGGCGATGGCGTGGGGTGCGATGAGGTCTGTGATGGTGGTGGCGAACGGGGTGCGGGGGCAAGGGAGTCTGTAGGCGAGGGTGCAGCAGAGAGTGGTTCTAGGGCCGGTCTGGATCTGGAAGTGCAGGTGTTCAGCGGCTGAGAAGGCGTCGCTCAAGGTGGAGAGAAGGAGGGAGCTTTTGTGTGCGATCTTATATGTACTTGGTATCGTGCAAGACTCAATCCTGAAAGAGTATCTCAGCACTTGAGCTGAGCGGACAGGTAAAAACTGTCTAGAACAACCATGTTTTGAGCATCTTTCTGAAATTCATAAAAATGAGGCAGGTGCGGATATGGAGAGGAAGGTTGTTTCAATGATGAGGAGCCAGATATGAGAAAGCTCTAACGCCAAATCTGGCAGTACGAATACGTGGAACCTGCAGAAAGGCTTAATCAGAAGATCTTAACTGTTTGGAAGGCGAGTAATAACTCAGTTTTCAACAGAGATAAATGGGCTGAGACTGATAAAGGGCCTAATGAGTCAAGCAAAAGAGCTTGAAGATTGCCCTTTTTTAGGTCGAGCCTGTAGGCAGCGCGCAACGATCTGTTGTGTTTAAAGAAAAAAGTCAGAAGTGGCTTTTAGCCCGCCCACACTCACCATTGGTCAATAGCATAATTACTCTCCTTTGCAGCCTTCTAATTTCGCAAAAGTCGCAAAACATTGCTTACTGTGGCGTATGTGGAGAACCGCTCAACTACAGATTGATTAAACTTAATTAGTGTCCCTCCCTTGCAAGCGCTGTGATTGAGGTACTATTTCTACTTTGTTTGTGAAGTCTGTTACTATGACACCATTTTTTAGGTCGAGCTTCAGCACGCAAGCACTGACTGCAAGACCTGCTGTCATCAAGAATACCACTCTATTCCAGCCTGCTACTTACCATTGGGCCAAGTCCTGCGTCGCTCTTCTTTGCTGCCTCCTAACTGGTACAGGCAGCGAAACATCACTTCCCTTGTTCAGCAGAGGAGCACCAGCTAAGTACAGTATCGTTAGGTTTGCAGTGCTATTCTGTTGTTTGAAGAGAACTATTTTTGTTGTAGCTTTCTGCCCATTGCTTTTCCGCCTGGTGCTGCTTTTCGCCAGGGCTACTTCTTTAATGTTTTCCCACGCTGGCCGTCTCAACCGAGGCCGTGCATGCTCGCTTTTCCGCCTGGTGCTGCTTTTCGCCAGGGCTACTTCTTTAATGTTTTCCCACGCTGGCCTTCTCAACTGAGGCCCTGCAAGCTCTAAGCTTCCGACTTCTCTCAGCCGCCCTTTTGCCTTATTTGGGTGCTCACCTCTTGCAGATGGGCCTCAGAGTGTTTAATTGCTTTTACTCAGTTCATTTGGAAATCTTTTATTTTGCACATAAGTTTGGTATCACTCACCCGAGATGCACTAAATTATCGCAGGAATTAAAGGCCTTTCATTTTAGCAAGCGTGTAGCTGACAGAGGGCATCCTTCATTTGCACAATTCAGTTATGGTGCTTAAAGGGTATTGGTAACTGCAGCCAGATCTAATTAATAGAGATTAAAACTGAAGGCTGGCCCACCAATATCACAGTTGCCACTGATGGTTTTCGCTACCTCGGTATTTATATCACCCCGAATCCGAGCCGCTTCTATGACGCCAACCTCAAAGCTCCGCTGACCAGATTTCGTAAAGATGTACTGTATTGGCGGACATTGCCCCTCACTCTGCTGGGAAGAGCGGCTTTGTTTAAAATGCTAGCTCTTCCCCGATTTCTATACGCATTACAGAATACCCCTCACAGGGTCCCAGATACCTATTTTGTCAGTGTGGAAAGCGAGGTCAGAGCTCTCCTATGGAACGGGAAAAGTCCGCATATCGCAACACATAAATTGACCAGAGGGTGGTACGATGGCGGTATTGCGTTACCTGACCTGCGACAATATTACTGAGCTTCCCAGCTTGCGGTGGTTAACCAGTGGGCCTTCGCTCCACCAACCGAGCCGGGATATCGTACGGATAGGTGGGTAATGTCTAAGGGAGGCTACCAACGAGCATTATATTCCAACCCAAAACGGCAATATCTCACGGGCCCTACGGCCCACACAGTAGAACTTTGGCACCATGCTACAAAAAGACTTGGGTGGTATAGGAAACTAACGTTGCTCACCCCCCTGTGGGAGTCTGAACAACTCGGCATACTGAGCAGGTGTCCGGGTTTTGACAAATGGGACCTTATTGGCATTTCCTCCGTGGGAGATCTCTGGAAACGTAACACAATGATCTCATTTGCAAATCTCCAAAAAGAATACCAGTTAGCGGAGTCTGAGATTTTCCGGTATTTACAAATCCGACACGCACTCACCTCTGTCGTCGCCAGCGACGAGGTTTTACCCGATGCCGCCCCGCTGGAGGATAGGCTCTTTACTGAACCCCTAACATGCAAAGCGATCTCACTCACCTATCGCAAACTGATAAACAATAAACCCGATCCCCTGGTACGTCTTCGGCAACTCTGGGAAACTGATCTAGGCTACCTAGAGGACGACGACTGGCAGGAAGCCCTCTCCTCCCCCAAGGAAGTAGCTATCCCAATGCGTTTACGCCTCATCCAACTTAAAACCTTACACAGAACATATTTATCAACCCATATTTTGGTCAAGATGGGTAGACGCCCGGATCCGGGGTGCCTTAGAGGGTGCACAGCCGAGGGTACTTTCTTCCATACGATCTGGGAGTGTCCACATCTCCAGCCCTACTGGGTTAAAATTGTCTCCAAACTAGCGAAGGTTAGCGGGAAAACAATCGCTCACTCACCACGTCTGTGTCTACTGAATGTGTGGGAAGCCACGGACCTGACTCAAACGGAACGCACATGGGTGTTCCTGGAGTTTGTCCTTGCCAAGAGGAATATTGCTCAGGGGTGGGGGGGTCGGAGATCTACCTAGATTCTCTAAGTGGGCCAAGGATATGGACAATGCAATGATAGCAGAAAAAGATGTATTAAAACACAGAGGTTGCCCTGCATAATGGGACCACAAATGGGCGAAATGGAATGTATCTCGGGTTGAAATCTGTTTGTCTCCCTCTGTTGAACTACGGAACAATGCTCTGGACACTGATCTTCTTACTATCTAATTATGTTTTGACTCATGATGTATTTTGTGATCATGCTTATAATTTTTTACTATTATGTGCGAGTAATGCGTGGCTTGGTGGCCCGTCCCTGTACCATCATTTTTGTTCAATAAAAAGAGAATTTGAAAAAAACAAACTGAAGGCTGGCGGGAACCGGTGACATTGACACGCTTTGCGCACACTTCCACATTCTTCTAATCAAGCTCAATTTTTAGATTCTGAGCATGAAAGTTTTAAAGGTGTTTGAAAAAATGGTATTTGAATTGTTAACAGGTCTGTTCAAGTAAGTATTCTGTGTGTTGCAGTGTTTCATCGAGCTGACAAAACAAGAATAATGGTGCTCACAAGTGGTTAGCTCACATTGTTTTTGCATTCATCTGGTTTTGGGCATGTTGTTTTATGCTTTAGCCAACAAGACCAGCCGCCAACTCAGTGATAGAGCAAGGGCACCTGGTTGATGCGTGGAGTGGAAAACATTTAATGTGATCCCTATTAGCTGTTATCCTTATTCTAGTTTATAAAATAAATGTGTACCACGGCTCTGTGTTGTGGTCTTTTTAAAACCATACTGCTTACGTTTTGCACTCCACTTTGCAGCAACACAAGTCATATTTTTTAGTAACTTTTGATCCTTTTGAGCTCCAAACTATTTTTTTGTTTAAATCCTCAGATTATGCAGCAGATAATGTATTATATGGCAGATATAGCAAAGCCATAATTATGTGGAAAACATTTGCAAACTAGGAAATTTTGCTATTCATGTTTGAACTGCTCTTGTGGAAAAGGGGAGAAGTGCTGATGACAGAAACTGCATGGCTCGGAGACAAATGGCTTGTGATTCCACTTTTAAGTGTATTTGGGACTTTCTATGATTAGAGACAAATCCACTTTGTGAATGTATATTAATATCAATAGCTCATATTAAACCTTAAGTAAACATGTATCCATTGGTTAAATTAAATACCGTAATAAGCTGTAACTGGTTAGTGAAATGCCAAACAAATACTTAAAATTGGGATATTTTGCTCTTTCTGGCCACACCTCTGTCTCCACCCACTGACCCAATCCTCAGGTCATTCCCGCCCTTTGATTCTCCGTCCACAGTTTCCCGACTTTCTTTCCCCACTTCGACCATTGCATGTATCTATGTTACAAGATCTTGTTCTAGACCAAGCCCCCCTCCACCCTGGTTAGACGACCTTTTGGTTACTGCATTGCCCTGGAGTGGCAGTGGATACTGCCCCCCCACACAAGCACAATACTACCCTCCCTTGAAACGAATTATGCAATTAGAATGTTAGCCTCGTGCTCCTTAGGACTATTCCCAGATAGCAAGTGGTTATTGAGCCCCGTTTAGATAAGATTTCAAAGTTTATCCTAGCGCCTCAAGTCTGTCTACCGCCCGCCACAGCCACCCTTTTTGACCACACCGCTTTCTAATGTAAATATCAACAGTTAAAGCAAGAATCATAAACTCCTGCAGCCCTTCAAAGAAATGTAATCTACTAACAGGTACCATAGTCCGCTCATTTTAAGCAGGCATTTTGAGCGCTCTAGGTATTGTCAGAAAAGGGCAATTGCATATATGGAGAAACGGGATGTTGCCAAAGTGTGGTGAACTTGGGGAGCTGGGATTTGAAGTGGGGTATTGTGCTGATGCATGGCTTTCATCAGTGCAGCAGGCTCATATCCCTGAAAAACCAACTGAACTTTCATTATTGCTGTATTTTATAATTCATACAGCAGCCAGAGGGGGTGTGGGATGGGGGAATTTTCTTCCTTGCGCACTGGCCCGCTAGCCACCTCTAACTCTGTATCTAAAACTTAGCACCATTTATAGCGCCTTGGAAATAACCAACTACTGATATCTGTTGGGAACCTGAGTGGATGTTTAAAGTAACACACTGTATGGTAATCTGTACTACAGAACCACCCGCCTCTAGGCGCTACCATCAAGTGTCATGTTCCAGTAGCAGTTCTATTCCTCTTTTGTCACACTCTTTCTGCAGTTCATTCATCAATTCATGCAAAAACTACCTACCCCTCTCTATCTTACTTTCCAACTATTCTGTGCAGCTCTCACCCATATCTATTCACCATGCCACATAATTCCAACACACAAGTACACTACACACCACACCCTTCGAGGGACCCAGCAGATGAGATTTTTGGGTTCTGAGATGTAGGGTGGTTGTATTACATGTTGTGTTCTTCTCATGAGCAAGGAGGATATCCAGTGAAGGGCTGACCCACGGATGACCAGGAGGGGAAGCCTTCTGATGAGTGGGTTGTGGGAGACGGTGTTGAAGGTTGCGGAGAATTTGAGGAGGATGAGGACAGCTGTTTCTCATCGGTCAAGGATGCTTCTGATGTCATCAGCGGCCGCAATAAGGACTGTTTCAGTGCTGTGGTTGGAGCAGAAACTTGATTGAGATCAGTAGAGGAGTTGGTGGCTTTCTAGCTGGTCAGAGAGTTGAATGTTGATGGCCATCCTTCCTTGGGTCAGAATAATTAAGAGACAATACTACAATTGAAGTCAATTATAGTTCGAAGCCACACAGATAAATTTGGGTAGTGAACCCTTCAATTAATTTAAACTTACAATCAGAACAATTTCAAACCAAAATTTATTGACTCCAATTGTAGTGTCTTTCAATATTATTAGCAGTAGGAGACATAGAAAAATCTGCAAAAGTAGGTAGGGTTACCCCTGGGAACTTTTACCCATTGGTTAGGGAAAAGGAAGGAGTCACCCCCACCCACAGGCTGGTGCTGTCCCAAAGGTTCTGGTCCCTTGGTTGGTGACAAAGTGTACTCCTCCTATCATGTCCTGATCCCGAGGACTTAAAACCTTTTTTGGCTCCAATGCACTCTAGAAAAACAGGACCAACCTGCCAAGATGATCCGACGAAGGTGCGTTGCCTCTGAGCCAAAGATTCAGGGACCTTCTCGCTCAGAGCTTTCCCACCAAAAGGCAGTGGCTGTACCAAGACCTTGTCCAGTGGCTATCTGACAAAGTGGACCCTTTTCGACCACAGCCTGCTGCCCTGGCCCACTGATGATTTTTTACTTCCATTCAAGGTAAAACCTCCGACTTGGTCAAACCTGGTTGCTGTATCCGACCCACGCTCCATGGCAGTCGGCCTTAACTTGTGCCTAGGTACCAGTCAAGTGCAATCAGATGACCGCAGTTGACTCTTAACATGTTTGGGTGCTATTTTTACATTTAAACTTTAAAAAGTCATAACTCCTTATTGGATTTTTGTAATTTAGGTGTACTTTTATTTACTTAAAATTGATTAAAAAAAATTATTGATTGAGATTTTTCTTGTGTTGCGTTTTGACTTTATTGCTGTTTTGGGACTGTATAAGTACTTTTCACATTGCCTCTAAGGTAAGCCTGTCTGCTTTGTGCCATAGATTCAGGGGGTTGAGCTCCAGCTTATTCAGGGACTTTAGTGGTTGACCCTGACAGGGACTGTGATTATTATGTGAGGTGGGTACTCACCCCCCCTCAATTATTACTCCAGTTCTTAAATTACCTCACCCACCATACAACTGTGCTTGCTTGGGTGTACAGTGAGCGAAAAGCTTGGGGCTACTGCACTATGATTACATACACTAACAAGCATTTGCAATGCAGTAGGTCTCACATTACTGAAAGTTTGAGCTATTGGCGTTACAATTAATAATGCAATGCCAATAGCTCAAACTTTCAGTAATGCGAGACCTATTGCATTGCAAATGCTTGTTCTTTTTGTAAAGGATCATGTTTTTCTTTGAGGAAAACGAGCTTCTTTACAAAAAAAAAGATTACTTTATTTAAAAGCAATCACAGACATGGTGGTCTGCTGACCTCAGCAGGCCACCATCCCTGTGATTTTTGCGATTCCTAGGGGGTCGCAAAATGCGATCTACCTCATAAATATTAATGAGGTAGGTCGGTTTGCGACCCACTACGAATCGGTATATGAAACTCATGGAGTTTCATACATGGGTGGCACATCCTTCTCTGGTCAAGCAGCCAAAATATGGAACTCTGTACCCCCCAACATAAGATCCACCGACAACCAACTTATCTTCAGAAAACTACTCAAGAATTGGCTCTTCCCCACATAAGCACCATACGCAAACAGAAATATACAGCATATCCCTCTGTATATAAGCATTTATTTGTACTATAGATATGTACCTATATATGTGTATTGCTTTGTATAAACATGTAGAATAATTATGTTTTAAAAAAAAAAAAAAATCTTTAAGTACAACACTTGAAAACCAGAGTTTATCGAATGCATCTTTAATCTACTTATACTTACTTCCTTTATGCATCTATATACCTTCCATGTAATTGGGTCTATATATTTATTACTTTCCTCCCCAAAAAAGCATATTCAATGCACTAACCTATATCTCACCCTATACCTCTATCAATATCTTTAATCTACATATACTTACTTCCTTTATGCATCTATAAACTTTCCATGTACTTATGGATCTATATATTTATTACTTTCCTCTAATTCAGCATTTCCAATGCACTACCCTATTTTTCACCCTATACCTTTCTCAATATATCTTCTACCTCAACTCTCTGACTCATCTCAAACCTCTTTCTACTACTCTTTCCAATGCACTAGCCTATTTCTCACCCTATACCTCAATCAATATATCCATTACCTCCACTCTGTCATTCATCCCAAACCCCATACCACTACTATGATACCCAAAATAGCCCTTTCTAGACTCTCCCCTACTCTACCCCTCCTTGAACCATCTGACACTTTTTTACTATACTGATCGCCCAAAACAAGCCTTTCTAAACTCTTCCCTCTGACTCTTCCCCTCCACATTCCTTTTTACTCATCCCAAGCCTCCCACTACTTCTATGACCACCAAAAAAAAAGTCTAAATTCTTCACTCATCTATCCCTCCACTATCCTTTTCAATCAAAATAACAGACTAACATGTCCACTTCTCAAATTTCATATTTCACTATACTAATTCACCACTAATCCTTTATGGGTTCCAGAGTAGCATGCTACTCGCCGGAAAAAGCGCTTCAACACCTCATTAGGGGTAGCAAGCACTATATAAATGCAAACCTTTTTTCCATCTTCTATCCCTCCGCTATCCTTCTCATTCCAAATAATTGACTAATATCCACCACTCAAATTACTTTCATATTTCACTATACTAATTCACCACTAATCCTTTATGGTTTCCGGAGTAGCGTGCTACTCGCTGAAAAAGCGCTTCAACACCGCATCAGGGGTAACAAGTGCTATATATATATGCAAACCTTTGTCCCTCTTCTATCCCTCTGCTACCCTTCTCAATCCAAATAACTGACTAACATATCCACCATTCAAATTACTTTCATATTTCACTATACTAATTCAACACTAATCCTTTAATGGGTTTCGGAGTAGCATGCTTCTCGCCAAAAAAAGCGCTTCAACACCCCATTAGGGGTAACAAGCGCTATATAAATGCAAACCTTTTTTCCCTCTTCTATCCCTCCGCTATCCTTCTCAATCCAAAAATAACTGACTAATATCCACCACTCAAATTACTTTCATATTTCACTATACTAATTCACCACTAATCCTTATGGGTTCCGGAGTAGCGAGCTACTCGCCAAGAAAGTGCTTCAACACCCCATTAGGGGTAGTAAGCGCTATATAAATGCAATTACAATACAATACAATACATTGGAAACTGCGATTTCCTAATTGCAATTCTCAGAAAATCAGAATTAGGTCATCGCAATTTCCAATTTTGATACATGTGGCCCCTAATGATGTAAATATATGAAATACAATTAAGATGTAAAGATTTAATTCACAAATTGCACTTAAAGTAAAATGTTTATATTTATTATGCATTTAACCCCTTCACTGCTAGTCCTTTCCCCACCCCTGTGCTAAGCCTTTTTTTGGCTATTTGGTGTAGTTCGCGCTTAGGCCCCTGCAACTTTTTGACCACATAAGGTATCCACGCCAAATTTGCGTTCTTTTCTTCCAACATCATGGGGATTCTAAAGGTACCCCGGGTTTGTGGATTCCCCTGGAGGGGATCCAGAAATGAGCCAAAATACAGCTAAATTTTGGTTTTTTGGGGAAAAATGGGAAAAAAGTGCTGCAAATGAAAGCGTCTGGTTTTTTCCCTTCAAATGGTATCAACAAAGGGTTTGTGGGGCTGAAATCATAATTTTCCCAGCTTTCTGGGACCGACAGACTTTTGTCAGAAAACCAACATTTTTTACACAGTTTTGGCATTTTACTGGGACATAGCCCATTTTTGCTATTTTTTGTGCTTTCAACCTTCTTCCAGTTAATGGTAGAAATGGGTATGAAAGCAATAATGGATCCTGGACAGCTATACATTTTAGTAGAGCAGACAAAATTCTGAATTCAGCCAGGGGTCATTTGTGTAGATCCTTCAAGGTTTCTTTATAGAAACTAACAGTTGAAAATAGGAAAAATTGAAAATGAGTGTAAAAAAACAGCCATTTGTGCCAACGTTTTTACCTGTAACTAATTATGACAGATGTTTGAAAGCAATATACCGTTACATCCGCTGGACCTTTCTGGTTGTGGGGATATATAAGACTTGTAGGTTCACCAAGAACACGACGAACCCAGAGCATTCCCCTCAGTCTCCCGAGTAAAAGGATACCTCACTTGTGTGGGTGTCCAATGCAGAATTGGGTAAAAACGTATTTTTAAAAAAATGTAGCGCTGCAAGGGGAGGGGAGTGAGGGGGATTGTTGGTTCTTTGTTGGGATTGATTTTATTTGCATTGCTTGTCATATTCTCCTATGATATTCATGTGAAATGGTCAAAAGCTATTTTGATACCTTGTATGCGGCAGTTGTCTCTGGAAGTCAGAGATCTGCGCTATTTGTGTTATTTTGACAAATAAAATCTGTTTAAAAAAAAACCAAATGTAGCGCTTAGAATTCTCGGTGCTATACCCTTAATCCCTATGTTTTTGGCTCTTCCCAGTCACAGGCCCTTGCCCCACCCACACAAGTGAGGTATCATTTTACTCAGGAGACTGAGGGGAACGCTGTGGGGTAGGACATTTGTGCCGGCACAGTGATTCCACACAAAAATATGTGGAAAATTTGTTTTTTTCAGCTAAATTTGAGGTTTGCAGGCGATTCTGGGTAGGAAAACGTTGGGGGATCCATGCAAGCCATACCTCGCTGGACTCCCCCGGTGTCTAATTTTCAGAAATGTGTGGGTTTGGTAGTTTCCCAAGATGGTGGCCGAGCCCAGGGCCAAAAACTCAGGTGATCCCCTTGCAAAACCAGGTTGGTTTGTGATAGGTAATTTTGATGTCTCCTCAATACGTTTTGGGCCCTTGCCTGTCGCGGGTACTTGACCCACCCACAAGAGTGAGGTACCATTTATATCGGTAGACCTGGGGGAACACTGGGTGGTAGGAAATTTGTGGATCCATGCAGATTCCAGAACATTCCCACACAGAAATTACCTATCACAAAACAACCTGGTTTTGCAAGGGGGGTCCCATGAGTTTTTTGTCCCAGGCTTGGCGGCCATCTAGGGAAACCTACCAAACACACACATTTCTGAAAACTAGAAACCCGGGGGAGTCCAGGAAGGTATGGCTTGCGTGGATCCCCCAACGTTTCCCTACCCAGAATCCCCTGCAAACCTCAAATTTTGATGAAAAATATCAAATTTTTCTAAAATGTCTGTGTGGGAAAGTTGTTGGATCACCGGCCTGACACAAATTTCCTACCACCCAGCGTTCCCCCAGGTCTCCCGATAAAAATGGTTCCTCACTCTTGTGGGTGGGTCAAGTACCCGCAACAGGCAAGGGCCCAAAACGTATTGTGGAGACATCAAAATTACCTATCACAAAACGATCTGCTTTTGCAGGGGGGGTCACATGCGTTTTTGGTCCCGGGCATGGCGGCCATCTAGGGAAACCTACCAAACCCATACATTTCTGAAAACTAGAAACCCGGGGGAGTCCAGGGAGGTATGGCTTGCATGGATTTCCCAACGTTTCCCTACCCTGAATCCCCGGCAAACCTCAAATTCTGATGAAAAAATCAAATTTTTCTCAAATTTTTGTGTGGGAAAGTTGTAGGATCACCGGGCTGACACAAATTTCCTACTACCCAGCATTCCCCCAGGTCTCCCGATAAAAATGGTACCTCACTCTTGTGGGTGGGTCAAGTACCCGCGACAGGCAAGGGCCCAAAACGTAGTGCTTTTTTCAGCTAAATTTGAGGTTTGCAGGGGATTCTGGGTAGGAAATCGTTGGGGGATCCACGCAAGCCATACCTCACTGGACTCCCCAGGGTGTCTAGTTTTCATAAATGTGTGGGTTTGGTAAGTTTCCCTAGATGGCTGCGAGCCGGGGGCCAAAAACCCAGGTGCCCCCCCCCTGCAAAACCAGGTAGTTTTGTGATAGGTAGATTTGAAGTCACCGCAGTACGATTTGGGCCATTTCATGTTGCAGTCACTTTGCCTACCCACACAAGTGAGGTACCATTGATATCTGGTGACCTGGGCGAACGCTAGGTGGGCGGAAATTTGTCTCAGCCCAGTGATCCCACAACATTCCCTCACAGAGAAGGGAGGAAAATGTGATTTTTCTTCAGCAAAATTTGAGGTTTGCGGGGGATTCTGGGTAAGGAAACGTTGGGGGATCCACGCAAGCCATACCTCCCTGGACTCCTCAGGGTGTCTAGTTTTCAGAAATGTGTGGGTTTGGTAGGATTCCCTAGATGGCCAAAAACCCAGGTGCCCCCCCTTGCAAAAGCAGGTCGTTTTGTGATAGGTAATTTTGATGCCTCCACAATACGTTTTGGGCCCTTGCTTATCGCAGGTACTTGACCCACCCACACGAGTGAGGTATCATTTTTATCGGAAGACTTTGGGAAACGTGGGATGGGTGGAATTTTGTGGATCCACACAGATTCCAGAACTTTCCATCATAGAAATGTGAGGAAAATGTGTTTTTTTTTACAAAGTTTGAAGTTTGCAAGGGATTCTGGGTAAGAGAACCTGGTGAGAGCCACACAAGTCACCCCATCCTGGATTCCCCTGGATGTCTAGTTTTCCAAAATGTATAGGTTTGCTAGGTTTCCCTAGGTGCCGGCAGAGCTAGGGTTCAAAATCTACAGCTAGGCACTTTGCAAAAAAGGGTCAGTGTTCACTGTGAAAATGTGGTGTGTCCAAGTTGCGTTTTGCGCCGTTTCCTGTTGCGGGCACTAGGCCTACCCACACAAGTGAGGTACCATTTGTCTCAGAAGACTTTGTGGAATGCAGGGTGGGAGGAAGTTTGTGGATCCACGCAGATTCCAGGACTTTCCATCACAGAAATGTGAGGAAAATTTGTTGTTTTTTTACAAAGATTGAGGTTTGCAAGGGATTCTGGGTAAAAGAACCTGGTGAGAGCTACACCAGTCACCCCCTCCTGGATTCCCCTGGGTGTCTAGTTTTTCAAAATGTATAGGTTTGCTAGGTTTCCCTAGGTGCCGGCAGAGCTATGGTTCAAAATCTACAGCTAGGCACTTTGCAAAAAAAGGGTCAGTTTTCACTGTAAAAATGTGGTGTGTCCACGTTGCGGTTTGGGCCGTTTCCTGTCGCGGGCACTATGTCTACCCACACAAGTGAGGTATCATTTTTATCAGAAGACTTTGGGGAACGCGGGGTAAGTGGAAGTTTGTGGATCTGCGCAGATTCCAGAACATTCCAAAACACAGAAATGTGAGGAGAATGAGGTGTTTTTTTTTTACAAAGTTTGAGGTTTGCAAGGGAGTCTGGGTAACAGAACCGAGTGAGAGCCACACAAGTCACCACATCCTGGATTCCCCTGGGTGTCTAGTTTTCAAAAATGTATAGGTTTGCTAGGTTTCCTTGGGTGCCAGCTGCTCTAGGACCCAAAATCCACAGGTAGGCACATTCCGAAAAAAAGTCTGTGCCTAGTGGGCTTTCTGCCACCCTGGGGAGGGGGGAAATCGGGGGCCATTGCCCCGATATGCCCCCAAGGGGGGCAGAAAGACTGTGGCTATTTTGTTTAGGTGGGTGGGGACATGGGGATGCCCATTCTGGGCAGCGTCCACCCCTACGTATAAAAAAGCCAGCATAATCGCTGGCGCCTCGTGGGCTCTCTGCCCCCCCCGGGGGCAGATCGGGGGCTACTGCCCCCATCTGCCTCCTGGGGGGACAGAAAGACTGTGGCATCTTTTTTTGGGGGGTGGTGGCATTGGCTTACCCATTCTGGGCAGCCCCCACCCCTGAATTTTCAAAAACATTTACCCCTGGTGCCTAGTGAGCTTTCTGCCCCCGACGGGGCAGATAAGTGGCTATTGCCCCCATCTGCCTCCCAGGGGGGACAGAAAGACTGTGGTAATTTTCTGGGGGTGGGGGCATTGGCATGCCCATTCTGGGCAGCCCCCACCCCTACGTCTAAAAACCAAACCAAATCACTGGTGCCTAGTGGGATTTCTGCCCCCCCGGGGGCAGATCAGGGGCTACTGCCCTTATCTGCCTTCTGGGGGGGTAGAAAGACTGTGGCATTTGTTTGGGGGGTTGGGGGCATTGGCATGCCCATTCTGGGCAGCCTCCGCCCGAACTTTAGAAAAATAAAACTCCCTGGTGCCTAGTGGGCTTTCTGCCCCCCCCCCCGGGGGGGAAAGATAAGGGGCAATTGCCCCATCTACCTCCCAAGGGTGGCAGAAAGACTGTAGCATTTTTTTTTGGGTGGCGGCATTGGCATGCCCATTTTGGGCAGCCCCCACCCCAACGTATATATAAAAAAAATCCCTGGGGCCTAGTGGGCTTTCTGCCCCCCCGGGGGCAGATCAGGGGCTATTGCCCCCATCTGCCTCCTGGGGGGCAGAAAGTCTTATGCCTTGTTTGGGGGGGTAGGGTGGGGGCTTTGGCATGCCTATTCTAGGCAGCCCCCACCCCTGGCCTTTAAAAAATAATCCCTGGCATCTAGGGTGCATTCTGCCCCCCCGGGGGGCAGATTGGGGACTACTGCCCCCATATGCCCCCCGGGGGGGCAGAAAGGCTGTCTGGCAAAATTAAATGGGGGGAGCAAAGGCCCTTGCCCAAGGGGCCGCTCCCCCCTCCCGATGGCTAGTGGGTGGATCCCTGCTTGGGGATCGCCTTCCTGGGGTGATCGCCAAGCAGGGATCCACTAGGGAAGGGTACCATTGGAAAGGGGAGAGCCTCCCCTTTCCAACGATACCTCTCCCAAGTGTTTCAGTGCTCGGGGGGCTGAGATAGCCCCACGAGCACCAAAATATTGAAACTATAACTAAGTTTCAGTTTCGTTTTCAATGTAATGACGACAGCGCGCCAAGCGCGCAATCGTCATTACATTGAAAATGAGCAAAGGGCCTTGGGAGGTTGGGGAAGCTCTTCCCCACCTCCCAAGGCCCCCCCAAAAAAATTGAAATCCCTCTGCTGTTTGCAGCAGAGGGATTTAGTGCCCCTGTCCTCATGACGGAATGGTTCCGTCATGAGCACAGGAGCACTGCTCATGATGGAACCATTCCGTCATGAGCACCGAAGGAGTTAAAGTTATATATAGAATTATTTTAAACTTAAATTAATTTAGAAAATGGTTATTTTTTATAAAACGTTTATTAAAACATTTTTTTTTTAACGTTTTTTATTTATAAATACTTTTTAAACATTCAATTAAACGTATATATATATTTTTGAAAAGTAGAAATAAATGAACTTATTTTTACTTTATTTCCTATCGGAATCTATATTAACTCCCTGCCTTCATTATTTTCTATGAGTGGGTGTTGCAGTACCCGTGGTTGGCCATGTGTGGAGCTGGACTTACTCCAGGACGGAACTGGAGTACATTTGCGACTATTTTGGTTCCTTTTTGGCTGCATTTATCATAGAAGTGCTGATGGTGGATAGCAATAGGTTACTCTTTGGTTGGTCAGGGCATGTCACTCCCTAAATCCATCCGTAACCCTCCCTAAACCCCTCCCATTTTAGTTGTTTCCCATTTTCCCATTTTAAAGCCCTACGCCCATTCCTCTCACATTTACTACTAAAACATAGGTGTATATGTCTGGAGATCTCTGCAGTGGGGTGGAGAGTTTCAAACATGAAAGAAAGAAGAGGTGGAGACCCCCTCCCATTGCTTTGTGAATAGCATTTTGTAGTATGTGAGTAGGGCTATTAAACGTACTACAAAATGCAGTTTGTGAATAGACCCAAATGTCTGTAGGACCAGAAACACTTTTTGGAAATAGGGTAGAAGAAAGTGACTGAAACCTCAAGTCAGTGTTGCAGGTGTTATGTTATGTTATGTTATGTTATGTTATGTTATGTTATAAGGCACTTGTAGAGCACGCAGCCACTCAAAACAGTGTCCCGGCGCTAGTCTGAGACCGTAGGCAAGCTTCCTGACAGTGGACATACGAGGAAGATTAGAGTTGTTGCTGGAACATCCATGTTTTCAGTTGTTTTCTAAAAGTCAGTAAATCAGGCACCTGTCTGAGTGACTTCGGCAAAAGGTTCCAGACACGGGCCACCTGTACATGGAAAGAGCAGCCGCCGCTACAAGTGCGGAAGAACTTAGGGACAACTACCCGCTGTTGGTGAGAGGATCTTAGAGTTCATCCCGGAACATAGTGAAGAACTCTCTTCCTCATATAGTGGGCCCCCATTCCGTGTAAAGCCTTAAACGCCAAGACTAAGGCTTTGAAATGGATTCTATAACGGATAGGAAGCCAGTGCAAGGCAATCAGGTGGGGGGAGATCCGAGCTCTGGGTCCCAACCTGAGATCTGCCCTAGCTGCCGCATTTTGGACGACTTGGAGCTTGTTTACCAAAAACTCCGGCAGTCCCAAATACAGCACATTTACATAATCCAGCCTAGAGGCGATGAGTGCTTGAACCACAGTCTTTCTCTGCGAGAGAGATAGCAAAGGGAGAAATTTTCTGAGCATTTTCAGAAGACCAAAACAGGATCCGGCCACCGTCTGAATTTGGGTTTTCATGGATAAAGAATCATCCAGTTTCACCCCCAAATTCTTGACTGCCCTAACTGATGACTGAGGGGGTGACATATCCGCAGGCCACCATTCTTTCCATTCGTCCTAAGAAGGAGATCCGAAAAAAATAATTTCAGATTTTTCGGGATTGCATTTTAATTGATTTAGTCTGAGCCAGGAGCAGACTTTTCTGAGACAGATTTTTATCATCTCCCCGTAGAAGTCCTTGCCCTTCTCGCATGTGAACAGCAGCTGAGTATCATCAGCATAGGAAATTATTGATCCGTCACATGCTTCAACCAAGGGGGCGAGAGGTGTCATATACAGATTGAACAATGTCGGGCTCAAGATTGAGCCCTGCGGAACGCCCACTTTCAGGGGTGGAATGCGCGTAGCGAAAGGGGGGGACCAAACCTTTTGGCTTCTGTCCTCTAGGAATGAGGAAAACCATTTCAACACCGTGCCCCCAAGGCCGCACTCCCGCAATCTGAGCAGGAGACGGTCGTGGGGCACGGTGTCAAACGCTGCAGATAGGTCCAAAAGGATTAGCACCGCTCTGCCTCCTTTATCGAGTTTCTCCTTTATAGACTCCGAGACTTCAAGCAGAGCAGTCTCTGTACTAAAATTGGATCGAAAGCCGGACTGGCTCAGATGGAGAAGATTATTGGATTCTACATAGTTGGTGATTACTGTATTGACATATTTCTCTAAGGTTTTTGCAAAAAAAGGAAGGAGTGAAATAGGTCTGTAATTAGAAGCTACTAAAGGGTCAGTGGAGGGCTTTTTCAGCAAAGGGAGTATTTTAGCACACTTCCAGATCAAGGGGACCTGTCCATTTCTTAATGATGTATTTAGTACAGTGTTAACTTTGGTATTAATAATCTCGGCCGCGGATGCGAGTATCTTCGCGGGACATGCATCTGAGGGTGAACCTGACTTGAGTCCCTTCATTATCTTCAAGGATGTCTCAGGAAGAAGGGGAGGGAACTGTGTGAGGGATGGACCGCTGTCAGAACCATCGGGAGGTAGAAACGCACTGTTTGTTTTCTCCAAAGGCAGTGGCTCTGTAAATGAGATTTGGATGGCAGTAATTTTCTCATGAAAAAAGGTCGCTAACTGATTAGTCCATTCTAACGTAGGGATAAACTGTGCAGCCGCTGCACTAGGCGCAGTAAATTCTTTAACAATTTTAAAAATGTCCTTACTTTTATTATCAGAGGACTCGATTTTGGATGAGAAGAAAATCTTTTTTTCCTCACCAATTCTGTTGTGGTATACTTTTAAAGCAGTTTTATAGATTTCTTTGTTCTTGGAGCTGAAGTCTTTCCTCCAAGCTCTTTCCACGCGCTTGCAGGTGCTTTTACATTGCCTCAGGGCTTCATTAAACCTCGGGGAGGAATGTCTTGCGGCTTTATGGGTGCGCGAAATTTGAGGAGTGAGTGCCCAGGTGCCTCTCTTCAACTAATTTTCTAAACTGTCAGCGTCACACTCTATGATGCCACTGAGGGAAAGAGGGTGTAGAGCAAGCTCGTTATTCAGGGCCTCAGGGGTAATTCTATGGAAGGGTTTGGAAATGTGGGACTGTTTCTTCTCATGAACTTGCGGACGTCTGGTCAATTTGTCTGCCCTGAAGCCGATCAGATGATGGTCTGTCCATACTAAAGGGATAGGATCCTCCGTATGAATTTCCACATTCGAGAAGATTTGATCAAGGATGTGGCCTTTATTATGGGTGGGACGGGACACATACGGGGAGAGATTCATGGATTCAAGCGATTCAAACAACGAGATGGTTTCCTGCGCTGCCAGGTTGTCCATATGAATATTAAAATCCCCTAGCACCAAAAAATGATTATATCTAGGGACTAACGGTGCTATAGAGTCACTAAGGGACTTTTAAGGAAGTTCCCTGCATGACCCGGGGGTCTATAAATAAGCACGCCGGCCAGTGATTGATGGGGTGAAAGTATGCAGTGGAAACCTAGACATTCCGCCCCCTCTAGATCTTCCATAGGGACTGAGGTACAGGGGTAATCTTTATTAGTAATAATCGCAACTCCGCCCCCCATGCCCTTGACTCGGTCATTTCTCAAAATCTGGTATCCTGGAGGAATGGCTGTTGCAATAGTGGGGTTGGATGTTTCTGTAAGCCAATTTTCAGTCAGAAACACAATGTCTGGCTTGGACTCTTGCAGAAGCTCAAAAATGTCTAGGTCATGTTTATTTAGGGAGCGGGCATTAAGCAGGAAGGCCCTAATGTAGCCTGATTTACTTGTCCCTGGAGTATTGCTAAGTACTTTAGTCTCCTGTATCCCGCCCCCTAGGTTTCTCTCCACAGTGTTTTTAGCAGCAGTCCAGTTACAGTGAGTACAGGAGCGGGTCGTTCCGTCAACCATCATGGCAGAATGGTTATTACAGCGCGAGAGATTGCCTATCTTCAGCAGAGTGTCTCTACTGTAGGCTATGTTTTTTCCTGGATGGGGGCATCACCGGCATAGTTTTCGGCGTCAGACGCCTCCTGGACGCTTACGGGCGCAGACGGGCTTGCCTTAGGTGCGCCTTTGGCGCGCCAGCGGCGCGCCCACTGCGCGCGTCCGCTGCGCATACGCGCAGCGCCCCTCCTTAAGTGCTCCAGGTCTGAGCAGCTAGAGCGCTCACCTTCCAAAATGGCGGAACTCTAAAACTGCCCGGGAAACTTGCAATGCCGAGTTCGATTCCCGCCCTCCCTCCAACTGTGCAAATGTAATGCGTCTTAACAGTGCAAATCAGATTCAAATTCAAGAACACAATGATTTAAAAACAAACTTCTAAAAGAGCAAGCTTCTAAAAAATATTTAAAAAGACTGGCAGAGCTTTTTCTTTTTTTTAGAAAAGGTCGCCGGAACGGGGACCATGGTTATGAGCAGGTGCTAGGCGAGACCCTTTAGGGTGTTGGGTTGAAGAAAGGTCTAAGATCTAGAGCTGGTATTGCTGACAGCCAGCTTTCCAGACAGAATGATAAGACATCTGTGAGGTCTGAAATGTTCTGTTGAAGGAGCTGAGGATCTGTCTTGAATGAGGAGTCAGCTTTGCTGTTGAGAGAGGGGCAAAGCAGCAGGAGACTACCCAGGGGTCTCCCAAGCTGCAGCTATGTGGAGGAGGGCTCCATAGAGAAAGGGCTGTATAAAGAAATCATAAGCAACATCAACACTGTGGTGAAAAGGGGAGACTGGTGAGCTTCTGCATCCTGCCCATTATGAGTGTTTCCAACTGGGCTTGAAGGTTGCCTTGGTGCACCTTCTTGGTCAGTGCGGTTGCCAGTGTGAATCACATTTCTCAAACATCTGCAACAAAAAGCCCTGCTGTTGAGGGGGGGGAGGAGCCAGACAGCTAAGATGGGGTTAGCTCTTCTTTAACTCCCGCCCGACACCGACATCGTTAATCGCTTAGTTGGTGCTGGCGAATGTGGCGGCTCTCCCTAAATGGAGCCCTGCCTGAGAATTCTGTGGGTGGTTGAGGGGAGTCTCATTGGGACTGACAAGAGCATCCGGCCCAGCAACGAAGCAGACGTGCGGCCGCAGGGCGCTGCAAGATGGCTGCCTCCAGCGAAATCGAGCTAGCTCTACGGTTCCCCAGGCTGTCCTGAGCCCAAACAGCTGAATGCATAATCCGGAATCTGGGGCTAGCGGGGGGCTGCGGTGAGGTGCGGGAGCCTCCAGGCAGCACTTTCAGTCGTGGCCATGGTGCAGCCGCCTGCAGGGGATACCAATGCGCCTTGAGGGCAACAGCTGTAAAAAGAACCCCCGCGTTCGAGGAGGAAGATGACACCCTGTTGGAAGGGACCCACTCAGGCCCTGGGGGACCTGTCAGAGTGGCGCCCTAGCCATGAGGGAAAATGCCACAAGCACTGGACTTGATTCTGCCTACTCTGGGAGGCCTGCTACTTGCCTCCTGGACCCTGGGGAATGCAGCTGATGAGAGGGCCCGGTGGGCTGCAGCCTGCTCAACTTGCCACTGGGATTGCTTTCTGCAGGGACCATGATCTGAGGTGGGCCTCTGGCTCCCTCATATACTTTTGGGGTGGGGGAAGGTGGCCACTAAAGGCAGACTTCTGGTGCCAGGCTGCTCATGCGAGCCACGATCACCTCGTGAAGGGGCTAGGTGGGCTGGGTCCCGCAACGTGGACTGATCGAAAGACTTGGCCGAGGACATACGGTGCTTCCAGTCCTGGGCCGAAGCACGGATTGGGAATCACTCTGCAGGGGAGGTGAATGGAACTGCCCTCCCCTCTGAGATTTCCTGTTATCTAGGTCTGCTCGTGCAGCCCACATCTGACAGGGGGCGGGGGAGACAGGCTGAGAGCGGCATCAGTCTCCGTAATACTAGCCTTTCTCCGTGTGTAGGCCGGCTCCCCTGACAGGCCAAGATGGGCTGCGACAAGCCCCCGGCACCCCCTGCCCAAACGTAAATTGGCAAATTCACGATGCCGGCGGTGGGATGGAGGAAAATCAGCGCAGATAACCCTGGAATCATGACACGCAGGGAGGAGGAGACACTACTGTGATTTGCAAGTGATTCAGGACTCAAGTTCGGCTCTCGAAACTAAGATTGGTGAGGTCTGGGTGGACGTCGCCCTCCTGCGTCAAAATCTGTGGAATACCTTGGCCAGAGTGACTGAGGCAGAATAGCAGATTTCTGAAATGGAGGATAAGGTCCGAGACCTTAAAACTAAAGTTTTGCGCATATCTACAACTTTGAAGGGGCTCACCGACCAGTTTGAAGATGCTAAAAACAGGGCTCGCAGATGTAATCTTTGCTTTATTGTCTTCCTGGAGGGGGTGGAAGGCTCAGCTCCAGAGTGTTTCTTTGAGCAATGGGAGTAATCATGGATTGAAGGTGACCTATCAAACTGCTTCGTGGTGGAGAGAGCACACAGGTCGCTAGCCAAGAAACCTCCCCCGGGGGCCCCACCTCACCCAATGATTGCCAAAATACTCAACTATTGTGAAAGGAACAACATCCTTTGAGGGGCGAGGGTGAAGGACCAACTCATGTACCAGGGTATCCGAGTGCTGGTCTTCCCGGACTATACCCGTCGAGTCCAACTCCAGGTGAAATTGTATGACCAAGTAAAGCAAAAATTTCGGGCTATGGGCGTACAGTACATGCTCCTGTTCCCAGGGAGGCTGCAGGTGGTCCAGAATGATAAATCACACTTCTTTGATACACCTGAAGAGGTGTGGGACAGGCGGACAGAACAGAAACACTTCCAGCCAAACCTGCCGCCACCATGGCCAGACCAAGTAGAGGCGGGTGATCGGGCGGAGGGTGGGATGGGCCGTGTTAATACTGAAAGGCCCTTCTCTCCGTATATCTTAGCATTCGCGAAACCATCTTGCAATCTGGACGCCATTTCGTATTATAATCGAAACTGCTGCTTGGTTATTTTCAAGAAACAGTCTTTGGTAAGTTTTGTTTCCCAAGGTTGAGCTTTTCTTTCTGTAATTGCAAGTGTCCTTGTTAGTGCATGCCTTTCCCGTTAGATAGAGGCCTTCTCCCACCTGTCTGGTGGGGAGGATAGGCCAGACGACCTTGGGCAGTAGATAGCCTGTGCTCGGCTGCAGAATCGAAACTTATGTTCTCATACCCCATTGTATTACGACACCTACCAGTGTTTTTTCATAGTAGGCGGGTCTTTGTGGACTCTGCAACGTACATAATGTAATTTTATGCTTACAGGGTCCAGTCCCTCATCAGCCATCTCAGGAGGCTGGTCAGACTGGGCTCCGCTGCAGCGTAATATCAATAAATAATCTGATTTGTATTCTCTACTGTCTGACCGACTCTTCATTTGTATGGAAGGCTGAGAGGTGGTCGTGAGTGACCCGAGTGGCCCTTTTCGGGTCACTTCCTTCAGTTGGCGCCCGAACAGGGACTCAATCGGGTGACCTCATCCTCGCCCGCGGACGGGTGAGGAGGACAGGGCCGCATTGGGTCGGATAGGCGGATCGGGGGTCCCCTGGAAGATAGAGTTTTGTACTCGCAGCTACCCCGCCTGTCTGATCGGGCGGTGCCTTGCCAAGTGGTCATCCCGACTGGGGTCCTGAATGGCGAAACCCTTGGATCTGACTGTTTGGTCCGAAGAGTCGGCAGTGGAGAATGAATTCGTGTGACCTGTGTGCACCAGGTGAGCTTGTTTGGTTCTCTGTCGTCATGACGTTTGTTTGGTGGGTACTTTGGTTGGTCTAGGAATCAGTTTTAGACAAGCGCTTGCATTTGATTTTGAATATTTTTTTAGATATGGTACCATTTTGTTAATTTGTGATTGATGCAATCCGCGGAAGCGACTTTTGGTAAAGGCACGAGTGCATTTTAGTGTAATTGTGTGGTGAATGTGTTTCTTTGTGTGAACAGAATGCCTTGTTGGAGTAAGTTGTGTTGTGTGGGGTGTCGTTGTTGTTCTGCTGATGCTCGATCGGAGGAAAAGCAGCCCGCACCTGCGGAGGGCACTCAAAATTATGACATGTACGTCAAATACGGTTTGGTCCCATTATATTTAGTACACTATGGCACAAATATACGAGGGACAACGCTGAATGGCAGTGGCCGTCAACAGGCACCTTTGATGAGCAGAAATTGAATTATTTGGAGGAGAAATTGTTTGCTAAACGTAGCAGGCAGACGATGTTTGATTATCTTCAGGTATGGCGAAAGGAAGCTAAACAGAGACGAATGAGGGCGAAAAGGGAGGCACGGAGGGAGAAAAGGCAGACACTGACTCAGAAAGCAGTGGCGCATAATAAAGAGAAAGTGGAGAAGGGTATACAATGTGCTGATAGGAGGTTTCAATTGCAATGTGATAAGTCTTATGTTGCTAGGGAGGAGGCAGACACTTTTGTGGAAGAATTATTGGAAGAAATACTGCCTCCCCTTATGCCCCACATAGAATATATCCTGTCGTCCCACAGTCCTTGCCATCTGCCTCTGCCACCCCTGTTCCTGCTGTTTCTGGTATTGATCAAAGTGCTTTGGTTCCGGCATCATCAGCTTCTTCTTTGGCTCCGTCCCCCGCAGTCGCCGTGGCTGCTAGTCTTCCTGCCACTCCTGTTGTTACGGCGTCAATTTCTCCTTCACAGACACTTACTACTCAGCCGATGTTGACCTTGATGCCTCCCCCTTCGATTACTGTGTTGTCCCCTCTTCTCTCTTCTGCCCCCTTGTTAGGTGCCGAGACACCGGTGCGTGGCCAGGACGACGGAGATGGGGCAGTTGCAAAGGAGCGATTGGGACGGGTATTGATTCGATCTGATGTGGGAGATATGGAGAAAAGGATGGTGGCCAATCAAGCTGCCCAGCGGGCCCGTAATCCTATTTATGGTGTTGAAGATGTATGGAGTGTGTTAAAGGACTATGAGCCGATTGTCCAGCAGCATGCCCTTAAGCACATGTCGGCTACTTTGATTGGACTATGGGAACAGTGTTTTAAAGGTGTCGCACCTCAGGCCGTTTATGATATTAGAGACCAAGTGTATGCCACGGGCATGGCTCAAATGAGGTTTTCGCTAGTGTTACCACATTGATAGGATATCGAGGTAGATTGCATCAGAAATCTCCGACGACGATATCCAAGTTCCCGATGAGGGAAGTTCACCCCATTTTCCACCCGGAGATACCGGAGCTACGTGATCAGCATGATCAGGTGACTAGGCAGCGAGTAGAGGCTCGTTTTCAAGAACAATGGGTTTATACTCCTTGGAAGAGGAGTGAAGTCCTCTCGATTACGGCTCAGTTACCCGACCCCAAGAAAAAATCCTACTGCGTATTATAAAGAATTGACAGAGGCTGCTGCATCGACGGTAATGACGTTGGCAGATATTGAAATGTTTTTGGGCTTATTGGTGCCAGTGGATATCTGGCGACAGATGCATACTCAGGACCATGCCCTAGAATTGGGTGGTACTTGGGATGAGATTAGGACGTGGGATGGGGAGAGGAAGCCTGGTGAAAAGCCCAGGGCTGAGATCTTGGCTTTGCCAGGCGCATTATTACCTATATGCACTCTCTTATCCCACCTCGGAAGGTGGACTGGGATAAGCTGGCCGCATGTTGTCAGAAGAAAGATGAAAGTGTGTCTGATTTCTTTTACCCGGTTCGAAGGTGTGTTCTTGGATTTTAGTGGCCAGGATTTGTCTTTGGAAGGGGGTATCCGATTGTTTGTTAACAGGTTTGTCACAAATTTGCTCCCAGAGATTGCAACCCGGTTGCAGGCTGCTGAGAGCACATGGACTACTTCTACCCCTTCGGTGATATTGAGTATGGCTCAGTATTATGAGCATAGAGAGAACGAGGAGAAAGAGAAGGTAGAAAAGAAAACGAAGGAGCTGAAGACAAAGGTATTGATGCAGCAGGCATCCAGGGGGCAGGGACGGGGTCGAGGTATTGGACCTGCTAGCGGCTTTCTCGTACGAGCTGAAATGCTGTGCCTGTGGGCTCAAATCAATGTGCGTATTGCAAGGAGGAAGGGCACTGGCGCAGCGAGTGCCCAGTTTTGCTGCAAAAGGTTGCGGTTCCTAGAGGACGGGGGCGAGAGGGCGAGGCCGAGGGGGAATGTGATCAGGTTGGAGATCAGGCTACTGGGACATCACTGGGCCGTTACGATCAAAATTACTTTGATGACATTTGAGGACGGCAGTATTATCATGATGATTATGATTTGTACGAGGTGACGGGATGTCTTAGAGCTAGGACAGCCAGGGACAGGGTAAGGGGCCGGTTCCGATACCTGTAGATCAGTGTGGACCTTATATTAGTGTGGATTTGCAGGGCTCGGAAAATACATTTTTGGTGGATACAGGAGCAATGAATAGTTCTGTTTTGAGGTCGCTGGTCCCTTGGGCAGCCCTGTATGGCCATAACAATGTTTCGGTTGGTTTTTCTGGTGTGCCGGTAGTAAGCCTCATCTCCAAACCCCTTGCTTTGACTATAGGCCCTTTCACCATTGATTCGCCGTTTTTATTAACATCAAATTGTGGAAAGAACTTGTTGGGATTAGATCTGTTGAAGAAGTTACATGCTACTATTTACTGTTCCCCGGATGGTGTCCATATGACAATGGGTCCAAGTGTGGTTAGTACTACGCAATGTTTGTCTAAAGATGCTCCCCTTCCAGCTGAGTTTAAGGATGTCCCATCTACGTTGTGGGCCACAAGCGACACGGATGTGGGACTTTTGCAGATACCTCCAGTTTCTATTCAGGTTAAAGAAAATGCAATATTGCCTCGTATCCCTCAGTATAAAATTTTGCATGCAGGAGAACAGGCGTTGTTGCACATAATGCAAGATTTGATTCAGTCAGGAGTTGTGGAGGAGACAGCGGCAAATGTGTGTAATAGTCCCATCCTTCCTATTCTTAAGAGGCCACCTCCGGGTTCCTCTGATGATGTTGCCGATGTTTATCATTTTGTGATTGATTTACGCGAAGTTTATAAAATTGTGGTTCCTCAGTTTCCCGTGGTTCCTGACATTACTGCTCTTTTAACTATGATTTCTTCTTCTGCTAAATTCTTTTCTGTTATTGATTTGAAGAATGCCTTCTTTAGCATCCCTGTTCATCCAAATAGCAGGCATCTTTTCGGATTTTCCTTAGCAGGTCGTAGTTTTAGATTTTGTCGAGTTCCTCAGGGGTACACTGAGAGTCCTAGCATATATAGCCAGGCTTTGAAAGGTCAATTGGACTCCCTCACCCTTCCCCCAGGTAATGTATTGTTGCAGTATGTGGACGATTTTTTGATTGCATCCGATACTGAGGAAGGATGTAGAGAAGCTACAGTAAAATTGTTGCTGCATTTGGCTCAATATGGACATAAGGTGTCCTTTTCAAAATTTCAATATTGTCGACAGGAGGTCACCTATTTAGGTCACCTACTGTCGAAGGAGGGTCGGAAACTAACTCCTGAGCATATTAATGCTGTAGTTAACATGCCTGTTCCAAGGACCCAAAGGGATGTACGAGCCTTCATGGTATTACTTCCTATTGCGTCATTGGATACCGAATTTTGCTTTACTAACAAAGCCGCTGTTATATTTAACAACTAAAGATGTGCATGAACCTTTGCCTTGGACGCCTGAATGTCAACAAGCTTTTGAGCAATTGAAGGTTGCGCTTTGCTCGGCTCCTGTGCTTGGCACACCCGATTACAACAAGCCGTTTGTGTTATATGTACACGAGTCGGCCGGTTGTATTTTTCTGCTGCGCTTGATCCCGTCGCGAAAGCCCTCCCGAGCTGTTTAAGAGCAACCGCGGCTGTGGCCGTCTCTATTCGACAATCGGCAGGGCTTGTCCTTGATACTGATCTCACAGTTATGTTACCTCATGCTGTGGCTACGCTTTTGAAAAGAACAAAGACACAGCACCTTACCAGTGCACGTCTGACTGGCTATGAGCTAATAACCCTCTTTACACCACACATTACAATTAAAAGATGTGCCACTCTGAACCCTGCCACGTTACTACCCCTCCCTTCGGAGAGTGAGGAAATAGACATACATGATTGCATGTTTCGGACGGAAGAGGAGACGAAGGGACGGGTAGACTTGACTGATGTTCCCTTATCTGACCCCCAAGGGGAACCATATGTCGATGGCTTTTGTTTTAAATTACCGGATGGCACCACAACTGCTGCTTATGCAATCACAAAACTGCATACAATAGTTGAGACATCACGAGTTCCCTATCAGTCGGCCCAAGCTGCAGAGCTGGTGGCTCTAATTCGAGCCTGCGAGTTGAGTCACGGATTGGCGGTCAATATTTATACTGATAGCCAGTATGCCTTCAGAGTCGCTCATAATTTTGGGCGGCTCTGGGCAGAGAGAGGATTTCTCACTTCCCATGGTTCGAAAATTCAACATGGCCCTTTAATAAATAGGCTTCTGTCGGCTTTAACCCTGCCCAAGAAACTGGCAATAGTGAAATGTAGCGCTCACAAAGCAATTACTGATGATGTGGGAAGGGGAAATGCTTTTGCAAATCAAACAGTTAAGGAGACGGCCCGATCTAAGATGAAAAAGATGTTTGTAGCAGGTCCTGCTAGATGGGTGCCAGAAGTTACGATGTTTGAGGACACATTAGATAATGTGAAGGAGATACAGAGCGAGGTGACGGTTGAGGAATTAGCAATATGGCAGGAAAGCACAGCGCAATTGGATGATGATGGGTGCTGGGTAGATAAGTCGGGGAAGCAGAGATGGATGCTGCCAGATGCATATGTTCTTCCTGTAGTCACTATGGCTCATGGACCAGCTCACATTAGTGCTAGGGGTATCTGCAAGTTGCTAGACCCTGTATGGCAGAATGATAATATCACAAAGACGGCTGCCCATTTGGTGAAATATTGCATGGTGTGTATGATGTACAATCCTGCAAAGGGTACTCCCACACCTCCCAGTAATTTTGCAACCCCTTCCTTCCCTTTTGAAGTCCTTCAAATGGATTTCATTGAGATGGAACGGGTGAATAATCTGAAGTATGTGTTAGTGGTGGTCTGTGCATTCAGTAAATGGGTTGAGGCTTATCCTACTAAGGAGAATACAGCTTTGGCGACTTCCAAAAGAGTTCTTCCCTCGTTTTGGTTTGCCCCGTTTGATTTGGAGTGATAACGGCAGCCATTTTAATTCGAAAGTCATCCAGTTGGTGTGCAATGGCCTGCACATTAAGCAAAAGTTTCATGCTGCGAATCACCCTCAGTCAGCAGGTTTAGTTGAGAAATACAATGGTACACTCAAACTAAAGATGGACAAAATTCAGGAGAGTACAGGATTGAAGTGGCCAGATGCTGTCGACAAGAGTTACAGCCCATACTAGAACAGTGTTGTCCCCTTACGAGGTTGTTTTTGGTCGGCCTGCTAATGTCTGGGGCGTTCCGAGACCTCGTCATTTCTCCGAGATAGATCACCCTTTGTTGATAGATTATTTATGTGAGTTGACTAAAAATTTGCGTTCTATTCATCAGCAGATTCAAGAGGCCTTGCCATCCACTCCAGAGGGACCAGGCCACGATCTCCGGCCAGGGGATTTTGTGTTGGTTCGCCACTTTCAGTGCAAAAGCAGTCTGGAGCCCCGATGGAAAGGGCCTTTCCAGATCCTCCTCTCTACCCGTACAGCGGTGAAGGTGGACGGTCGGAAAAATTGGATTCATTCAACGCACTGCAAGAGAGTGCCACTTCCTCTGCCCTATGACCAATGGAGGCTCTAAGGCTTTGGGGATTCCGAGATGGAGAAGGTTCCCCGTTTCATTCCTTTCTCCAATGCCAGAGTAACATGGGCACCTTCTGAGGAGGAGAGTGATGCAGTTTTGAATGAGGCAGTGCCACCTGAGATTAAGGCTAGCCAAGAGCTTCAGTCGGCTGGCCCATCTGTGTCTGAGCCTGAGTCAGTCAGTCCCTCTGAAAGTGAGCCTTTATTTCTTGATCCCTCTGCTCCTGGAGTTGTTAGGTACAATTTGCATCCTCGACGGAGGGACAGTGCACCAAAGGAAAAGTGAGATTAGTAGGGATGGACTTCATGGATGAAGAATAGGGTGTATGTGCCTTGTTTACGGTACCAACGATAGATTAGGGAAAGGGAGATTGGTGCATTGTCCGAGACACTGGACAGAATAAGTTTGGGGTGTCTTCCCAGGAGGGAGGTACCCTATCCTGAGTGAAGTGGATTTTCCTCGTGAAGGGCTGCAATCACGCAGCTGCATCGAGAAGTGCTCAATAGCACCACCGTAGATGAACAATAGGAGCATGCCAGCGAGGCTCAAAGGAGAAAAAAAACGGACGCTGGAAAGAAGATTGTTTATTTGGTTTCATTGAGGTTATATTAATTGTACCTTTTCGTTCTGCTATCATGCATCCTTTTGGCAGGCCAATGATTGATGAAGAACAGCCATTGGGTCTTGTTGTTTTGTCACGATCATCATGGATCAAACAGCGGAGAGTAATATTTCCCTTTCTTGCTATTCTGCTGATGATTATCTTTTGTGGGGTTCTCTGGGCGTTAGAGTATACATGTAACTCGCCTACTCCTGACAATGATATCTTTTTTACACCAAGACGGAAGAGAATGCTTTCTAATAATGTTTTTTTGGACACTCATAAGAGATTTTTTAGTAATGGTATCGCTTGTTATCCTACTGAATCTGTGACTAGACTGTGGACTGCTTATCCTTTGTCTTTGATAAATTATACGTATTCTAAGCCGACAAATTTTGTTGAGGTAAAAGGGGAGTTTCGATTTGGCTACCCAGGGCCATTCGTGTATCATCGTAAGCCCACGGGAATGGGTTACCCCGGCTGTGACAATAATACGTATTGTGATAATTTCTATTTGGAAGAGCAAAATATAACGTTGGTGGGATGGCATTATAAAGAAGTGACGGTTCCTCGAAAAGCTGGCTATTACCCTGCTTGTTGCCCCATCATAAATAGTACTGATACCATATTGTATATTAACTGCTATGGGGTGATCATATCCAAAGAGACATTCCCTTTGAAAGGTTCGGAAGGTTCTAGCACCATTACAGCTAATTCTTGCTATTTAGCTGTGAACTATGACAGACCGATATATGCACATCCCGGGTTCTTCTTTTTATCTAATGGAACGTACTCAAATGTTCATAACGGCACCAATGATGTAGCTCTTGGGATGGTGCTGCCTCTGGGGGTCCCTTGTAAATATGCCCACAGACAGGTAAAATGGGTGAAGAGAACACTTACAAAGGAATTTTGCGAAGGAGTAACAGATATTGAGATCAACAATTACAGTAATGGTATTACTTTTGGTTATATCCTGTCTGCTATCTTTACGTTGGGGGGAATGGCTATGAGTAGAACTGAAAAGGCCCGGGAATACTTTGGCTGTAAGTTGCAGATATTGTCCAATACTACAGTGGCAGCATTACGTGACATCACCATTCAATTAGAGAGTATGAGGATCTATTCTGAACAAACTAGATATGCAGTTGATTTTATTTTAGCAAAAAATGGTTGTGCATGCGCAGTTATTGGCGATCAGTGCGTAGTGGAAATAACCAATATGGAAAAGAATATTACTAAGCATATCCTGGACATTATTGAGAATGTCAAAGGCATGGAACCAGGTAATTGGAGTTGGTCCCTTTTTGGAAAAATGTGGCTGGCAAATAGAAAAAGCAATCTATCTCATTGCTATATTAATACTTTGCTGTGTCCTTATTCAATGTCTTCCAATGTGCTGCACCTATTGTATTGACTCCAAAAGGGAAGATATCGATTCATGATACCAATGCTGCAATAATGTTACAGAAAGAAATAGACATGATGATCATAGACGAGGGTACCTTCGAAACATCTTCTCTTCTCATAGAGCACATTCCTACTGTTGATGATATGAAATGAGTATAAAAATAGCTATGTGCTTTTATTATTTATTTTTGTTTTGCTCTTGTTTCCAATTGTAGATGGTTAGCTCATGCTAACAGGAGGGTTTGTTAATACTGAAAGGCCCTTCTCTCTGTATATCTTAGCATTCGCGAAACCATCTTGCAATCTGGACGCCATTTTGTATTATAATCGAAACTGCTGCTTGGTTATTTTTGAGAAACGGTCTTTGGTAAGTTTTGTTTCCCAAGGTTGAGCTTTTCTTTCTGTAATTGCAAGTGTCCATGTTAGTGCATGCCTTTCCCGTTAGATAGAGGCCTTCTCCCACCTGTCTGGTGGGGAGGATAGGCCAGACGACCTTGGGCAGTAGATAGCCTGTGCCCGGCTGCAGAATCGAAACTTATGTTCTGTACCGCCATTGTATTACGACACCTACCAATATTTTTTCATAGTAGGCGGGTCTTTTGGGACTCCGCAACGTACATAATGTAATTTTATGCTTACAGGGTCCAGTCCCTCGTCAGCCATCTCAGGAGGCTGGTCAGACTGTGCTCCGCTGCAGCGTAATATCAATAAATAATCTGATTTGTATTCTCTACTGTCTGACCGACTCTTCATTTGTATGGAAGGCTGAGAGGTAGTCGTGAGTGACCCGAGTGGCCCTTTTCGGGTCACTTCCTTCAGCTGGCAGGGTCCCACCACCACATAAAAAGATCCCGCAGAGGGCACCTTGACCACCTGGAGACGCCCGCTGCCTCGGATTCAGAGAGGGAGGGGACCGGCGCCCTGGCCTAATCGGAGGCAGGAGCTGTGGGAGGAGAAGCTCTCAATGTGGGGAATGAGTAGAGGTCCTTCTGGGAGTACATCTACATGGGATCTGTTACGCGTTTTTGCGCCAACACCACTACATCCTGTACACAGAGCAAACAGATTTGAGGCCGAGGAGGTGAACCAAGAGACAGGTTTAGTTACCGCCTAGTTACAAAGTGGAATTAAGTTCAGGTAACAGATGCTTCTAGAGGGGAAGTTTAGGGAGAAGTGTTTTGGGGGAGTGGGAATTGGATGGTTTGTTGTGCTGTTTGTTTTAGATTTAATTCTTTAGTCACACACCTCGCTGCCCTTGTCAGACATGGTCCTGTCCCTCTTGTCAGTACATGGAGGGAGGGACACTGGAAGGATTTTTTTAGGGCTGGGTTCCATAACACCCTTCCCACACGTCTTTACTTCCACATCGCTGTTTAGGCCACCATGACCATTTTTTCAGTTCTGACGTGGAACGTCAATGGGCTCCTCAACCATATTAAGAGGGG
This sequence comes from Calotriton arnoldi, assembly GCA_963921515.1. Taxonomy (NCBI): domain Eukaryota; kingdom Metazoa; phylum Chordata; class Amphibia; order Caudata; family Salamandridae; genus Calotriton; species Calotriton arnoldi. The sequence goes on along the minus strand of CAWUFW010003582.1, from coordinate 1,559,469 downwards.
AGCCGTCATGCCCTTTCTTCAACACTACGGGCCCCAGCTCGTTCTACTCGAAGAAACTCACCTTCTGGGTCATAATGCTCTTTTCTAGCCAGATACGGTTACACTAAGGTGTATCACGCAGTGTTTACTTGAGGGTCCATGGTTGTGCCATAATGATCAATAAGTCCCTTTCGCTGGTGGTCTCTCAGGTGAGCCGGGACACTCTTGGGGGATATGTGCTGCTAGAGGGCTCAATATAAGGTGCCCTCTACAACATTTAAGTGTCTATGTTCCCCCAACTGGCCACCACTACACTGAAGATGCTCAGGGACCTTCTATTAAACCTCCCCCCAGGCAGGACGCTCATAGGGGTGACTTCAATGACATACTGGGTCCTCTACATTCTTTGCGTGCCCCGGGCATTGAAACTAGAGAGGGAAAGGAACTGCATAAATGGGCACTGGGCCTTGGTTTATGCGATGCCTGGAGGGTATGGATCCTAATACCAGGGAATACACTCACGCATCAGCAGCACACGGCTCCCTATCCTGGATTGATTTCTTTCTGATGCCAGCGTTGGACCTCCTGCATACCCGGCGATCTCACATCCTAGCCAGTGGCCTTTCGGAACATTCACCCATGCTACTCCAGCTAGCAGACCACAGGCGGGGGCATCAGATCTGGGACTTTAATGCCTGGTTTCTCCAGGGACATTGTGGGAAGCGTGTAATGCCACCATGCGTGGTAATGCACGATCATATGTTAGAGGCTGCACCCGTGAGGTGCATGACTGAATGGGGCAACCGGAAAGGTCCATTCAAACCCTAGAGAGCACGCATCGGGGTAATCTGCCTGAACTGCTGGGCTGACATTTGGCTTTGAAAAGGGAGACCCTGCACCAATTGTGTTTAGATGATGTTATGTTATGTTAATGCTATTTTTATAGCGCACGTATCACCCGGGGGCATCTCAGCGCTGTTGAGGAACCTGAACGGGAGGACAACCAGAAAAATTTATACAGATAGGCTTTTAGTTGTTTTCTGAATTTACTGTAGATAGGAATCTCACGGAGAGCTATGGGTAACTTATTCCAGTACCCTGGGGCAAGATGAGAAAAGGCCTAACCAACGACACAGGGAAACATCGAACAGACGTGTCTATGAATGGGTGGATAAATCAGGCAAACTCCTCCTCTGGCTGGCGACTAAAGAATTCGAGTCTAGGGTGGTGCCCAGTGTTGTGAGGAAGGATGGCACTTGAGCCATGACTGGCTCTGAAATAGCCTCTTCTTTGAGAAATACTCTGCCCTTCTATATGCTGAGAACACATGACCCCAGCAGGAGACGTCCACCCTGGTCATTGCTGACATTCCACTCCCCTGTCTCTCCCTCCTAGAACATGAATTCTTGGTCCAGCCTTTGACAATCGAAGAGGTGAAAGAGCGACTTGAGGAGCCTAATGCTGGTAAGACTCTGGGACCCTATGGGTTCCAAGTGGAATACTACCATAAAATGTGTCCCGTGTTTACACGCCTATCTTAGCCATGTATCTTGAAGCTAACGACCGGGGGCGATTCCCTGCGGAGATAGACCAAGCCACCATCGTGCTGTTGTTGAAACCTAGCAAGCCACCAGATTGATGCAACTCCTACCAGCCCAACTCCCTCATTAACACAGAGGTTAAATTATACGCCAAGGTGCTGGAGCGCAGATTGACTCACGAACTGACTAGGCTGGTCCACCCAGACCAATGCGACTTTATCCCCCACTGTGGCACGAGACACTGCATAAGGAGGGTTTACTTGACCCTCATGCTTTGGGTCATTGCACTGTGCCACCGCCTTGCTGCTTCTTGATTTCCAGAAAGTGTTTGACTTGCTGGGCTGTTCTTTTCTGCAGGAAATCCTGGTGAAAATGGGATTTGGAGTACGATTCTTATGCTACATTTGGGTTTTTTATACCGAACCATAGGCACAGGTGAGGGTGAACAGAGTGGCATCCCCTTGGTTTCCGATCAGAAGAGGCACGAGGCAGGGATGTCCCCGATTTCCACTGCTGTCTTCATTTACTCCGAAGCCCTTGAAGTGAGATCAGAGTGCCGTGGGGCCGGAGGTCAGTGAGTGTGCTGCTGTGGGCTTGGCTGGGCAGAGTCTGGAGTCTTATCTCCAGCACACCCGAGTTTTTCACAGGTCTTTAAAGATCATTTGCATATTTACATACCTTTGTAAACTGGTTACCGACGCTTAGTTTTTTTCTGGTTCCAGTACCCCCTGGGCCCCCAGTCTGCCTATTCCTTACATTTGTATTTTACATTTACTAGTGTGAAAATGCATTTCATGAAAAGAAATATAAAGTAGGGTTGCCAAAAGAAAAATGCCAGCCATGTGTTGTTTAAAGAGCCTGCAAAGACCTTGTCTTGACATTAAATAGGGTTATAAATAAAAAAAGTATGCATTCATTCGTAATGTGATGTTTAAAAAGCTTTATTTGAAAGTTAACAAAGTATACAAAATACCAGCAATACAGAATTAAAATATAACAAATAGGAATATAACTGAAGAGTTGGCTAGTACTATTAAGAAAAATCAAAGCTATTTTAAATTTTATAGGGAATGAGGAGGAAAAAGAGGGGGGAAGGAGAGAAAGGGAGATGAGAGGAAAGAGTTTTACACATTGATCTATTAGAGTAATGCATATTACAAAGGAATGTGAGTGAATTTCTTAATTGATTAATTACATACAATAAGCCAACAAGGGTTAAAAAGTGAAGAACAGAGAAAACAAGTATTCAAGGAGGTTTAAAGTTTTCAGAATTTAAACGAGATTTATCTGTTAAAACTAGCTGATCTAAATAATTAATAAGGGGTAGCCAAAAAAGATCTCTATTAACCATTGGCTTACAGGAGGAGGCGAAAGCAGTGTCAAGTCGATGAAATTGGCAAAAACTATTCCACCAATGTTGTATAGATAGTTTTGTGAGAGTTTTCCAGTTGAAAGAGATATGTTGGAAAGCTAAAGCAAGCATAAGATCAAAGAGACCATGGTTAGGGGGGGGTAGGTCTAAGGAGTCAGAGAGACTTCCAGAGAAAAGAAGAGGAATAGAATAAGGGATGGAAATATTAAACAGGCGAGAAATATAAGACCAGACTTTCCCCCAAAAGTTAGAAACCGATGGGCAAAGGAAGAGAAGGTGTATAAGATTGGCGTTAGAAAAACCACAGGTCCAACAATTAGAGTCAGAAGAATGGGAAAAGCGAGCAATAGAAACAGGTGTGAGATAAAGTCTATGGTAAAGGAAAAACAGAGATTGTGTAAGAGAGGCAGAGCGAGAAATTTTTAGAGAGCGGGACCAACGTTTATCCCAGAAGATGATAGTCCATTCACATCCCAGGTCAGATTCCCAAGAGAGTTCCAAATTGGATTTTGCACGTTCTAGATTAGGAGCTGAGAAGTATTTGTAGATGAGAGAAGCTTTGGGTAGAGAGAAGAGAATCTGAAGAAGTGAGTTTTGAACAACAGGAAGGGACGAAGGGGGAAGAGAGTAATAAATATCAAGAATAACTGCCATGAGAGTAGTGAATTTCTGTAAAAAGGATCGGGGGTAATGGAATAAAACTTGAAATTGGGGAAATGAACATGGAGATAATCCATCAAAAAGATTTTTGACCCAAATTATGCCCTTTGACCTCCAAGTTTTCCAAAAGAAGGGCCTATTATTAATGAGAATAAGGGAATTGTGCCAAATTGGAGATTCTAAAAAAGATTCTCTAGAGATGGGATTAGGTTGTACCAAATGTTTCAAAAGGGAACAAGTGTGTTTAAATAAAGGAAGAGAGGTACAGGGGGTTTTAGCAGAAAAAGCCATAACTTCCATTAAAGAGAAGGGTAATAACAAGGTTTGTTCAATGGATAGCCAGAGGGGAGTGAAGTGGGAAGGATCGGGAAGGAGCCATTTCGAGGCCTGACGAAGGGAAAATGATTTATGGTAGAGACGAAAGTCAGGAAAGTTTACACCTTCATTAGACTTTGACTTACGAAGAGAAGATAAGGAGATCCTGGCTTTCTTATCCTTCCAAAGAAATTTAGAGAGACACGAGTCAATCTGCTTAAAATAAAAGGCAGGAATATGAATGGGGAGCATGGAGAATGTATAAATCAAAATAGGGGTAATCATCATTTTGATTGAGTCTAGCCGACCCCACCAAGAAAGGAAAAGGGGGTTCCAAGAAGAAAATAATTTATCAATTCGGGATAAGACTGCAGACATATTTAATTTAATGGAGGAAGCGATGGAATTGGAAAACCACATACCTAAATATTACATTTTTGAATTATTCCAGGCAAAACCAGTGGAAGAAAAGGTGTGGGGAGACAAAATTTTGTAAGGGGGAGGATTTCTGTTTTGTCTGAATTGATTTTATAACCAGAAACAAGGGAAAAGGAAGCAAATTCATGTAATAAAGGGGAAATAGAAGTTTCGGGCACAGAAATAAAGAGTAGGATATCATCCGCGTAAGCGGAAAGTTTTAATTGATGGTCACCATAAGAAAACCCAGAAATGGAATCATTATTACGAATAGAGGATAGGAAGGGTTCAAGAGCTAAAATAAAGAGGAGAGGGGAAAGAGGGCAACCTTGGCGGACACCACGCTGAAGAGGAAAATAAGATGAAACGCAGCCATTAACTAATACTGAGGCTCTGGGGGCAGAATACAATAAAGAAATAAGAGAAATCAATTTGGGGCCAAAACCATGCCACTTTAATGAAGCAAATAAGAAGGACCAATCAACTCTGTCAAAAGCTTTTTCTGCATCAACAGAAATGGCCGCTAAAGATGTGGAAAGGGAAGGGATTTTGTTTAAAACATTAAGAAAAAGACGAGAATTATCGGAAGTGAGCCTACCCTTGACAAAACCACATTGCTCCTTACCTATTAAGTGGGGCATAAGAGGGTCTAAACGTAAAGCAAGTGATTTAGCAAATAGTTTATAATCAACATTGACCAGGGAGATCGGGCGATAATTCTTACAAAACATGGGGTCACGACCTTCTTTATGTATGAGGCAAATTGTAGCTTCCTGAAAGGTACCTTCTGTCTTACCGGCTAGAAAAAATGACTGGAAGAGATTTAAGAGTTTAGGGAGTAATAGATTTGAAAAGTGTAGATAAAATTCAACAGGAAAACCATCTGGGACAGGAGTCTTCCCTTTAGTCAAGGTATTTAAGGCAGTGGATAATTCAGTAAGGGATAAATCTGTTTCAAGATCAGAAAGATTAAGGTGAGAATTGGAAGGAGTTGGAAGTTTATTTAGATAATCTTGGATAAGAGAAGAGGAAGGAGGAGATTCAGGGGTATAAAGATCCTTATAAAAGAGTTTAAATTCTTTGAGGATGTCTTGATCTCTATGCAAAAGAGAGCCATTTGAAGATTAAATAGAATCGATTAGAGTACGGTCTTTACGTGTTTTAAGATAATTCGCCAAGAGCTTACCCGCTTTATTACGACCACCTTAGTAGCGAGCGCTACTACGAAGGAGTATTGAGGACGCATTATCAATAGTAGTTTTGTTAAAGGCTAGTTTAGCACGTATCAACTCTGGCGAGACCGAATCCATGGAAGAAGTATAGAATTTGTGTTCTAAGAGCTTAATATGCGCCAAAGCAGTCTTCCGTTGTTGAAGGAAGCGCTTCTTTTTTTTTTAAACAAAATCTATAATAAAGCCTCTCGCAGAAGTTTAAAAGAGTCCCATATGATATGGGGGGAGGAATTGGGATCACTGTTAAGATCAAAAAATTCATTTGCAAAGGTGCGAAAAGAAGAGGAGAAAAGAGGGTTCAGAAGAAGAGAGTTATTAAAACGCCAGCGGGAGGACCTGGGATGTGGAGGGAGCAAATCAAGATCTGTTACAATTGGGGCGTGGTCAGAGATGACTATAGGTTCAATAGAGGAAGATAAGAGGTTTTGAGATAAAGATTGAGAAAGAAAGATATAATCTAGGCAGGAAAGGGAGACGTGAGGAGGAGAAAAGAAAGAAAAGTCAAGAGTATCTGGATGGGAAAGTCTCCAAGAGTCTACAAGGTGTGCTTGAGAGATAGTGTTAAGGAAATGTTTGTGAGTCTTGTGAGAAACAAAACGAACTTGAGATTGGCGGTCGAGAAATGGGTCTACAACTTGATTGCAATCGCCTCCTAAAATGAAGAGATCGTCTCTAAATTGAATACATTTCTGCGTAATCAGTGGCCAAAAGGAACAATCAGGATGTGTAGGTCCGTAAATATTAAAAACAGTTAAAGAAACATTATTAATTAACAACTTCGCTAACAACCACCTACCTTCTGTGTCAATTTCTTGCGATATAACTTTACAATTCAATTTCTTGTGACATAGAATTATAACACCATTTTTCATATTGGTAGAGGGAGAGAATAAAACTGAGCCCACCCAGCCTCTTTTTAATTTTAACGCTTCAATTTCTGTGAGGTAGGTCTCTTGTAAGAGAACCAAATCAGGGTTATAAGAAGCAAGATGGGAAAGAATTCTCTGTCTTTTAATTGGGTTAATAAAACCTTTCACATTCCAGGAGATAACTCTGAATGTAAAATCATTAAGGATATATACAGAACAAAATATGCAATAGTGAAAAAATGAGATAAGACACAAATAGGAAAGAGGGAAAGAAAACAGGGAGAGGAGAAAGGGAGATCAAATAGTAGCAAAAAAGGATAAGAAGAGATAGGACATATCCAAGGAACCAAGGAAGGAGAGAGGAAGGAAAGAAAGGCGGATAAAAGAAAGAACAAAAAGAGAAGACAGTACATGTCAACAAGTGGAATCAAATGAAATAGTGAACAACAATAGAAAAAAGCGAAAGATTGACGACTGTAATACGTACCTTTTGAGGGAGAACAAGAGGAAGCGGGTGGGAGGTGGCGACACATAGGAGAAGACGACACAACCAACCAGGGAGGGAGTACCACAACGGGGTACCAGATGAGACAAATAGGAAACGGAGAGAGGGACGTATCAATAGAAAAAATCTGCAAAAGAGTGAGAGGAGAGAAAAATTTACATGAAGGATTAAAGGAACATATTATTAAATAACAACCATCAGCAACCTGCGGAAGAAAACATTTGTGAAGGGTTAAAGGAACATATTATTAAATAACAACCATCAGCAACCTGTGGAAGAAAAAATTTGCATTAGACCAAACAGGGTGAAACAAAACCTGCCAGCAAAAAATGAAAAAGTCACGGAATGGAGGATGATGAGGAAGAGAGAGGATCGGAAGTTTCCATAGAAGAAGTGGAATGTAGAAGGATAAATTTCTTCAGGTCAGCTGGATCATCAAAAGAGGAAGTGTTATTTTGGTAGGTGACTTTGATCAGACATGGATGGAACAGTCCGTAACGTGCTCCAAGTGTACGTAAGGCAGGACGAAGATTAAGGAATTCTTTCCGTCGTTTAGCTGTTGCCTGAGACACATCTTGCGAGATGAAGAGTTTAGAGCCTAACCAAACAAGCTGCTTCTTGTGTTTGGCTGCGTTTAACACTTGTAGTAAGTCTGTAAATTTTAAAAATAAAAAGATCACACCCCTCGGTTTCGAAGGACCAGCCGATGAGGATAGGCGGGGGCCTAACCTGTGAGCACGTTGAATGTTGAGCGTTGTAGAAGCAGGAAGGTCCAGAAGTTTTATGAGAAAAGTACAGAAAAATTGAATGGGGTGTACCCTCCAAGCCTTCAGGAAGGCCATACAGGCGTAGATTATTGCGTCTGTTTCTGTTTTCAAGATCCTCCGCTGATTTCTTTAGCAAACAGACCTCCCTCTCTAAAGTAGATAGCTTAGTGGAGAGATTCTGTAAGTCATCGACTTGATTTTCCACAGTAGTAATACGAGATTCCATAGACGCCCATTTAGTGTCCAACAACTGGAGACGTGAATTAGTCTCTTCAATGAATGGATGCAAGGCGCGAATTTCTTCAAAGACCATGTCTAAGGAAACCGGAGAAGGAGGTTTCGGTGGAGAGGGAGGGTCTTGTTTGAGGCGTTTGTTGGCAGAAGTAGGGGTCTGCAATTTGGTTGAAGACGTAGATGACGTAGATGGGGTCGAAGACTTTGAAGACCCAGATTGCGCCATTGCAACACTACTGTTAAGCGCAGAGTCAGTATGACAGGATTCCAAGACAGGGGCGTGGGCCGGGTATCTCCTGCTAGTAATAAGTAACTTCTTACTCCTACCCATATAGTGGAGGAGTAATAGTCTCAGTGAAGCAAAGGAGAAACCACCAGCGCACAACCAAAGTGATTTAGAGAAACTGCGCGACACAGTGTAATCAAATAATGACAGCGCTGCTGAGATAGAGGAAGCTTAGTTTCGCCTAAGAAGACAAGTACTTCTTGTTTTGAACCAAAGTCAACACAAAGAGATGAATTTGAGGAAAATGAAGAAGTACATCATGAATGAGAGAAAATCCAAAAATTGCTGAGAAACACAGCGCAAGTGAAATGCTAAGGTCACCTCTGGTCACATAGGAGATTAATTATATCCAAGATAGTAGGTTTTGCATCATGTTGCAGTAAAAGTCAATTTGAAAAAGTAGTACCTGAGGTGAGTGAAAAGTCCGTTATGAAGAAAAACAAAATGGCGGCCGTAACAGGGTTGCAGAGAAATTATCGATTTCCAGAGGAAAGAGGTGCAAAAAATGCAAAAAAAAAGGAAGAGAACCGATCAGGAGCCCTTCCGATTCATGAGGCTCTCCATTTCATTTGATGAAAGTTGGTAAAACCGCGGAACTCAGCGCAGCATTTCCCGTCGTGATACGGAGCTCCCGGTTCAGGCGGCCATCTTGCTCGGCGCCGCGCGCGCTCCCCACATTCATTTGTAATGTGACTTTTCTGTCTTTCTTCCTTTAATTATCAGTCATGGATCATTCAGGCAGCCATAGAACACAATTAAAAGTGCTTTCTATTTATATTTGCTGTTTGAAGTATGCAAAGATAAGTGATGAAAATACAGCTTTAGGTGACTGCTTATTTTTGTACCGTCTGGGACATCAAAAGAATGAGCTGGCAACCCTAATCATAAGACTGGAAGTTTGTTGCAGGAGCAGCACATTATTTATTTCCTCCACCCTCGATCCCTGATTAATTCCATAATAGCAATAGTTTAACTTATACCTGAAACCCTATGCCGCCGTCAATAACATGCTCATTTACTTCAAGTGTCTGGGAATACACCCTGCATTCAGACAACTCACTCCTCATTCTCACCCTTCACTTACACGCTCACCCTGCACTCACAGTGATCACTCTGCACTCACAATGCACTTGTGCTCTTCACCCTGTAGTCACACGAGCACACTACTCACCCTGCACTCATGTGACACTTCGCTCACCTGTCCCCCTCACTACTCAATCTGCAATCTCACTCAAACAAGCCCATTACTAACCATACATTCATTCGTCCCACTCTGCACTTACATCCGCACCCAAAATCATATGGTCACCTCACTCACACTGCAGTCACTCCTCTTACCCTACTCTCACACTGTTGCATCTCTCACCGTGCACTCACATGGGCACTCCTGCCACCCACACAGCGCCGAGGGTTAATGTGCCTGCTACAAAGAACGTGTACCATGCAGATCACAGAACTGAGTGTGAGTAAACTATGAGTAGCGCTATAAAAAAATGAAATGTTTGTCTGAAAGGTACTATAGAGAGATGAGGTGCACTGTTGGTGAGTGGTAGTGATGGAATTCATGGAGGAGGAAATGGGTTAGGGGGCGCCAAAAAAGACTGTTGCACCATGTGCGACCAGTGCTAGGGCCAGCCCTGGCTGGGAGTGTTAGCCCCCACCCCCCCACCAAGTTCGGGTCTAGTTGCGCCCCTGGAGTGCTGGCAGGGTCAAAGAGGTTGCTAAAAAAAAAAAAGCCTAAGTGTTTTGTGTTTTCACAGTCATGCAAGTGTGTATAAAATAATGCAATAACAGCTTAATTGGATAATAAATACAAGTTAAACTAACTGGTGATAAATGCACTCTTTGAGGTTATGAAACCTTAGTTAGCGACTGCCATCACTGCAGATGTCTGTGTGTGTTAAAGCTGAGCAACACATAATTGAACCCTAGTTGGTGCAGACAGAGGATCTTTGTCTTCATAGTCAGGGCCACTGGAATTATGCAATTGTGTGGTTTTGGCATTTTGCGCATAGTTATGGATTTCCCGCATTCACCACATAATCCATTATCTGCTGCATAATTTGCACCTTTAAAAAAAAAAACTTGTTTCTAGCTCAAATGGTTCAAAAGTTACCAAAAATGCAGCAACACGTTACCTCGCAGTGGAAGGCCCTTTCTAAAGGTTGATTGGTCACATTTCTGTTGCTTATTGCTATATGTGGGTGTTAATGTGGTTCTTATGAGGGGCAATAAAAGCCAGGACAGTGTTAAGAAGTGTAAAAATTGCAAAATAATGCAGTAATGCTGTCACAAAATATGCAGCATAATGAAACATAATTCACTTTTGCTTGCTGTAGAATTTAGTCAACCCTGCTGCATAATTTGGCCTTCTCCGGCCGCATAATTCCAGTGGCCCTGTTTATAGTGCTATGAGGTCCCAGCCTGTGGCAGAAAGCACTGTGAATATGTAAGTCATTATTTTAAAACAGTATTTACATACTCTAAGCTAGGCTGCTGCAAAATGATGCAGTGATTGAGATAAAACAAGTTCTTAAAAAATATACTTTTAGTAGTAAGTAATCAAACTGTATCTAATGCAGGCATTTTTGTAAGTGTCTCCAATATTCCAGATCTCAGCTGTTTGAAAAGTTTCAGCACTCGTCCATCATCTCCTTGTGGTTGCTTTGTTCGCCCTAAGTTGGCAGGGTATGCCCAGACGTGGGTCCCTTGCTCACTTTGCCACTGGATTCAAGCTAGCCTGGCTGATGAGGGCTGTTAGCCCGAAACCGGTCCCAGGATGCTTGTTTCCGGTCCAGGGAAGACATGGCTTGGCAGTTCGGGCAGGACTGTTCCCATGAGGCACAGGGTCAAGACTGATTTGCATATAGCTGTGTCTGAACTGGGGTGGCAAAGTGAGCTAAAGAATGATGATGGATTCAACCCAGATCTGTGACTGGGGGTGAATGTTTGAAAAGTTTCAGCACTCCGTCCATCATCTCCTTGTGTTTGCTTTGTTCGCCCTAAGTTGGCAGGGTATGCCCAGACGTGGGTCCCTTGATCACTTTGCCACTGGATTCAAGCTAGCCTGGCTGATGAGGGCTGTTAGCCCGAAACCGGTCCCAGGATGCTTGTTTCCGGTCCAGGGAAGACATGGCTTGGCAGTTCGGGCTGGACTGTTCCCATGAGGCACAGGGTCAAGACTGATTTGCATATAGCTGTGTCTGAACTGGGGTGGCAAAGTGAGCTAAAGAATGATGATGGATTCAACCCAGATCTGTGACTGGGGGTGAGTGTTTGAAAAGTTTCAGCACTCCGTCCATCATCTCCTTGTGTGTGCTTTGTTCGCCCTAAGTTGGCAGGGTATGCACAGACGTGGGTCCCTTGCTCACTTTGCCACTGGATTCAAGCTAGCCTGGCTGATGAGGGCTGTTAGCCCAAAACCAGTACCAGGATGCTTGTTTCCGGTCCAGGGAAGACATGGCTTGGCAGTTCGGGCTGGACTGTTCCCATGAGGCACAGGGTCAAGACTGATTTGCATATAGCTGTGTCTGAACTGGGGTGGCAAAGTGAGCTAAAGAATGATGATGGATTCAACCCAGATCTGTGATTGGGGGTGAGTGTTTGAAAAGTTTCAGCACTCTGTCCATCATCTCCTTGTGTTTGCTTTGTTCGCCCTAAGTTGGCAGGGTATGCCCAGACGTGGGTCCCTTGATCATTTTGCCACTGGATTCAAGCTAGCCTGGCTGATGAGGGCTGTTAGCCCGAAACCGGTCCCAGGATGCTTGTTTCTGGTCCAGGGAAGACATGGCTTGGCAGTTCGGGATGGACTGTTCCCATGAGGCACAGGGTCAAGACTGATTTGCATATAGCTGTGTCTGAACTGGGGTGGCAAAATGAGCTAAAGAATGATGATGATTCAACCCAGATCTGTGACTGGGGGTGAGTGTTTGAAAAGTTTCAGCACTCCATCCATCATCTCCTTGTGTTTGCTTTGTTCGCCCTAAGTTGGCAGGGTATGCCCAGACGTGGGTCCCTTGCTCACTTTGCCACTGGATTCAAGCTAGCCTGGCTGATGAGGGCTGTTAGCCCGAAACCGGTCCCAGGATTCTTGTTTCCGGTCCAGGGAAGACATGGCTTGGCAGTTCGGGCTGGACTGTGCCCACGAGGCACATGGTCAAGACTGATTTGCATATAGCTGTGTCTGAACTGGGGTGGCAAAGTGAGCTAAAGAATGATGATGGATTCAACCCAGATCTGTGACTGGGGGTGAGTGTTTGAAAAGTTTCAGCACTCCGTCCATCATCTCCTTGTGTTTGCTTTGTTCGCCCTAAGTTGGCAGGGTATGCCCAGACGTGGGTCCCTTGCTCACTTTGCCACTGGATTCAAGCTAGCCTGGCTGATGAGGGCTGTTAGCCCGAAATCGGTCCCAGGATGCTTGTTTCCGGTCCAGGGAAGACATGGCTTGGCAGTTCGGGCTGGACTGTTCCCATGAGGCACAGGGTCAAGACTGATTTGCATATAGCTGTGTCTGAACTGGGGTGGCAAGTGAGCTAAAGAATGATGATGGATTCGACCCAGATCTGTGACTGGGGGTGAGTGTTTGAAAAGTTTCAGCACTCCGTCCATCATCTCCTTGTGTTTGCTTTGTTCGCCCTAAGTTGGCAGGGTATGCCCAGATGTGAGTCCCTTGCACACTTTGCCACTGGATTCAAGCTAGCCTGGCTGATGAGGGCTGTTAGCCCGAAACCGGTACCAGGATGCTTGTTTCCGGTCCAGGGAAGACATGGCTTGGCAGTTCGGGCTGGACTGTTCCCATGAGGCACAGGGTCAAGACTGATTTGCATATAGCTGTGTCTGAACTGGGGTGGCAAAGTGAGCTAAAGAATGATGATGGATTCAACCCAGATCTGTGACTGGGGGTGAGTGTTTGAAAAGTTTCAGCACTCCGTCCATCATCTCCTTGTGTTTGCTTTGCTCTCCCTAAGTTGGCAGGGTATGCCCAGACGTGGGTCCCTTGCTCACTTTGCCACTGGATTCAAGCTAGCCTGGCTGATGAGGGCTGTTAGCCCGAAACCGGTCCCAGGATGCTTGTTTCCGGTCCAGGGAAGACATGGCTTGGCAGTTCGGGCTGGACTGTTCCCATGAGGCACAGGGTCAAGACTGATTTGCATATAGCTGTGTCTGAACTGGGAGTGGCAAAGTGAGCTAAAGAATGATGATGGATTCAACCCAGATCTGTGACTGGGGGTGAGTGTTTGAAAAGTTTCAGCACTCCGTCCATCATCTCCTTGTGTTTGCTTTGTTCGCCCTAAGTTGGCAGGGTATGCCCAGACGTGGGTCCCTTGCTCACTTTGCCACTGGATTCAAGCTAGTCTGGCTGATGAGGGATGTTAGCTCGAAACCGGTCCCAGGATGCTTGTTTCCGGTCCAGGGAAGACATGGCTTGGCAGTTCGGGCTGGACTGTTCCCATGAGGCACAGGGTCAAGACTGATTTGCATATAGCTGTGTCTGAACTGGGGTGTCAAAGTGAGCTAAAGAATGATGATGGATTCAACCCAGATCTGTGACTGGGGGTGAGTGTTTGAAAAGTTTCAGCACTCCGTCCATCATCTCCTTGTGTTTGCTTTGTTCGCCCTAAGTTGGCAGGGTATGCCCAGACGTGGGTCCCTTGCTCATTTTGCCACTGGATTCAAGTTAGCCTGGCTGATGAGGGCTGTTAGCCCGAAACCGGTCCCAGGATGCTTGTTTCCGGTCCACGGAAGACATGGCTTGGCAGTTCGGGCTGGACTGTTCCCATGAGGCACAGGGTCAAGACTGATTTGCATATAGCTGTGTCTGAACTGGGGTGGCAAAGTGAGCTAAAGAATGATGATGGATTCAACCCAGATCTGTGACTGGGGGTGAGTGTTTGAAAAGTTTCAGCACTCCGTCCATCATCTCCTTGTGTTTGCTTTGATAATACCCTTACATTACATCTCAAAAAGAATAAATCTTTGCCACCATGAAGCTTTAAGCAGAGCCACTGGAATTATTCCGCAGAAGAGGACCACATTATGCGGCAGGTTTGACTAAATTATGCAGCAAGAAAAGGTGAATTATGCCTCACAATGCGCTACATTTTCTGGTTAGCATTACTTCATTATTTTGTCATTTTAACTCAAGGTAACGCTGTCAGGGAAATATTTCACCTCATTATTACTAGTTTAACACCCAAATACAGCAGTAAGCAACTACAAGATTACCAGTCAATCTTTGCAAAGGTCCTTCCACTGCTCCGGAACACTTTGTCACGCTTTAAGTAACTTTTGTTCGGTTTGAGCTAGAATCAAGTTTTTTTGTTGAAATCTGCAGATTATGTAGCAAATGCAGTAAACTAATAATTATGTGGAAAACGATGCTGCTGTAGAAACTCATAATTCCAGTGGCCCTGGCTTTAAGTGCCTCAATCAATTAATGGCTGGTAAGAAGGCTGGTTTCTTTTTTAACTTTCTGCACTACCACCACACCCTTCGCATACAGGCAGAGGTACCTCAAAGTCAGTATTAACCATTCAGGGGCAGTTTGTTTGTGAAAGCTGAGTCCATTGGGTGGCAGGTAGAAGGCCAGCAGGGATGCATTCAGATGCAAAGCCCTAATCCTCTCGATCCCTGGGGCCTCACTGTAATGGTCTAGGAGACAGAGGAAAGGAGCGAGATTCATAGATATTGTCAAATAGAAGGCCCAGAATAGGGAGCACTGTATGGGGATTCATTTTTATGTTTACAAATGGCCCGAGACAGCTTCTTCAGAGAGATACCCCAAAGAAGGGGACAATATAAGTGTTTTCTTTTTAAAGGGACATTCATTAGTGAAGCTGGTACTGCTGCCAAGTGTGTAAGTGGTCACTGCTGGTTATCATTTAGGAAGCAGATGCAGCAGGACTGGGGCCCAGGGATTTGAGGGGCCCACTGCATCACAGTTATGACTGTCTACCTTTAAAAAAGGGGCATCAGAGCTTATTTTCCTTTCAAGCATTAGGACCGAGGTGATGATCCGTCATGGTGGGGAAGAGGTCAAAGAAGCAGAGGAGATAGCCTTCTACTCAGGACTGCAGTTATCATTAGTGCAGCAGGTGTAGTTGCATTGGGGTCCAAGAGTGTGAGGGGCTCACAA
This sequence comes from Calotriton arnoldi, assembly GCA_963921515.1. NCBI lineage: Eukaryota > Metazoa > Chordata > Amphibia > Caudata > Salamandridae > Calotriton > Calotriton arnoldi. The sequence goes on along the minus strand of CAWUFW010003582.1, from coordinate 1,544,157 downwards.
CACCCAAATTATGGGGAGTAGTTTGTTTGAGATAATATCTGTTTTGTTCGATGCATTTGCTGTTTTATAAGTCTCATATTTTGTGCGGTTCATAAGCTATAGAAAAAGCAATCCTGAAATCATCTCATAAGTCCCGCTCCCTGCACACAGCCATGTCCCTCCCGCTCCCCCAATCCTTGCTATAACGTTTTGGAGGGGGGCCTGACCTCAAAACATTTAGCTTAGGGGGTGCTCAGAGTAAAAAAGTTTGAAGACCTCTGATCTACGGGGTGACAGAGAAAATGAGAATCGGCACCCAGACCTTCTATGTGGCGTCTCAGCTTCCGGTACCTGGGTATTCATTTGTCTTGGGACCCAGACTTAGCATGGAGCCTTAACCTCAGACCTCTAGCCCGAAAGGTGCAACTGGACTTAGGTGGACAAAGCTGCCGCTCCATCTATTAGGCCAGGTAGCCCTGTACAAAATGATGATCCTTGCATGCCTCTCGTACACCTTCCAGAACTACCCCTTCCGGGTCCCAAATCACTGGCTGGCCATAATTAATGCCAAAGCCTGTAACTGTATCTGGGCAGGCAACCAGGATTTCCTTTCCTAAGATTGTTAACTCGACATTCGATGGTGGTCTGGCCATTGCGGATATTCAACTCTACTACTGGGCTGCACAAACTCCTGGTGGTGAATGACTGGGTGCATGGATTGTGGGCAGACCAGGCCTTATGGATGGAAGTTGCATTGACAGGCCTAGACAACCTCATAGGCCTGCTATATGGGTCACCAATATTCTAGTTTCTCCCGGCGGTGACCAGGTTGGTGTTCCAGACATGGAGAGCTGTGCTGCACTGGATGGGTTGGGACCACAGGATTAAGCTGGAGACATCACTCTGGACAGGCCAATGGCTGCTTCAGGTAACAAGGCTGGAAGGCTTTTGGGGCTAGGATAGGATAGGAGTGTCGAAATTGGGTGATTTGTGGGAAGAAGATAATCTAAAATCCGTTGCTACCCTTAAATCACAATTCTCTATCATAAGTTCCAGTTTTACTGCTATCTCCAGCTTTGACATGCCTTGGCGAGCCACCGTGAGGCTTTCATGCGCTCCCGGAATACAACACCCAGGAGAACAGTTACTCCTGAGAACAATGTGGAAGGGAGGCATTTTGCAGGTATATAGAGCCTTGGTTAACCATTCTCCCTGTTGTCTGTCACACCGGAGAGCCCATCGGGAGGGTTGAATGGGATCTTTGGATGATGTTGAGTGGACGGAAGCCTGTATGTCACCGCGCATCCTAGCAATATCAGCTAGATTACACCTCATTCCAATACATTATCTACACTGCACCTATTTTACAACTAGAAGGCTGTGGAAAGCGAGGAGAATTCCAGAGCCCACCTGTACCAGGTATCAAGCCAACATAGGGGACTTCTTTCGATGATGTGGGAATGCCCTCCTCTCCAGCGATACTGGCTAGCCATCTTCCAAACTCTCTCTGATGTTATGGGACAAGGAATCGAGGCTTCGCCAAAACTTGCACTATTGTGGATCCTAGATGAACTGGGGGGACCGAATACTGGTGGGAATGGGAAGACTAAATCCTGGTGAGGATGGAGACACTCTTGGCAAAGAGAGACATTGCAAAGTACTGGAAGAGAGCGTCAGCCTCCCCACTACGAGAATGGAGTGCAGGGATGGACCATTGCGCAAAGTAGGAGGTACCCATTTATATTGCATGGGGATGCCCAAAGAAACATCCCAGGGTGTGGAGGAAATGGTGGTCTTATTATGGTCTCAAAGAATCTTGATGTTTTGGGGGCGGGGAGGGGCCAAAAGTATACATTTTGTGTTATGAATCCTTGCTGCAGGGTCCGTGTGTGGACTAGCGAATGGTGTGGTGATGTTTTGTTTGTGTTAAAAACCAAATAAAAATCTTTTCTATTAAAAAAAAAAAAGCTCTACTGTTGGCAATCCCCTCTGATCCTGTGGGCTTCTTGGTGCTTCCTGAAGCACTGGACACATCTTTGAACTGAACTGCAACTGGTGAATACATTACTCAGAGTGAGTTCTCCCTTTGCTTGGGCGGCATATTTGTTTGAGCCTGTGACTCCTGTAAGATGAGCCACGGTTGTTCCCGGGCCATACTGCGAGCGCCATGCAATCTGTAAATGTGTTTGGGAAGAGGTAGGGCCTTGCGGCGTTTCCACCAGGTGACTGCCATTGGCGACTGCCCTTTAAGGACTAAAGACACCAAATTAGTGCTCTGGAAGTGACCTTCCCACTGAGGCTCACAGAAACATTGGACACACCTAGGCACTTCCAATCTTGTCATCAAAGCACTGCATGCACAATAGCTGGCACCAGAGACAGATGGGCTGACCACAAGTCAGCGTTCTGGATAGAAAGTGAATCACTGGACCACTGCGAGCATTGCCTTTTTATTTCCCATAATTGTTTTAGGTAATCCTGTATCGCTGCCCCCTTACCTTTGTAGTACTTTACTTTGTATAGACTGAAATAATTTTTTCCTATCGAAGATAAATCACTTGGTGAATAATTGCTTTAAGAGCACCTCACATAGCCTCCTACAGTAAGTCTATGACAACTCGATCAGTTACCATAGGAGTCAAGTGTTAAAAAAGGTGCACATTGTGCATAATTTTCGGGGCTCGTAGCACACCAGGGGTAAAAGTTCATTGATTGAGTCCCAGTAAGGCCTGTGTGCCCCGAGGCCCCTGAACTGGATCCGACACCTCCCAGATTCATCCTCGTTAAGGTCCAACTAGAGTTAGCTGTAGCTGTATGCCAAAACTCGTGATAGCAAAAAGGAATACAGAGAAAGGCTTTCAGTGGCGATTTCTGCAATGGTGATATGGCGTGCATCCAAAGCAGAGACTACAGCAGCTACAAAAACAGTGGCCACACTAGCGTACACAGCTGCCTTTGTGGCAGGGACCACAAAAGCAACAACGGTTGCCACACAACCACTGTGACCACAGTAGTGGCGGCTATTGGTTCTAGAAAATAGTTGGGCATTAGCCCGTCTGGCGTCAAATGAAAATGCGGAGAGCGCGTCAGGGACGATGCTTGAAGTTCACACGGCAGGCGTACGGATATCTCAGGGCACTAGTAAGTGCACACCATCATCATTCATGACACACACAACGGCCTAGGGTACACATTACATGGGCATAATTAGAAAAATAATCTTACCTTGGCGATCCTCTTTGCTTGGGCCGAACTCTTCAGAATCCACCCACTGCACATGCGCATATCAGGCTGGCCGCAAGCAAAATAACGGCCAATCTGACATGCGCAGTTCAGATACACAGCGCCAGCTGGTCGCTGCAGTAAACCACGCCTTCAGGAGCACAGTATGTCTTAGCTGCCAGAAGATAAATAAATATGGTATTTGCCAGTAATGGCTTGTAGATAGCAGGTCAATGCCCCTACGCTCCTATGGAGAAACTGCCCCTGGACCACAGTAGCACCCACAGCATGAAATCATGCTCACCATTCAATTTAGCTTTAAGATCATTACTGATTACAAATGTTTTCTACTGCACCAATACATGCAAGAACAGAGATAGCATGTTGTTGCCTTTCATGGATGCACTGGTGAGCTGACAAGCATTGTCACAGAGTTGGAAGTAGAAGGGGATTTAAGAGAGCAGATAACACAAGCCTACAATCACCCAAACTAAGGCAGCACATCCAGAGAAAGCTACAGAAGCCTCAGAAAAACAAACCAGTGCTTCGATAAACTCTAGTGCTGTTCAGAGCTGCTGTTGCACAAATTAAAAATATGTCTGTAAAATTTCGAATGAAATAAGGACAGAAGACCACTTAAATCTAGGGAGGAAATATGACATCAAAGCCTGAGAAGAGCAAAAAGGAGGATGATCAGAGAAGAACAAACCTGCGAATACTACTTCAGGGATGCACCTATAAAGTCGACTGCCACATTCAAGGATGCCAGTTCGTAGTATGTGCAAGCTAAGTCATTCTGCCAATGTTTTCCGATCCATGCAAATGGCACAATGAAAAGTCTCCTCACTGAAAAACTGTTACAATAGTGAAGGGGTTACAGAACACTGTGGTAACCTGATTGAGGAATCTCTGGAAGATTGACAGAAACTCATACAATATAGCTGATGTGGAACAGAACCTTCATCAAAATATACACAAAATATCGAGTTAACATACTAGGGACTGATTTAGTTACCCTCAATACCACTAGGGTCACAAATTAATGTGATGGGAACTGTTAGATATTGGGTTTCTGGTTGGCAGGGATATACACCCTGTCCAAGCAGGAACTGTGACCCTAATCAGGGTAAGTCAGATACACACCATCAATTATCCTGTGCTCACCCTCTGGTAGCTTGGCACAGAGCAGACAGGCTTAACTTAAGAGGCAATGTGTAAAGTACTTGTGCAACATTTCAAACAGTAACACAGTGGAAACACTGCAAAAATACACCATACCAATTTAGAAAAATAGATTTAGATTTTATAAATAAAACAAGAACAAAAACGACAAAAATCCAATAAGTAGAAGTCAAGATATCAATTTTTAAAGATTAAAGGTAAAAATAGCGCTTAGAAGCAATAAGCGCATAAAGAGTTAATTGGCCACGCTGGACCGGCACAAAGTCAAGAGTTCAGGCTGACCGCGATGGAGCATCGGCTTTATACAGGACCCACACAGGCCCTGCTGAGCACAAGTACCTTAATCCTGGTCATGAACAACGAGATGTGGGGTGCAGCGGAATTATGCATTGGCGTTGATCCCGCAGTCGAGGAGATGCGTTGGTTTTCTCCATGCAACGATGGTGATGTGCCGGTTCTGAAGACGAAGCGCCGGTTCCAAGATGCATGGGTTCCGAAGTTGATGCGCCGGGTTTCTACACAAAGTCGAAGGGAAGCATTGATCATCCTTCTGCAGTGGCGGCGATGCAGTGGTTCCGATGGCGATGCACTGGTTCCAAGTAAGATGCGCCGGTTCTGATCCCACAACAGCTCTGTTGCGCCGATTCTGCCCTCGCAGAAGAGGATGAGTCGGTTCCACTGGAGCAAGGGCCTGGGTCAACTTCCAATGAAACATACACAGGAGCAGGATTGAATAATTTGATGTCCCCGAGTGTTAGACTTGGCAACTTTTGGCGTGTTTCCCCTGACTTTTTGCTTTCTGACCTCCCGGTTTTGACTCTGTTTTTGCTGGTGTAATGATTCTGCGCACTTTCCTCACTGCTGTCCAGTGGGAAAGTGCAAGTGCTCCTGTATAAAATGTGTTATGGATTGGCGTTTCCATGATTGGCCTATTTGGTTTATGTGTCAGTCCCTTGTAAAGTGCACTGTGAGTGCCAGGGCCTATAGACCAAATGCTGTTGGTGGGCTGCAGCACTGGATTGTGCCACCCACGCAAACAGCCCGTAAAGTGTAACTCGGGCCTGCCATCGCAGAGCCTGTGCGCAGCCTGGGGCTGCCATGTCGACTTGGCAAGTGCGCACACTTGCAAGTCCCTAAACCTTCCCTTTTCTACATGTTAGTCACCCCTAAGGTAGGCCCAAGATACCCCTGTGGGCAGGGTGCGTTGTATGCGAAAGGTAGGACATGCCCTGGTGTGTGTGGCATGACCTGATAGTGAATTACAGCCCAGTTCGTTTTTCACTATTGCAAGGCTACCTGTTCCCCATAGGCCAGAACGGGCAGTTTTGATTATTACAGCTTATAATCCTAACTGACCCCGGGAACATGGTAGAAATTCGAGTTTAGTATGCCTGGACTCAGAATGATAAAATGCATCTTTTAGTGAAGTTGGTTTTAACATTCTGTGTTTGAAAATACCCCTTTTAGAAAGTGGGTATTTTCTTGTCTAACCATCCAAGCCTGCCTCTGCGAGGTTGTGTATTCCTTGTCTGGAGTGTGAGTGACAGGGGCTGGGGGATGCCAGGAGACATGGTGAGTCAGCACAGGGCTGAATAGCAAGATCTACATGTAGATGGGTGGGAGGAGTTGCACCTGGGCCCTGAATAGGACAGTGCCTTCCCTCCACAATGCTGGCTCCACCTCCTGTGGTGCGTCTGATGTCCCTGGCCTACTCTCTGAAAGAAGGGACGGAGACTTGTCAACAAAGTGCTCCAGAACTGGTTTGGACTAGGCAAAGGCCTCTCTGCCTTCAGAGAACAAAGGAATTTGGGATATAAATATTGGGGCCCTGACCCCATGAATTTAGATCTCGCTGGAATCAAGGAACCTGCCAAGAAGAAGAGCTGGAGAGCTGCTAGGAGGAGTACTGCCCCTTTGCTGAGTTATTGCCTTGTTGGGTTGGCCTGCAGTTGCTGCTTCTGTCTTGGGCAGTGAAAGGACTGAACTTTCTACAAACTTGTGCTGAGTATCTCCAAGGGCCTGAAACCGAGCTGGCCTCCTGTTAAGAAGTCTCAAGGACTACAAAGACTTCACAAGCCTCTGGGTACCGCTTCTGGAACGCTGTTTCAGTTGCCACAGAGGAAGGGAACTGCAACCGACTCCGTCAACCGAATCCATCCCTGACCGGTGACCGGTTTGCACCGCAGACCGCATCGCCCCGCTTCGCATCGCAACCCTGGTCTCACCGTAGGCGACGTCCGACGCCGTCAACACCGAGCCGCTGCTTGCACCGTGACCTGTGGGCACCGCAGTTCGCATCGCATCGCTTCACTGAACCAGCCGGACCCGACCGACGTGGTCGCTGCAACTGGCTCAACAATCGTGACCGCATCGCATTTGGGGCACTGCTCGCACGTTTGCGACGCACCGCTCCGACTCGCACCGCTGTCCGACACCAGCTCCCGCACTCCGGCTTGGTCGCCTGCATCGAAACCTGTCAGCACTGCATCGTACACCGTCTCGCCCTGCACCGCACGCCTTGGACTCACCGACTCCGTCTGCACGACGCTCATCGAGCCACTGCCTGCACCGCATCGAGGGACACCGCACCTTGCATCGCTCCGTCTTGCACCGCAACCGCGACGAACGCCGACCGGCTCGTACACTCTGTACCAGCCACCACGAGAAAGGTACTGTGACCGAGTCTGTTCACGACTCTGCTGGCCCGTAGCGACGCGGGCAGCTGGAACTGTTGGACTCTGTGTAATTCAGCATCGCGGTAGACCCGGACGGGGCTACCGACTCGTACTGAACTTTGCTTTTGTGTTATTCCTGCAAAGAAGAAGTTACCTTATCAAGCATTCATTTTTAAAGTATAGTATTGTGGATTTTTGTCGTAATTGGTCTTGTCTTGAGTATATAAAAATATTGGTTATTTTTCTAAACTGGTGTGGTGTCCGTTTGTAGTGCTTACATTGTATTACTGTTGGTTATGTGCAAATGCTTTACACACTGCCTCTAGAATAAGCCTGACTGCTCGTGCCAAGCTACCAAGGGGGTGAGCAGGGGTTATTTTAGGAGTGTAACTCCCTTACCCTGACTAGGAAGAAGGGTCCCTACTTGGACAAAGGTGCAAGCCCTTGCCAACTAGAGATCCCATTTCTAACATTGGTTGTCAGCGGTGAGGATAGGACTTGTGTTTGCACTTGACTTACAGTGATTGGTGTGCACTACTACCATATCGCAGACCATTACGTACCACATACTGGTTCTTTTTCTTTTGGCCTATTTTTGATCTTGCCAGTTTTCAACTCACTACTTTTGTCATGCCTGAATCAACTGCATCATCCGTTGCATCTCTGGAAGTTATCTTTGAGGAGGATAGGTTGGAATCCTACGCCGTAAAGGAGCTACGAGCGATTTGTAAAAACCTGAAAGTCCAAATTAAAGGCCTCACAAGGAAGGAGGAGCTACAGAAGGCGCTGAGGGCCTGGGTAGCAGCCAGACATGCCAGTGGGCAGCCTGATAATCTCAGTGAGGAGGTGGAGGAGCCTATTTCCAGGGTGGATGTGCTTTTGGGTGGGGGGAACCCGCCAGGTCAGGCAGCAGCAGTCTGTCCCCAGAGGAGCTGGAGGACAGGCGGGAGGCAAGGCAGTTTGAGCTGCAGAAGCTCAGGCTGGAGAGTGAGCGGGAGGAGAAGAGATTGGCCATGGAGGAGAAGAAGATGCTCTTAGAGCATGAGAGAGAACTGAAGGAGCTAGAACTTAGGAGTAAGTCAGGCTCAGATGGTGGCAGCAATTCGTCCAGAAAGGCAGACAGGATTGTGCACATTCCCAAGAATGTAGGCAAGGAGTTCAAGAAGGGGGATGACATACAAAGGTGGTTTCAGGGTTATGAGGCAGCCATACACATGAATGGGGTCCCTGAGGAAAATTGGGGAGCAGGATTGTGGCCACTTTTCCCTGAAGAAGCAAGGGATGCTCTGATAGCTTTGGGTAAGGGGTATCACCTCACCTATGCTGACATGAAGGATGCCCTTCTCACTAAGTATGGTCTTACTCCTGAAAAGTACAGGGATCAGTTCAGGTCCAGTAAGAAGTCTGATGCCAACACTTGGTTGGAATGTGTGGATGTGTTCTGCAGGTCTCTGGATGGCTGGGTAAAGGGCAGTAATGTGACAGATTTTCAGGGGCTCTACAACTTGATTGCATGGGAGCACTTGTCTAGTCTATGTTTTGCAGATCTGCGCCAGCACCTAGTGGATAGTAAGCTAACTGACCCCAGGAAGCTTGCTATGGAGGCGGACCGCTGGGTGAGTACCAGGGTCCACAAGAAAGCGTTTGGGGAGACTCAGCCAAAGGTGGGCAGGGTCCCCAGCAGAAGAGTGGGGGGACAAGGGTAAAACACAGGAGTTCTCTAAAGGGCCCCAAACTAGTACCCAGGGTAAAGGTTCCCAGCCCCCAGGTAAGAAAGCAGTAGTCTCTTCAGGGAAGCCTGCTGAGACCGGCCCCGCAAGTGTTATGCATGTGACCAGGTAGGTCACTTTAAGGGGACCCCAAGTGCCCAAAGGGGACACAGCCACCCACCTGTGGGCAGTCCAAAGTGTTGGCTAGTGTAGCGCTTGGGGAGGAGGGTGCCCACTGGAGGGTGGGGATCCCGCAGAAATGACCCTTGTCTCACTAGGGGACAGTGAGATGGTCCCAGGAAACCAGGTGCCCCCTAACACAAAGAAATACAGCACCTGGGTGACCATTAATGGGAATAGGGTAGAGGCTCTCAGAGACACTGGAGCCAGTGTGACCTCAGTCCGGTGTCACCTGGTGTCTGAGAAGCAAGTAGTCCCAGGAGCATTCCACCAAGTAGTTGCTGTAGACAGCTCAGAGCGCCAATGTATGGTGGTGCAGGTTCCCTTTTAATGGGGGGGGGTCTCAGGTCCCTTGAGGGTGGTTGTGAGCCCTACCATGCCTGTGGATTGTCTGCTAGGAAACGACCTGGAGCAGTCCTTGTGGAAGGATGTTGAGCTCAGGTGTCACTTGGAGATGCTTGGGTTGCCAGAGTGGGCAAGCGTGTCCACTCGGTCAATGGCAGCCAGGAAGGGTAGTCAAGAGGACTTGGAGCCTAAAACAGTGGCACAAGTCCCTGCCAAGAGAAAGGGCCGGGGCGCGGGAAACCGGCCCCTGATGTTCCCACGGACCGGGAGGAGGCGGACCTCGAGCGGGACGCCCCGGTGCCTACAGGGGAGCAGGTAGCCGAACTGGGAGACATCTCTGAGCTGACCCATTGGCAGCAAGAAGGGGGTCCTACCAGGGAGGAGTTCTGCAGGGAGCAGAACGAGTGCCCTACTCTGGAGGGTCTGCGGCGGCAGGCTGCAGACCAGGCAGCTGGTAATCAGTCCGGGTCACATCTGATCTACTGGGAGAATGGTCTCCTATACAGTGAGCCTAAGGTTGCTGAGCCTGGGTCAGCCCGTGTGCTGGTGGTACCCCAGCGCTTCAGGACCTTCCTACTGGGTCTGGCTCATGACGTGCCTTTGGCAGGACATTTGGGGCAGGACAAGACCTTTGACAGGCTTGTCACCCACTTCTTTTGGCCCCAAATGCGAAGGCAGTCAGATGCACACTGTAGGTCTTGCCAAACTTGCCAGGCAAGTGGTAAGAGAGGGAGGAAGGTCAAAGCTCCTCTCCAACCTTTTCCTGTTGTTGGAACACCCTTTGAAAGGGTAGGGATGGATATTGTCGGGCCACTGGATCCCAAGACAGCCATGGGCAACAGGTACATCCTGGTCTTGGTGGACCATGCCACCCGGTACCCGGAGGCAATCCCTCTCAGGACAACGACGGCGCCAGTGGTGAGCCGGGCGTTAATGGGGATCTTTTCCCGTGTGGGATTCCCCAGAGAGGTGGTTTCTGATAGGGGGACCAATTTCATATCCAAGTATATGACATCCCTGTGGAAGGAGTGTGGGGTAACCTACAAGTTCACCACTCCTTACCACCCACAAGGAAACGGTCTGGTGGAGAGATTCAACCAGACCTTGAAAGGCATGATCAAGGGTCTAACAGAACCCATGAGGCGTAAGTGGGATGTCCTCTTGCCATGCCTACTCTTTGCATACAGGGAGGTGCCTCAGAAGTCTCTTGGGTACAGCCCCTTTGAGCTCCTGTATGGCCACCCTGTCAGAGGACCTCTGAGTTTGGTAAAGGAAGTCTGGGAGGCAGCTCCCAGGAAAACTCCCCAGGATGTGTTTAGCTATATGCTGGCCTTTAGAAACCAAACTGCCCGCTTCAGGAAACTCGCTCAGGCGAACCTAGAAGCAATCTCAAGTAAATGAGAGGGACCCAATACACGAAGAAAGTGGGTACCGTCAGGACAAAAGTCATAAAAAAACGTCTTTCTTCGAAATAATCTACACCAATTGACACATACAACAACATCCACAACCAGAGGATCTCTTAGGTTATCAATATATCGGCAATGCACACAAGAAGTATCTATACCACTAGTTGAAGAAGATTAAAATATTTTTATTCAATACAGTTAATAAAAAACTTCATATCATCATGTACACTATTGTTTCATTAAAATCAACATATAAATAAAAATGTGCAAAAATACAATAGATGCAATTTAGCAGCAATGATTCAGAACAACATATTTAAAAACATATTTAAAAACAGGGGAAGCGAAAACAAAAGTAGGAAAAAAAGAGACAAAAGACATTTCCTACAAAAAAGAGATAATATGGCTGGCACAAACAATGGATCAGGATCATATAATGGAAGAAAATATACAATAGTACATATATATTTTTTTTATGTTTTCTCAACCGGCAATATGTCCATATAGTTACACAGCACAACTTAAAAGAGCATCGACGCGTTTCGGTAGGTCATAAATTATCGACCAACACCTTCATCAGGAAAAATATCTATATATATTCCCACCATCAAAATCAATTCCTTTATTCCAAGGATCTAAAAAGGAAAGCAGAGAGAGAGAACAACATACTCATTAATAGATTGCATATCCCCAAGGTTCTTGTTACACTGTCAACATACCGACAACCCAGAGGGATATCCTCATTCATCCACTCATCTTTACATTCAAATAATTGCATTCAACATCCTTATATATTTACCTTAAAAAACAAGGTTAGACAGGGGTCATAAAGCCTCCAAGAAAACGACAACAGCGTTTCGTAGTGTTCTTATGAATACGCCATGCAGCTATATATCACACGAATAGAGAGAAAGTGTTACTACATCTCTTCTTCTAATCTTCCAAAAACGATTGAATTTAATCAGTCGTAAGTTATTTAGCACCTTTTATTAAAGTTTAAATATGTACTCCACGTGGCTATTAGCGAGACCTTCCTGTATCAAAGAAACTCCGCATAGGAGTAACTGATAATCCACACCTATGTATGACAGAAAGTCATCAGTCAATATCTCAAAGTATATGTTCCACATAATAACAACCAATGGTGACTCCTGACTCAACACATAAAAACAAAAAAACAAAAATACCTACACTGATAAGTAATTTCACGTCTTCAAACCGCAAGGGCCCATCCAGATCAACTCCTGATGACCTCTTTACTTTATATATATATATACAGGTCCTGATATGTCAAGGATCCTATATCCACTCTCTTCAAGCTGCCTAAAAGATAGAACGGCAAAATAACCATGCGTAAGTAAGGTGTCATTGAAGCCTCATGGGAATAATTATTCCACATAATCTAAAAATGATCAGTTTCCCAAGATTACTGGAAAAGAACACCACCCCAGGAGTAGAACAGAGCTTCCTTACTCTACCTCAATATCATTTGCGCCCGAGTCTGCCTCAGCGCCTCTTAAAGTAACAAAACACCCTAAATCGAGGTATATACCTCCATCTAAGCTTTAATAATAACCTCTTTAGGAATTTTTTTTTTTTATATACGAGACAGTTATTTTGCCCAAACTGGAGGATAGCAACTTCCCAGACTTGAAAGAATGTGTATAAAACACACCACCCCACGAGGAATTTGAATCTCCCCTACTCTACGTAAAAACAGATTCACCCGGGTCTTACCTTAGCGCCTCTTCAAATAGCACACCAAACGGGATCGGGGTATACGCCTCCGTCCAAACAGAAACACCAACACCACTGGGAGACCTCTTTTTATACTCCCACCCTGTCTCCATAATGGTGCTTAATCCAACCCAGCTGGTTCAGTTAACTAAATCACATGTTCTATCCTTCGTAAACTGTCGGCCATCTTGTAGTGGATAAAGAAGTATCCACTCATAGGAAATTAATACAAAATCCGTAACGCACGAGGCTAAATCTCAACCATACTAGCGTTCTTTTGTGAATAAAACAATTCCTGATGTCATTCAAATAAAGAAGACAATAATGATGGTTCAGTTGACTAAGTCACATGTTCTATCCTTTATACACTGTCGGCCATCTTGTAGTGAATAAAACAATTCCTGATGTCTTTCAAATAAAGAAGACAATAATGATGGTTCAGTTGACTAAGTCACATGTTCTATCCTTCATAAACTGTCGGCCATCTTATAGTGGATAAAGAGGTATCCACTCATAAGGAGTTAATACAGAATCCGCAACGCACGAGGCTAAATCTCAACCATACTAGCGTACTTTTGTGAATAAAACAATTCCTGATGTCGTTCAAATAAAGAAGATAAAAATGAGTGAAAAATAAAAAATAAAAATTAAGTTTCAAAATCGGAAAAATAGGCACGAACCAAGAAACACCCACTTATGCGGCCATATCAATTTACAAACAATATATGCCACATAGACCCGCAAATTGTGGCATCCTTCTAAAAAGATTATTTTTAAGAAAAGAAGGACCAAGTATACTTACAACATGTATACATAAGAACACCCTTGCTCTTAACTAGATCTACTCTCAGCCAGAATTCTCTTACTGACACCTATTGTCACATATTACAGCTAGTATTTTCAAGTTGCTCCAATAATTCTATCCCACTCTTCTCTAGAATTCAAACCATCCTGAACCGTGTTCAGACGAGAGATGTACCATTGCTCACGTAGCTTCCTTTTCTGTTGCATATTTCCACCTCTTCTGCCAATGATCACTTTTTCTAAAATAAACCAATAAAAATCATTTTCCCCATGACCATTTTCTAAAAAATGTGCCACCAAAGGGGCATTGATTTTTTTAGTTTTGATTGCTGATCTATGCTCTTGTAAACGAACCCTAAGTTCTCTGCCAGTCTCCCCAATGTAATATTTATCACATGGACACTTAAGTAGATAAATCACATTCTTGCTCCTGCAGTTATTTAAACTTTTGGCTTTAATACAGAAGCCATTAACAGTGATTTCTTTAAGTACTATACATTGACTACACATATTACAGGTACTACATTTAACATTACCAACCGGGGCAATGTTGGTTAATGTACGTTGAATATTATGGGAATCCTCTCTATATGTATGCACAAGCAGATCTTTCAAATTTTTATTTTTTTGAAAGCGAACAAAGGTTTCTCAAGTTTTCTTTCTTCTTCATGATTTAAAATATGCCAATTTCTATTGACTACATTTTTTATTTGGTTACTCAAATTTGAGAACTTACTCACAAACACAATCTTTTCCATTTTTTTCTTAATTCTCGGTGGTTTGTTAATCATGGCATCTCGATCATAAAACCGAGCTCTTTTTAGGGAGTGAGAAATTAGCTTCTTAGGGTAACCTCTATTCTTAAATTTCTCTTTTAAAACAGCTGCATGTTTATAGAAATCATTAAGGTTAGAACAATTCCTACAGAGTCGAAGGAATTGACTAAAGGGTATATTATCAACTTGTGATTTAGGATGAAAGCTAGAGAACTGAAGCAGCGTGTTTTTTGCCATTGATTTAACAAACAGTTCTTCTTCTAATATACCCTCTACTGACTTGATGGAAATATCCAGGAAATCTACCCTCTCCTTACTATAAAAAGATGTGAATTTAAGATTGGGGTCTCCAAGGTTTAACCAAGCCAAAAATTCCTCTAACAATTCAATATCACCCTCCCAGATAAAAAAATTTCGTCAATGTAGCGGTACCAGCCCGCTACATTCTCACTGAAGGGTGCCAAATCATTATAAATATGTTTTAATTCAAATTGGCCCACATAGAGGCACGCTAGACTTGGTGCGCATGTGGCCCCCATGCTGGTCCCCTTCCTCTGTCTAAACAGTTCGTTCTTGAACAGAAAAATATTATTCACAAGGACCATTCTAACACAATCAGAGTTAAAGTCCCTATCAGCCCCATCCAAATCCAAACCTTCTAAAACTCGATTTAGGGTGTTTTGTTACTTTAAGAGGCGCTGAGGCAGACTCGGGCGCAAATGATATTGAGGTAGAGTAAGGAAGCTCTGTTCTACTCCTGGGGTGGTGTTCTTTTCCAGTAATCTTGGGAAACTGATCATTTTTAGATTATGTGGAATAATTATTCCCATGAGGCTTCAATGACACCTTACTTACGCATGGTTATTTTGCCGTTCTATCTTTTAGGCAGCTTGAAGAGAGTGGATATAGGATCCTTGACATATCAGGACCTGTATATATATATATAAAGTAAAGAGGTCATCAGGAGTTGATCTGGATGGGCCCTTGCGGTTTGAAGACGTGAAATTACTTATCAGTGTAGGTATTTTTGTTTTTTTGTTTTTATGTGTTGAGTCAGGAGTCACCATTGGTTGTTATTATGTGGAACATATACTTTGAGATATTGACTGATGACTTTCTGTCATACATAGGTGTGGATTATCAGTTACTCCTATGCGGAGTTTCTTTGATACAGGAAGGTCTCGCTAATAGCCACGTGGAGTACATATTTAAACTTTAATAAAAGGTACTAAATAACTTACGACTGATTAAATTCAATCGTTTTTGGAAGATTAGAAGAAGAGATGTAGTAACACTTTCTCTCTATTCGTGTGATATATAGCTGCATGGCGTATTCATAAGAACACTACGAAACGCTGTTGTCGTTTTCTTGGAGGCTTTATGACCCCTGTCTAACCTTGTTTTTTAAGGTAAATATATAAGGATGTTGAATGCAATTATTTGAATGTAAAGATGAGTGGATGAATGAGGATATCCCTCTGGGTTGTCGGTATGTTGACAGTGTAACAAGAACCTTGGGGATATGCAATCTATTAATGAGTATGTTGTTCTCTCTCTCTGCTTTCCTTTTTAGATCCTTGGAATAAAGGAATTGATTTTGATGGTGGGAATATATATAGATATTTTTTCTTGATGAAGGTGTTGGTCGATAATTTATGACCTACCGAAACGCGTCGATGCTCTTTTAAGTTGTGCTGTGTAACTATATGGACATATTGCCGGTTGAGAAAACATAAAAAAAATATATATGTACTATTGTATATTTTCTTCCATTATATGATCCTGATCCATTGTTTGTGCCAGCCATATTATCTCTTTTTTGTAGGAAATGTCTTTTGTCTCTTTTTTTCCTACTTTTGTTTTCGCTTCCCCCTGTTTTTAAATATGTTTTTAAATATGTTGTTCTGAATCATTGCTGCTAAATTGCATCTATTGTATTTTTGCACATTTTTATTTATATGTTGATTTTAATTAAACAATAGTGTACATGATGATATGAAGTTTTTTATTAACTGTATTGAATAAAAATATTTTAATCTTCTTCAACTAGTGGTATAGATACTTCTTGTGTGCATTGCCGATATATTGATAACCTAAGAGATCCTCTGGTTGTGGATGTTGTTGTATGTGTGAATTGGTGTAGATTATTTCGAAGAAAGACGTTTTTTTATGACTTTTGAACCTAGAAGCAAGCCAGGAAGAAATGAAGAGATGGTATGACCAGAATGCCACTCTGGTCGAATTTCAACCTGGGCAAAAAGTGTGGGTCATGGCCCCAGTGGCACCTTGTGCCTTGCAGGACAAGTGGACTGGGCCATATGAGGTGGAGCGCAAAAGTGACGTCACCTACCTGGTGGATTTGCAAGCTCCAAGGAACCCTTTGAGGGTCCTTCACGTGAACCGCCTCAATCCCTACTTCGAGAGGTCCGAAGTGAGTATGCTCTTGGCGACAGATGATGGGGTGGAAGAGGGGAGTGAGCTTCTCCCTGACCTCCTGTCTACCAAGGAGCATGATGGGTCAGTGGAAGGTGTGATCCTCTCCCCTTCACTGACTCAGGAGCAGCAGGGGGACTGTCACCAGTTGTTGGGACAGTTCGCCCCACTGTTCTCTCTGACCCCCGGTGTTACTCACTGGTGTACCTATGACATGGACACTGGTGACAGCCCTCCTGTGAAGCACAAGATTTACAGGTTGACTGACCGGGTCAGGGCCAGCATCAAGGAGGAGGTCTCTAAGATGTTGGCAATAGGGGTGATTGAGCCCTCCAACAGTCCTTGGGCCAGCCCAGTGGTCTTGGTCCCAAAGGCTGCTGCAACCGGTGCCACTCCAGAACTGCGGTTTTGTGTGGACTACCGTGGGCTCAACGCCGTCACCAGGACTGACGCGCACCCCATCCCCAGAGCTGATGAGCTCATTGATCGGTTGGGAGCTGCCCGGTTCCTCAGCACGTTTGATTTGACGTCTGGGTACTGGCAGATTGCCTTAACCGATGGGGCCAAGGAGAGATCAGCATTCTCAACCCCAGAAGGTCATTACCAATTCCGGGTGATGCCCTTTGGGTTGAAGAATGCCCTGCCACCTTTCAGAGGTTGGTCAATCACGTGTTGGCTGGGCTGGAGGATTTCAGTGCCGCCTACCTGGATGACATTGCTGTGTTCAGTTCCAGCTGGGAAGAACATTTACAGCACCTTGAGAAAGTGTTGAGGGCTCTGCAAGGTGCAGGCCTCACGATCAAGGCCAGTAAGTGCCAGATCGGGCAGGGTTATGTGGTGTACTTGGGACACCAGGTAGGAAGCGGCCAGGTGGCGCCCCTACAACCCAAGATTGACACCATTCTGGCTTGGGAGCCCCCCAAAGACCCAGACAGAGGTGAGAGCCTTCTTAGGTCTCACCGGCTACTATAGGAGATTTGTTAAGGGCTATGGCACCATCGTTGCCCCCTTAACAGAGCTGACTTCTAAGAAGCAGCCCAGGAAAGTGATCTGGACTGAGGCCTGCCAGAAAGCTTTTGATGCCCTGAAGGCAGCCATGTGCACGGCGCCCGTGCTCAAGGCACCTGACTTCTCCAAGGAATTCGTCGTGCAGACTGACGCTTCAGAGCATGGTGTGGGAGCGGTGCTCTCACAACTGAACGAAGAGGGCCTGGATCAGCCTGTAGTCTTCCTTAGCCGGAGACTACTCCCCAGGGAACAGAGGTGGAGTGCCATAGAAAGGGAAGCTTTTGCTGTGGTCTGGGCGCTGAAGAAGTTGAGACCATACCTGTTTGGGACTCACTTCCGGGTTCAGACAGACCACAGGCCCCTCAGATGGTTGATGCAAATGAGGGGTGAGAATCCAAAACTGCTGAGGCGGTCCATCTCCCTACAGGGAATGGACTTTACGGTGGAACACCGTCCTGGTACAGAATACGCCAACGCAGATGGTCTGTCCAGGTTCTTCCGCCTTAGTGAAGAGAACTCCAATGGGGTTGGGAAGTTCTCCCTACTTTCAGCTGGAGGGGACATGTGTTAGACTTGGCATCTTTTGGCGTGTTTCCCCTGACTTTTTGCTTTCTGACCTCCCGGTTTTGACTCTGTTTTTGCTGGTGTAATGATTCTGCGCACTTTCCTCACTGCTGTCCAGTGGGAAAGTGCAAGTGCTCCTGTATAAAATGTGTTATGGATTGGCATTTCCATGATTGGCCTATTTGGTTTATGTGTCAGTCCCTTGTAAAGTGCACTGTGAGTGCCAGGGCCTATAGACCAAATGCTGTTGGTGGGCTGCAGCACTGGATTGTGCCACCCACGCAAACAGCGCGTAAAGTGTAACTCGGGCCTGCCATCGCAGAGCCTGTGCGCAGCCTGGGGCTGCCATGTCGACTTGGCAAGTGCGCACACTTGCAAGTCCCTAAACCTTCCCTTTTCTACATGTTAGTCACCCCTGTGGGCAGGGTGCGTTGTATGCGAAAGGTAGGACATGCCCTGGTGTGTGTGGCATGTCCTGATAGTGAATTACAGCCTAGTTCGTTTTTCACTATTGCAAGGCTACCTGTTCCCCATAGGCCAGAACGGGCAGTTTTGATTATTACAGCTTATAATCCTAACTGACCCCGGGAACATGGTAGAAATTCGAGTTTAGTATGCCTGGACTCAGAATGATAAAATGCATCTTTTAGTGAAGTTGGTTTTAACATTCTGTGTTTGAAAATACCCCTTTTAGAAAGTGGGTATTTTCTTGTCTAACCATCCAAGCATGCCTCTGCGAGGTTGTGTATTCCTTGTCTGGAGTGTGAGTGACAGGGGCTGGGGGATGCCAGGAGACAGGGTGAGTCAGCACAGGGCTGAATAGCAAGATCTACATGTAGATGGGTGGGAGGAGTTGCACCTGGGCCCTGAATAGGACAGTGCCTTCCCTCCACAATGCTGGCTCCACCTCCTGTGGTGCGTCTGATGTCCCTGGCCTACTCTCTGAAAGAAGGGACGGAGACTTGTCAACAAAGTGCTCCAGAACTGGTTTGGACTAGGCAAAGGCCTCTCTGCCTTCAGAGAACAAAGGAATTTGGGATATAAATATTGGGGCCCTGACCCCATGAATTTAGATCTCGCTGGAATCAAGGAACCTGCCAAGAAGAAGAGCTGGAGAGCTGCTAGGAGGAGTACTGCCCCTTTGCTGAGTTATTGCCTTGTTGGGTTGGCCTGCAGTTGCTGCTTCTGTCTTGGGCAGTGAAAGGACTGAACTTTCTACAAACTTGTGCTGAGTATCTCCAAGGGCCTGAAACCGAGCTGGCCTCCTGTTAAGAAGTCTCAGGGACTACAAAGACTTCACAAGCCTCTGGGTACCGCTTCTGGACGCTGTTTCAGTTGCCACAGAGGAAGGGAACTGCAACCGACTCCGTCAACCGAATCCATCCCTGACCGGTGACCTGTTTGCACCGCAGACCGCATCGCCCCGCTTCGCATCGCAACCCTGGTCTCACCGTAGGCGACGTCCGACGCCGTCAACACCGAGCCGCTGCGTGCACCGTGACCTGTGGGCACCGCAGTTCGCATCGCATCGCTTCACTGAACCAGCCGGACCCGACCGACGCGGTCGCTGCAACTGGCTCAACAATCGTGACCGCATCGCATTTGGGGCACCGCTCGCACGTTTGCGACGCACCGCTCCGACTCGCACCGCTGTCCGACGCCAGCTCCCGCACTCCGGCTTGGTCGCCTGCATCGCAACCTGTCAGCACCGCATCGTACACCGTCTCGCCCTGCACCGCACGCCTTGGACTCACCGACTCCGTCTGCACGACGCTCATCGAGCCGCTGCCTGCACCGCATCGAGGGACACCGCACCTTGCATCGCTCCGTCTTGCACCGCAACCGCGACGAACGCCGACCGGCTCGTACACTCCGTACCAGCCACCACGAGAAAGG
Source organism: Calotriton arnoldi (assembly GCA_963921515.1). NCBI lineage: Eukaryota > Metazoa > Chordata > Amphibia > Caudata > Salamandridae > Calotriton > Calotriton arnoldi. The sequence continues at coordinate 1,524,238 of CAWUFW010003582.1, read as the reverse complement.
TACTGTGACCGAGTCTGTTCACGACTCTGCTGGCCCGTAGCGACGCGGGCGGCTGGAACTGTTGGACTCTGTGTAATTCAGCATCGCGGTAGACCCGGACGGGGCTACCGACTCGTACTGAACTTTGCTTTTGTGTTATTCCTGCAAAGAAGAAGTTACCTTATCAAGCATTCATTTTTAAAGTATAGTATTGTGGATTTTTGTCGTAATTGGTCTTGTCTTGAGTATATAAAAATATTGGTTATTTTTCTAAACTGGTGTGGTGTCCGTTTGTAGTGCTTACACTGTATTACTGTTGGTTATGTGCAAATGCTTTACACACTGCCTCTAGAATAAGCCTGACTGCTCGTGCCAAGCTACCAAGGGGGTGAGCAGGGGTTATTTTAGGAGTGTAACTCCCTTACCCTGACTAGGAAGAAGGGTCCCTACTTGGCCAAAGGTGCAAGCCCTTGCCAACTAGAGATCCCATTTCTAACACCGAGTCACAGAATCGGCTAGTCAGTTGGACTTTGGACTCCCAAAAGATATCACTCTGGAGGAAGTAATTCTTCTCACTACAACACGACAAATACAGAAAAGTGATGGAGGTAATGGTTGCATTAATCTCAGCTACTGGTAATTACCCATGCTGCATCCTAGTCTATTGGTGTTTTGCTCACCATGACACCTTAGATTAGAGCCAGCCTTGTGCACATCAGCCTTGTTCCTACTCCAATAAAAACAGTCTAGTGTGATCTTCCTTGCCAAGTCTTCTCTGAACTGGAACACAATCAACCCAAAACCAGTTCCAGCATTGTTTGGCATCTTCATTCATGTGCATCTTGGTTCCAGTGGCACCCTGAGTATGGGAAGCATGTTTGGGCATACCCATCACACTTACAGCATCACTATGATAAATACAAAAAAGTGATGGATGGAATGAACTAATCTCAGCCAATGGTAAATACACGGGTTGCATCCTAGTCTATCATTTTTTTTGTCAAAATCTTTATATTGCTTTTACAAAAATTAACAACTTATGAGACTTGTTAGACCTGGCTTTTACATCGGGTTTATCCCCACATTTTTTGCTTTGTGGCCTTCAGTTCTGACCTGTTTTTGTTGCTTGTATGACTCTGGGCACTTTACCACTGCTGGTCAGTGCTAAAGTGCATATGCTCTCCCTGTAAATTGTTGCTATGGATTGGTGATTCCATGATTGGCGTATTTGATTTACTAGTCAGTCCGTAGTACAGTGCACTGTGTGTGCCCAGGGCCTTGAAATCAAATGCTGCTAGCGGGCCTGCATCACTGATTGTGCCACCCACATAAGCAGCCTGTAAATGTAGCTCAGGCCTGCCATTGCAGAGCCTGTGTGCAGTCTAGTGCTACCATGTCGACCTGGCAAGTGCATCCACTTGCCAGGCGCTAACCATCCCTTTTCTTACATGTTAGTCACCCCTAAGGTAGGCCCAAGGTACCCCTGTGGGCAGGGTGCAGTGTATGTGAAAGGTAGGACATGCCCTGATGTGTGTGGCATGTCCTGATAGTGAAATAACGCCAATTTCGTTTTTCACTATTGTAAGGCTATCTGTCCCCCTAGGATAGAATGGGGAGCTTGCTTATAACATCTTATAAGCATAACTGCCCCAGGGAACCAGATAGGAAAATAAAGTTTAGTATGCCTGAACTCAGAATGTTAAAATGCATCTTTTAGTGAGGGTGATTTTTAAATTCTGTGTTTGAAAATACCACTTTTAGAAAGTAGGTATTTTATTGCTTAGCCATCCAGTATGTCTCTGCTAGGAAGTGTATTGACTGTCTGGCTTTGGAGTGACAGGGGCTGGGGATGTGCAGTGGCTCCAGAGAGTCTGGATGAGTCAGCTCTAGGCTGAATAGGCCTGATATGCATTTGGAGTGATGGGAGGAGTAGCACCTGCACCTGAATAGGGCTGTGCCTGCCTTCCACAATGATTGGCTCCGCCCCCCTGTGGTGTGTCTGGAGCGAAGGCTCACACTGACAATGGAGGTTGTTGTGCACTTAGAAAGTGCACACCAGACCTGGTTTGGACTAGGCTCACAGCCCTGGGCCAGGAGAGAACAAAGAGATTTACTGTATAAAAAGAGGAGCCCAGACCCCAGACTTTGAGATCACTGCTGAACTAAGGAACCTGCCAGGAAGAAGAACCGGGAAAGCTGGAGGAGTACTGCCCCTGTGCTGTGTGCTGTTGGGGTTGGCCTGCAGTGGTTGCTTCTGTCTTGGGTAGAGAACGGACTGGGCTGTCCTTTCATCATCCTGCTGTTAGAGTTTTCTCCAAGGGCTTGAAGTAGAGCTTGCCTCCTGTTGGAAGTCTCAGGGATAGAAGGACTTCAAAAATCACTTCTGGGAATCAAGAGGAACCCTTGCCAAGGAGAAGAGCCGGAGAAGCTGAAAAGAAGCTGCCCCTGTGCTGTTTGCTGTCTGGGGTTGGCCTGCAGTGGCTACTTGCTGCCAAGGAAAGGAGAAAGGACTTGCTGTTTACTGTGTCCCCTGCTTGAGGAAGATCTCCAAGGGCTTGACACTGAGCTTGCCTCCTGTTCTGAAGTCTCAGGGACACAAAGACTTCACCACCAGCTCCCCTGAACTTCCTTGCTGGGAGTTCTGACCTGCTAAGATGTGCCTGCTGTTGGTTTGGACCTCTGGAGGGCTGGGAGCTGGGAAAAGTAACGCAACTTCGAGAAGCGCGACGCATTCGCACCTGTTTCCGACGCATCACCGAACAAATTGTCGCAGTGCCTGCCCGCGGCTTGAGAAATCGCCGCACGGCGCATCGAGTGCACCGATCCCCGAAGTCTGAGATCACCGCACCGATTCCGACGCAAGGCCTGCTGTGCGGCTGCAAGAACCCACGCATCGTCATGGATCGTCGCATCGCATCAAGGCGTCAAGTCTGCTGCTTCGTTGGGAGAAGCAGTAAGAAACCGACGCATCACCTCCCCACGCAATAACAAACCAACGCATCACCTCCTCTCCGGTAAGGAACCGACACATCACCTCTCCTGCGCAGCAGTAAGGAACCGACGCATCACCTCCCCCGGAGCAAGGAACTGACGCATCACCTTCCCTGAGTATAAGGAACTGACACATCACCTTCCATGCAACCCTTTTTGTTTGTGTGCGCAACACATCCAAGGTACTTTTTGTGAAAAGTGTCGCATCTGCAATTTGCTTTGAACTGAACTATTTCTATAATTTGAAAGTCATATTTTTATTACTGTATTGTGGATTTTTGTCGTTTGATCTTGTTTGGTTCAGATAAAGATTACTTATTTTTCTAAACTGGTGTGGTGTTCATTTGTAGTGTTTTCACTGTATTACTGTATGTGTTCACAAATGCTTTACACACTGCCTCTGAGATAAGCCTGAGAGCTCATGCCAAGCTATCAAGGGGGTGAGCAGGGGTTTATTTTAGAAGTGTATCCCCCTTACACTGACTAGAAGCAAGGGTCCCTATTTGGACAAAGGTACCTACCTACCCCTGCCAACTAGAGACCCACATTTCTAACAAGACTCGACAGAGCTCTGTCTTAAGCCAAGATCATCAGATATCTAAAGACAATACACAGCTTTTCCATAAGTTCTCAGCATAACTCTTAGCATATTCAGGCACAAATTTCCCATTATAACAATACATATGTCACACAGTCTACATATCTCTTGTTGCGCCTGGACAATATAATCGAGAGCCAACAAAATGAACAAGGTGAAAAACAACTAAACAATCCTGTGAAACCCATTGTACATGATCATAGAATATTTTAGCAGAGCCTGGAGCGGTCGGGACCCAACGCAAGGAAGGCTGGAGGGGCCCGCCGCTCCCGGCCAAGGGAGGACAGGAGGACTGCACACGAGGGGGGTCCTGAAAGCCCAGAGGGCCATGGCTCCCTATGGGATCGTAACAGGGTCCAGACCAACTATGTGTGAAAGAGGTGAAGGGCCCGTAGCCTGGGGCCACAGGCAAAGAGTGGCAAGCCTTTCGACAGATAACCCACTAATGGACTCCAGATATTATCAAATCCCTTGCGGGAGTCCGCTATGATATCCGTCTTGCGTTCAAGGGCTAGGGCCCGCCACAGCCGGGCATGCCATTGGGAGAGAGAGAGGGGGCCTCCTGTTTTTTCCAAGCTGCTGCTACTGCCATTTTGGCCACCCCAGGCACAACCACGTAATGGAACGGTCCCCCTGAGTTTGGTGTTTCAGACTGGAATCCCACACCCCCAATAGGACATGTTCTAGAGAGTCTGAAATTTGGTATCCCAGAATCTGTTTGATCTGGGACAGAATTTCCTTCCAGAAAGGTTGAATGGTTGGGCAGTCCCAGCATATATGGCGGAAGTCGCCTAAGAGCCCACATCCCAACCAACATCTATCTGAAGTGTTCGGGAAGAGAGTGTGCAGTTTTTGGGGGTGTAGGTACCTGTCAAACATGATTTTGTAATGAGCTTCCCTTGGAAACATAGAATGGTTGTATTTAGCAATATCTTTATATAGTGAACTCAATTGTTTCTCTGTTATAGGGGTCTGCAGAAGAGCTTCCCAAAACCATCTATGTTGCAGGGCCTGAGAGGGACCCACAATGAGAAGGAGAGAGTAGAAAAACGAGATGCAGCCCTTGGCCCTGCCACTGGCCTGTACGAATCTCTCTATTGGGAGTAGATCCCTTGTCGCGACCAGCCGCATCTGGGGCTGTTGCACCCAGTGTTTTAACTGGAAGTAGTGGTATTCTTCTGTGGGTGGGAGTTTAAAAAGAGCAGCACAGTCTGCAAAGGAGCGGCGGTCCACTCAAATAAACAGGTCAGACAACATTAGGCACCCACCCTCCCTCCATCTGTCAAAGGGAGCATCTAGCACTGCTGGGGGGAAGGCGGGATTGAAATGGATGGGGGTGTATGGGGATGGAAAGGTCATCAGGGGCAGGGTCTTGGTGGCGATATCCCATGCTTTAAGAGTAGTGGCTGTAGGAAAGCTAAGGTAGACATTTTTTGGCCTGTCCTGTTTTGGTTTCCAAGGCAAGTCCCATATGGTTCTCCCCGCTACTTACCTGTCTATATGGAGCCAGTGTTTGTCCGCGGCTTTAAGAGACCACTCGGCCAGGACACGGAGCTGTACTGCTCTATAATAGAGAGGGAAATCTGGAAGGGACAAACCCCCCGTTAGGCGCTCTATGGTCAGTAGTCGCTGAGACAGGCGGGCCCGGCGCCCCTGCCAGATAAATTTTGTTATCATCCCTTTAGCTCGGCGAACAGCTCCCTATCCACTTTGAGCGGTAGACCCTGAAATAGATAGAGAAGGCGAGGCAATACATTCATCTTGATCGTGTTTATTCGACCCATTCAGGTAATGTACGTAGAACCCCATTTTTTAAAGTCTGATTTAAGCTGCGGTATCAAGGGGGGGAAGTTAGCTTTGTAGAGGTCTGTTGGGATGGGGGTGATTTTAATGCCCAGGTACGTAATTTCTTTATGTATACACCAGAAGGGTGATGCCTCCTTGATGGCTGCCGTCATCTCCAGGGGCATTGTCAGGTTAAGTAAGAAAGATTTAGAAAGGTTAACTTTAAAACCCGCTACATTCTCAAAGTTATTAAGTTCGGCCTGTATAGCCGGCAGGGAAGAATTAGGTTCAGTAATGGGCAGCAGAACATTGTCCGCAAACAAGGAGATTTTGTGTTTGTCTTGACCAAACTTGATTCCGTGGATTTCTGGGTTGGCCATAATACGCGAAGCAAGTGGTTAAATGCAGAGCGCAAAGAGCATGGGTGATACGGGGCAGCCCCGGTTTGTGCCTCTTGATAAGCTAAAAAAAGTCTGAGGTTACTACTCCGTTGACTCAGGACTTGAGGGAATGATAAATAGCTTTCACCATGCCCAGGAAGATATCGCTGAACCCGAAACGGCGCAGAGTGCTCATCAAGAAGGGCCAATTGACTCGATCGAAGGCCTTCTCTGCATTTAGTGAGAGTAAGGCTGTCGGGATGTGCTTCTTCTGAACCTTATCAATTAGGTGTATTATCCTACGCAGGTTATCATGGGTCTGACGTCCCTTGATAAAACCAGATTGGTCCAGGTGGATCAAGACAGGTAGAATTCCTTCCAATCTGCTGGCGAGTATCTTGGAATATAATTTAGCATCTAAATTCAAAAGCGCAAGAGGCCTGTACGAGGCACACAAATGGGGACTTTCCCTGCTTTGGGGATCAGAGTAATTAACGCTTCCCCCATCGATGGGGATACTTGATGAGAGGTTGCTATTTCATTGAAGAGAGCCGTCAAGTGGGGAGTCAGCTCAGCTGTAAACGTTCGGTAGAACTGAGCGCTGAACCCATCAGGGCCCGGGGCCTTCTGGGGTTTTAGGGCATCTATCGCCTTTTGGGCCTCCTCTCTCGAGATGGGCCGACTGAGCTAGTCATTGGTGGCAGGGGAGACCTGTGGGAGCTCCAGCGAGTCCAAATAGTGAGATTGGTCCTGCTCTATTAAGGGGTCTGCTGTATACAGTGTTCTATAGAATTCGCGGAAGGCACACACTTTCCCCACTTCACTATGGTGTGTGGTGCCCGACTCGTCAACTATATGTCTGATGTATTCCTTCTCCTGCATAGTTCGGAGCTGTCGCGCCAGCAGGGGGCCGATTTTATCATTGCCATCATACCCTCGAGCCTGGAGGCGTAAAATGGCCTTTTCTGCCCTATTAGTATATATTGCCTGGAGCTTCCCTTTTAGTGCAGTTACTTTCCTTAAAGTCTTTACGGATGTGACTTTTCAGCATCCCGCAGTTCCCCCTCAAGCGACAACTGCTACCCAGTTTGTTGCTTCTTCAGGGTGGTAGCTAGTGCAATGCGTTTGCCCCTTATAACCGCCTTAAAGGCGTCCCAGTTAATCAAATGAGAGGTGTCTTTGGGGTCATTGTTGGCGAAGAAGTCTTTGATCATCTTCCACAGATCATCAAAAAGAAGCTGATCCCTACTGAGGATGTTGGGAAGTACCACCTTGTAGGTTTAGAGCGGAATGCAATCCAGTTGATCAGAATTTGCAGTGGTGCGTGATCCGAAAGACATATCGGTTGCAGCTGAGCAATCCATATCGCCTGACGGAGCGCCTGGCTAAGGAAGACATGGTCAATCCTAGAGTATGATCTATGGGAGTGGGAAAAGAAGGAATAGTCATGTGTCGAGGGATTTAGGGCCCTCCAGATATCTATCAGTCCCAAGCGCTGTAGTGAAGATTTAAGAGTCTTGTTAAAGACTCCTGCCGCTGATCTATGTGGATGGGTAGTGTCCACAGTGGGATCCCAAATAAGATTGAAAACTCCCATTAAGATTATGTCCCCCGTGGCAAAGCCTTCCAGAGTTGAAAGAAACGTGAGGAGAAATTCTGATTGTCCGGAATTAGAAGCATAGACTGCGGCGATAGTGCATGGGCGACCCATCAAAACCCCCTTAACCATAAGGAATCTCCCAGTTTCGTGTCTTGGGGTTGAAAGTGATCCGAAGAGTCGAAAAGGGGAGTGACTCCATTTTGTTTAGTAGTGGCAGAGGACCTGAATATCAGTGGATAGGATGTGTGTCGTAATCGGAGGTCCACGCCTCTCTTCAAATGAGTTTCCTGAAATGCTACTATACGGACAGGATGGTCCCCTAGGAATTTCCATAAGCGTTGTCTCTTGTTGGGGGAGTTTAGCCCCCTAATGTTCCATGACATACAGTTGACTAACATTAAATCGATTGTGGGAAACACATCCTCCAGGTCGAATATCTCCCATCATGTCTCGCCACCATCCCCCCCTCCGGCCCCAACCACGCCTGCCCCCACTCCATCCCCCCTCCCCAGCCTTGTCAACTGAGCCATATGATAGGCACCACGATGAAAACAAACCAACAGAACATGAAAAAAAATTCAATTACGAAGTCCCCAAAGCGATGAAGAAACCTCACTGTTGGTGACACCAGGGGCGAGTCCAGAACCGCACCTGGAGCCCCGCTTGAGTAAGTAGCTGGACACTAGCCTTCAAATGGCTTTCTTCACCTGGACTAGAGTGAGCGAAGAAGTCTTGTGTCTATGGAAGAGAAGGTCACCATTGCATCACTGTCTTGTACCCCAAGCCCCTGAACCAAAGAAAACCCAACTGCAGTGTGACACCCACCCAAGGGCGTGATCTCTGAGTGCCCAACAGGCTAGGGGGAACAGACCACACTGACAAAGAGTTTTGAGTCAGGGTACCAACAACTTTTAGCGTTTCGTCGTCTTGCCTCCCTTCTGGGGTGTCTGCCAGAGTCCCGGCGAGCGCTGCCCCAATGGTTGATCCGTGCGTTTCTGCCCTGAAGTCGCTGTCTGTTGTGGTGGAGATCTTTCGAGGCCAAACAAAGCCGCTGCCCCCTCTACCTCAGTGAAGTGACATTGTTTGTTGCCGAACAAGAAGGCGATGCCAAAAGTGTAGGTCCATCGGTATTTGATCTGGCGCTCTCTCAGTGCCACCGTGAGCGGTCGGAACTGCTGCCTGCGTGCCAGCTTTGCTTGAGCTACATCCTGTAAAAGCAAGCACGTAGCCCCCTGAAAGGTAATAACGTCACTGTTTCTGGCTTTTCATAGAACAAGTTCCTTGGTCTTAAATGAGCTACATTTGGCCACGATGTCCCTTGGACGCTTGCTTTCCCCATGGAGATGCTGGCCCACCCTGTGGACTCGTTCCAACCGAACTTCTGGGCAGTCATCTCCCAGGACACTGGAGAAGAGACCCACCATGAACGCCTCCAGATCTGGTCCCTCGCTTCCCTCCTCCAGGCCCCTCACTCTTATAGTGTCTCTGTGGGAGCGATTCTCCAAGTCTTCGCGCTTTAGCAGGGCAGAGTGTAGCTGGTTGTTTAGGTTGGCAGAACACTCTTCCAGGGGCTTCAATCGCCCTACGAGTTCCTGGAATTTCGTTTCCAGGTCTAGAATGCGAGTACCCACCGAATCCATGTCAGCTTGCAGCGAAATCAGCTTCGACCCCCACCTCTGACCGAAACGCGTTGAACGAGGCACCAATGTCTGCCTTGATGTCTTCCCTGAGCTCCTTCTTGAACTCCCACAGTGTCGCCAGAAGGTCTTCCCTGGTTAGCGCCATATTGCCTGTTGTGTGGTCCTCCCCCTCCTTTGCCGCCCGGGACTCAGTTGGGGCAAAGTAGCTGGAGACTCTGTTGGTCTGGGCCTTTTTCAGTGGCATATGGGCGAGGGCCACGGTCAGCGCGATGCCGCCCCCGGTCAGGTCAGGCACTCAGCTAGGGCGTTGTAGTCTGGAGCAGGGGGGGCCACTCGCGATCAGCCAGGGGGCACTGTGACATTAGGACCTCAGAGACCCATACTATAGGGCCTGTATAGCAGTGTTCCAGACACCCCCAGTGTAGCCCCCCTTTCACCTTCTACGCTGCCTCTGCGTAAATCTCAGGGCAGGGACCCCTCCATTACGCTGCCGCTTCGGAGCAGGAACCCCTCGGGCAGGTCGGCTCCCTCCGCAGAGTCAGCCACAGGTAGAAGCCTCTCAGTTTGTCGCAGGCCCACCAGGTGGCATCTTAGGGTCAGGCAGCTTCATGTCAGTCTGGGGGAATCCCCCCAGTTCACCCACGTAAGGCCCAGTAGTGGGTCTGAGGTGGGTTCCCAAGAACACCCCACCACCGGAGGCCTGTGTGCGCGCTCCCACATGTGTAGCGGCGCCCGCAGTGGGTCCTCCGCCTTTACGGTCTCGCCGATCGGGGCAGCTCGTCTGCAGGTCCCGTTCAGGGCCAGAAATAGCCCAGGTCCAGTTTCCCCTCCGTTCCCCCGCCACCGGGGGGACAAAGCGATGCGGCAGGCCAGAAATCGTACGCCTGACGGCGCTCACAATCAGGGAAAACCCGATTCGGCTGGGCCCATCATAGCACGGCGGGCTCAGACGCCATTTTGTATACTCCGCCGCGTCCTCGCATCGGCCCGGGTCTTGCCGATAATGCCGCTCCTCCGGCCAGCTGTTTCAGGTGCTGTAGTGTCCTCCGGTTACACTATACAAAAAGTGATGTGGAGGAATTAATGCATTCAAAGTAATCATAGGGTACATCAAATTACTCCTATTTGATGGTACATAGTCCCATTTCTTTTACTTACATCTCAGTAAGCCACATACCAACGTTTATTCCTGGTTGGAACAATTATTTATTTCTTTTTAATTGCTCTCAAATAAATCAACATCAAAAAACAATTTATACGGAGGGACGTGGCCAGCAGCCGCTGAGGATGGCCGCTCAGTAAGAGAGCTGCACTAGCCACCAGCGTACAAGCCCGATAAATCCGTCACGATCCGTCGTTTTGACAGCAACTGGAGACAGGAAGCTGCCGAAATAAGAGGTGGCTATCCTGTAACCTCCAACGGCCGCTGAAATCGTTGCAGGGCAGAAGAAAAGCGGAGACACGAAGGAGCGGCCGGCGGGAGCAAGATGGTGCTGCCCGCGTAATGAAGGGAGTGGAGAAGCGTTGGTGAGAGACCCGAGTCGCCAAGGCGCCCCGCGGGCGCACTGGGTGTGTTCCGGCACAGAATATAAGCGGAGTGCCCATCGCTGTAACGCTGACAACTGCGTTGAGCCTGCAGCAGATGGACCGATCTGCGCCACGCCCTGGATCCGGCTGCTGGAGCCTGTCGGGCTTGAGCCGGTGAGGAGACAGATGGCAGGTTCATGAGCGCCACAGAGGCAGCACGGGGTAGGAAGCCATCCGGCTGGATCACGGAAGGGCGGCCTGGGAGCTGACGTTACGCTCCCCCCGCTGCAGGTACAAGAGGAGAGCTGCCTTTAAGTTGGCTGGGCAGAGACACGGTCCATTAGTGTCTCGGGCCTGGCGGTTGGTCTGTAGGCGAGGGGTTGGACCCTGAACAGTTTGCACAGTAAGAGCCCCGCACAACGGCCTGTGTGAGCACCTGGGCCATACGGTGAGGCTCTGATAGGGGGAGGCTGGGTGAATTCCCCCCCCCCCCTGGAGTGATTGAGACTGTAAGCCACTTCCAGGCTTTGAGATGAAAGCTGTGGAGCGCCTGAGATCCAAGGTTGCGCCCACAGGGAGAAGAGAAATTGAGCAGACACCTCGGACATTGGCGCGAACACCGCGTACCGGGGCCAGCGACGCAATAGAGCATAAAACCCGAGCCCGCCGGTGAGGCCCTACAAAATCTGGCTATGGGACGCAACAAGGTGGTGGGGCCTGGGCAGGCCAACCACATAGATAAGTACACTGTGGCAGTGGGCTGAGAGGGAGGCGCGACTGGAGGTGAAACACCGTCTGGGCACGAGGACCAGTCCCCTCCCTGAAAGACATCATGAAGGCAATTACGGACCTGCGCGGGACCCTGAAGCCTAAGCTGGACTCTGTCACCGAGGAGGTAAACCTACTTCGGGTTGACCTCCGGAAAATTTCCGAAAAGGTATCCACGGCGGAGGCAGGTATTGGGGGCCTACAGTCTAAAACCAAACGCCTGGAAGAGCAGGTCTCAGCACTTACTAAGAACCAAACCGAAATCTTTGCCAGACTTGAAGACCAGGAGGGAAGAGCCCGGCGCAACAACATTCGGGTGGTGGCTGTACCGGAGGGAATGGAAGGACCATCGACGGACCTCTTCTTGGAAGACCTGATCCTCAATAAATTGAAGCCTAAACGCCTATCCAAATTTTTCCTTATAGAACGCTCGCACCGGGCGCTGGGAGGCAGGCCCCGTCCAGGGGCGCCCCCCGCACGATCATTGCCCGGGTTCTGAATTTCAGGGACAGGAACGCCATCCTGCAGGCGGCGCACCAGCATGGGGACTTGCATCATGAAAATGCAGTTATCCATTTCTTCCCGGACTTTACGCTTCATGTCCAGCGCCAGAGGCGAACATTCGATGTAGTTAAGAGGGCCCTCCGAGAGCAAAATGTGAAATACATGATGCTGCTCCCGGCAAAACTCAAAATAATCGACGACGGAAAAGCGTATTTCTTCGACTCACCGGCGGAGGCGAGCAAGTGGCTGGAGGGCTGGCAAACTGTTGAGCGGAAAGGGGGTAAAAGTTGATCACTGCCCAAGAGTGGCCACACCACAGAGGGGAGAGAGACGGAACAGGCGCCACATAGCCCTGATCAGTGACATTGTACAGATAAATGACAAAAAAGGGGTGTTCTCCTCAGTAGTGTAACTCAAGAGTCCTCTTCTGGAGATATTATAGGGGGGGGAGGTAGAACTTTATGCCCGATGGTCCAAGGACATGGACCAATGAGAAACTGGGAGCCCTAATGGGCAGTTGTAGTGCCGAGAACATCCTTATTCATTACAGTGATCAGTGGAGGCTACTGACAGATAATGTTGCTGTCGAATTATATTTCACTTCATGCTGGGGGCTGGCCTATCGCCCCTCATTTATGTTAGTAAATGCACAGTTGGGGTGACAGGCACTCTGCGTGTTTGGGAGGTGAGAGGTTTGTCACTCACCGGGCAGGGTTGGGAGTTGGGTAAAATGTTTAGATTTATGTTGAGTGCTTGTATGTGTGCTCAAGACCATGGCAGCCTGACAGTGCAGCAGGTTGACGTAAAACTATCGCGAGGGGGGGGGGACCGGAAGCTATGGGAGACCTAGCTGACATACAGGTCTGGACCTGGAATTTTAATCGGTTGGGGAACAACATCAAGCGCACACTGGTCCTTCAACATATTAAGAGACACTCCCCGGACGTCGTACTAATACAGGAATCCCACCTGAAGGGGAGCAGATGCAGGGCTCTGGATCGCTTTGGGTTTAAACTAGTGGCCCACTCTGGGTATTCAACGGGGATGCGGGGAGTGGAAATCTTGCTCCGCAACACGTTGCCCCTGGTTGTGTCTCGCACCTGGGTAGACGAGGCGGGGTGCTGTGCAGCAATAGCGGGTAAATGGGAGGAGCGATCGATTGTACTGTATTCAATCTACATACCCCCGGGGCTCCACAGCATTATTTTACACCTCTAAAACCTTTTTAGTAGTGTGAACATCCATTTTTAACACAATGTTTCAAATTTGGTGGATTCCTCCATTCTTCAACAGTCGGCGTGTTTCAGCCCTTTCATTCGGGCCTCATCAGGACAAGGGTATAAGGTTTTAGAGGTGTAGTTGGTACCTCAAGTGTGCAGAGGATTACCTCGCAGTGGATTGCTGCTAATCAGAAAGCAAACACTTCATTGTAAATTGGGGGTTGGAAACAATTGTTGTTTATGTGTTTTCCTTGATGGTTTATGTACTTGTATATATTGATTTTTGATGTTGATTTATTTGAGAGCAATTAAAACAAGCATTGGCATAGCCAATAGGTCTCGCCTTTGGGACCTTATAAGTGTTTAGCCATGCAACAGTTGATGTTGTTGCACCAAGGATATTGTGCTGCATAACTAAATACTTATAAGGTCCCAAAGGCGAGACCTATTAGCTATGCCAATGCTTGTTATGGGCATGCAAGATTGTCAATACTCAACTTCATAGGATCTGACAGTTGTTGGGAGCGTGGTCAATGTTCTGATGGATCTTGTATTTTGAAATGATTATTTACAGCAACATGAAAATGCTGGATGCATCTGCACAGTGCCACACTCAACTTATTAGAGACATCCAGTATTCTTCAATTTTCACTGCTTATTGTGAGGGCCACTGGAATAATGGGATTACGTGGACGCGCCTTTTTTCCCCCCAGATAAACATGCATTTGCCGCATTGGCCGCTTAACCCATCTGCTGCATTATCTGCAGATGTTAGCAAAACAAGTGTTTCTAGCTCAAACTAATCACAAGTTACTAAAAACATGGCAACGTGTTCACGTGCAGCGGAAGGCCCCGTTGCATAGGTTCACTACTATTTGGTTGTCAAACTAGCATTAATGAAGTTACATTTTTGCCCGACTGTATAACCATCTTTAAAAAGTACAAAATAATGAAGTGATAACAAAACGTGCTGCATAATTTGCCATTTCATGGTGCATAATTTAGTCAACTATGCCTCAATCCGATATTCCGCTGTCACATCATTTCGGTAACCCTCCTGATTGAAGCACCTGCTTGTCACACAGGCATTATAGTGAACGTGGGGAGTATTCTGCTGAGGCAGGAATGTAATGCTCTGATCACCAAGATCAACTGAAGGGCACTCCCGCAGGGGTGTGGATAGCACGGGCACCTGAAGAGTCAATTCAAGCAGCCACCCAAAGGAATAGTATTTAAGACTGTGGCGCTGCGTCAATAGGATGAGTGAACATCTGGATATGCACGTGTACTGTTTTTCCTCCACATCTAACTTGCTTTGGAATCCATGTTTGTTGTGGATTATTCCTTGGCGGGTTTCAGAAACCTCTGAACTTTGTGCTATTGAGCTGCATTGCACAAGGACAGGCCTGTGTGCAAGAGGGGTAGGTGTCGGGTTGCCAGGGGAACTGTTCAGCGCACCCCCTGCATCAATGTGAGTGCCTAGGAAGGCGCGAGGCGGGTGACGGGCACAACCAGCTCACTGCATTATTACACAAGGACAGGTCTGTGCGAGTGAGGGGCAGGTAACAGGCACAACCAGCTCACTGCATTATTACACAAGGACAGGCATGTGCGAGTGACGCAGAGACGCCAGGCTGTGACACGCAACAACCCACCTCACTGCATTGCACAAGGACAGGCCTATGCGAGTGAGGGGCAGGCGACAGGCACAACCAGCTCACTGCATTATTACACAAGGACAGGTCTGTGCGAGTGAGGGGCAAGCGACAGGCACAACCAGCTCACTGCATTATTACACAAGGACAGGTCTGTGCGAGTGAGGGGCAGGCGACAGGCACAACCAGCTCACTGCATTATTACACAAGGACAGGTCTGTGCGAGTGAGGGGCAGGCGACAGGCACAACCAGCTCACTGCATTATTACACAAGGACAGGCCTGTGCGAGTGACGCAGAGACGCCAGGCTGTGACACGTGACAACCCAGCTCACTGCATTGCACAAGGACAGGCCTGTGGGAGTACTTGGTACCGGGCAATACCGGCCCATTTAAAGCGCTTAAGGCAGCACAAGTTGTCCCAAGGTTGCTGCCGATATTGTGGTATGGTACCAGAGGTGCATCAGTGACATTCATAATACTCGTGCGGTAGAAAGAGCCAAGTGCATTGGAAAAGTGAATATATAAAGCAGATGTTGAGCATCAGAGTAGAAGAAGTCCACTAATATTTCTAGAAGTGATCTGAAATGAATTCTGCCACGGTTTTTAAATGATAACTCAATAAAAGCAAAATAAATAGGTTGTTGGTGGTCTTTATGAACAACCATCTAAACTATTATCTAGGTATTACTATTATATTGAAGAAATATTTAAAACTTACTGATCTAGGCGAAAGTAGAGAACATTTGGGTTGGACAGGATGCACAGTCGAGTGCAGAACTCTGGCCCAGATGATGTCCATACACGAGTGGCCAAGATTGTGCGCTGAAGTGCCTTGCAATGCAGCACCCAATGTAATAGCACTTCACACACACCCCAGGATTAGCTGTGCAGTAAAACCTCTCTTACACTACATTCAAACTTAAATGTCGCATTTTAATTTTATAGTAGATGAAGTTTGTAAAAACTATATTTTACACTCAACTCAACTGTTTTTTTCTTGATATATTGGATTTTCCTCGGTCCTGATATGCAACCCTTCCACATATGTTTACATATGACATGGATGAGGCACACCACAAGCTGCAGGAACACACTGACCACTAACTGACCTCACTTTGGATTCTCAGCTAGATTTCTGTGTGTCTTGTGCTAAGGACACTGTCCTGCATTTGATTTCTACACCTTTAATGAATGGCGAAGGTGCTGCAGCATAATAACATATTATACTAATTCCACTCCTGTCACAAAGAAAAGATCATTGTGCTGTCACGTCAGCCTAGTGAGATAACCTCAATTCTATGGGAACTTCAAATGTTACAAACCACAAATATATTTACCTCCTTCCAATGCACCGAGATAGCTACATCTGTCTAATAAAATAATTATACAAGTATACATCATGATAAATCTGATGAAACACATCCTTTCTAGAGCAGTATTATGCTGATTTAAAGAGGCTTACTTGCACCAGTGCAAGCACATTGTGTGTGGCTGGCTTTTGGCTGTTCAAAGAGCATGCTTGAATGGAATGGTAACCAAGAGAGGGTGAGGAACCCCGTCAGAACAAGTGGACCTCTCACCAGGCCGCCTATACCTTGAAGCCAGTGTGCTAGAATTGATTGAATCCTGGATTTGCACGCATACAAGATTTTCCTTTGTTTCCACAACACCTCTAAGGACAACAACCATTTAATCACAGTGGAGACCACAAAACACCTATCTGGAGACACCTAAACTGAGCTTTTTTCAAACATAACTCAAGAATTTACTCCTTTCTACCACACACAAAAGCCGTCTGACTACTGCCCTTCAATAAATCCCAAGACAGGATACTCCAGCAGATATGTGGCGTATCGCAAGTGCATTATAGCCTATGGCACTTGTAATATGGCGGACAACATATCAGTCATGTTTTGACGGTCTGTACCTTCCACCAACCTCTAAATAAGGCCCCAAAATATTCCATCAAATAATCTGTCTGTGTAATTTGGTGAGAAGTGGGTGTTCTGCCTGGCAGTACTGGAAAATGTTACTTACTAAAATCTTTCCTCACATTTTCTTACACCAACCTTCCCGCTTATCATTAAGGTGCCAATGTAATGTGCTTGATTGGAAATGTTGTGCATTATCGTAGTGGAGACAGCACATTTAAGCAGGAAAATTGTAAAAGTGTGGCTATGTAGCAAAATGCACTAGAAGTGCAAGAACGGGAAGGAACAAAAGACATAGACAGGGCCACAGAATTAATGCGGCAGGTAGGCCCAAATAATGTGACGGAGTCGACCAAATTATGTGGCAAGAAAAAACAAATTATGCGGAGTAATGGGGCACTTTTGTGACTGTATTATTTCATTATTTTGACATTTTCACCGATGTAAACATTGTCTTAACAAAGTCCTTGATGCCACTTTAACACTCAAATATAGCAATGGGCTACTGAAAGGTTACCAGTCAACCTTTGTCGTGCATTATTAGTAACTTTTGAGCTGTTTGAACATTTATCTTGTAAAAATTTGTAAATTATGAAACAGATGATGGATTATGTGGCAAATTCTGCAAATCCATAATCATGCAAAAGGCAGAATCGCATAATCCCAGGGTCGTGGGCATAGAAGAGAAAGCACTAGGGAATGGAAAAGACACTTGGAACAGGCGGGGAAACAGCAATAGAAATATGAAGTGGCATGGAGACGGGAGACAGGTAAGCAATTAAGGAGGTGAGTATTTGTTAGAGAGGGTCTGTATACAATGGATATCAGCATGTTAGCCCTGCAAAGGTCTGCTCACCCACACCAATCAAGGATGTCTTTCACTTTATAGCCAACCTAATCTCAAACATGACATAAGTTGTCCACATCACAGAATTCTATACGAACTGCACTAACAACTCACTGAAAGAAGTATCAAATGTAAAATCGACAGGCTTCCCTACAAAGTCATTCATTTCCACTATCCTCCATATCTGGCCAATTTACTTACCCCGTCTGTAGTAAAGATACTGCATCTCACCACCTCTAAATTCCACACTTCCCTAAACATTAAACTGATCTTCACTGGGGCAGCGACCAACCTCTGGAACACACACCACACAGAGTTGAGAGCCCATCCCACCCCTGGCCTTCAGAACTCAATGGAAACTCGTCTTTTCAATATGTACTTAAATTAGATCTTTCTGACACAGCCTCTTGCACGTCCATACCCCCCCAGCCTGCGTGTTTCAGAATGATTGCTTCCCTGAATAGCATCCATATTTTGTTCCCCCTGTCCAGAATAACTATGCCTACCAAATGTTTAACTGAATATTTGTGTATGTTTGTTGCTCATCTAATGCACACCAGTGCCACCTACCGTGCTATATGAAACTGTTAAATAAATAAATGGGTTGGGGTTGTGTGAAGAAATGACCTCAGCGTTAGGGTGCCGTGAGGAAGGGAAACAGACCGTGAAGGCTGAATAGACATGGGGCTGGAGGAATAAAAGTTGTGAGTGAAAGGAAAGGACAATTAGACAGGCCAGGAGAGGACTCGGAGATGGGAAAATGGTGGTGGGAGTTGTGGGGGGGGGGACAAAGGCAGCGGCATTGAGGTGAAACCTAAAAGGTCCCTCATGTTCACGTGCGCTTCGTAGCGCTCATGCACTTAACATGTAGGCATTGGAAAAAACTACCCCAGATCACTCAAATGCTCTCTAATCGCTCTCACCTTCGCAAACCCATTAAGACCCGAATTTACAAACAATAATCAGTAGTTCAGCGTACTGCCTGCCTGTCTCCGTTTTCTTGTACTATGATGCTCATGAGGTAAACATTTACGCTTTAGAAGTCAAAATTAACAAATTAACATAAGCAGGTAACACAAAGCTACTTGAAAAGACAGTTCTTTTAAACACACCGATGAGATGATCATCATAAAATAGCAGGAGAGAGAAAACACACAAACATGTCATGAAAACCCATCAAGTACTCGGCCTGATTCATCCACAGCAGACATAGACAAACTCATCTCGAGACTCCCAACTTAAACAAGTAGGGGGTGGGAGTGCGGCCGAGAGCAGGCAGCGTTTCCCTTGCGGGAGCGAGCGCGATAATTACTAACACATGGCGCCGCTCGCTCCCGCAAGGGAATCGCCAAACGTGCGTTGCCATTTAAAGCAATGCAACGCATGCACGTTTTTGCCTTCAAACCTGGAGCGATTTCTAAAGGTCTCGTGCCTATGCTGCGTAGGCGAGACCTAAAAACGAATGTGTACTGATGTAACACAACTGGTGCTCATGTAAAGCGCTCTGATAACTGATACCTTCGGTTCAAGTTCGTGCTAAATAAAACTCCGGGAAAAAGTACTCCATGTTAATGCCTCTGTGGTACAGAGTACTCCGATAAAGCTAGCCGGACGGTGTGTGGTAAGGATACAGCTAATAGGAGTCAAAGAGGCTGAGTTAGATTTTTCAGCTATGGAATGCGTCACCTCAAGGGTATACACGGATCTCTCCGAAGGCACGTTTACCCAAAGGGTCATTTCAGCATCCTAAGTTCTTTTGTGTCACTAGCCGTGATGGTTAAAAAACGACAAGCAAGTGCTGCCCTTTGTATAGGAACCCACGGCCCCCACTGCATCATTATGAGGAAAAGCGGCCATTAGTCTGTGGTTTCCTAGTGTTCAGGGATGTACCCAGACCCAGTGATGTGCATGAAAAGCACAGAGGACATTTAATTTGAGGGGTTCTTTAACATAAAAAAGAGGCCGTGCAGGATGGTCGAGGTGAATACGGGTCTCGGCGCCTCCGTGATCTCTTACTTCATCTGGCTGCGACTGTAAATTTATTAAATAAAGCACAATTCTAAGAGGAAGAAAAATAATCTGGGTGCAGTAAATCACCTGTCTTGAGAGCTGCTCAGCTAACACGCACTAAAATGAACAGGAAACGGAAGTCTGAAGTGCAATGGTAGTTATAAATCAAAAATGTTCATGTCTGATTTAACCAGAGGTCTGCAGGTCGAGCGTAATGCTTTGTGCCTCACACCTGTCCTCTGTAGTTCGGATTTAAATAGATATTTGTATTGAATACAGCGCCTAAAGACAGTTTTATCTGTATTGTGCGCTCTATAAATGATACCATTACATCATACACTCTAGGCCGCCACCACAGCTCATACTCCCACCGGATGTTGAATTATTTGCCGTTCGGAGGTGTGCTGGCTTCGGTCAGCTGTTGTTCTGCTGCAGATGGCGGAATGTTTGTGTACGTCACTGGTTCCTCGTGATTTTTAAGTGAAGTTGCTCTCCAGCCAACTGGCTGCTTCACTGCTCAAAGGATGCATGCGGCAGACCCGCCCGCCGCCTTCGAGCGACACTTGAGGTAAGCGCCCGGGGCCGCCTGCGTGCACACGCCTGTGCTGCATCCCACGTGCGGCGTTTGTCGGTAATGAGTACTTCCATCTCTGCTCACACCCCTAACTAACACAAACACGCCAGACAGCTCTTAGCTCTAGTACAAAGACTCTGTGATCACTATCCTCAACAACCCGGGTCTTGTAAGAGGTCGAAGTGGGAGGGATAATTTTGTCAAGAGTTCCCATAATTTTTGCTGAAGAATAACCATTCTTGTATGGCTAAGGACGACTTTGCGTTTTGTCAAGTTGCACTGTAAATGTACTCGGCCTGATTCACCCACAGCAGACATTGACAAACTCACCTCGAGACTCCCAACTTAAACGGGGGGGCCGAGAGCAGGCAGCGTTTCCCTTGCGGGAGCGAGCGCGATAATTACTAACACATGGCGCCGCTCGCTCCCGCAAGGGAATCGCCAAACGTGCACGCGTTGCCATTTAAAGCAATGCAACGCGTGCACGTTTTTGCCTTCAAACCTGGAGCGATTTCTAAAGGTCTCTTGCCTATGCAGCGCATGCACGCTGCGTAGGCGAGACCTAAAAATGAATAATTGTTCCAACCAGGAATAAACGTTCGTATGTGGCTTATTGAGATGTAAGTAAAAGAAATGGGACTATGCAGCATGAAATAGGAGTAATTTAATGTACCCTATGATTACTTTGAATGCATTCCTCCACATCACTTTTTGTATATTGTGATATCTTCTTGCCTTGATGGTGGAGGGGTATTTGGGCAAACCCCATTGCTTCTTTTTTGTGTCCTCCGGTTACAGCACGCGCCGCGCCTGGGTTGCGGGCGGTTTTGCTGGCATTTGGCGTGCTGTGGTGCCCTTGGTTGCGGGGCCCAGAGCGGAGCCGATTCGGATCACGTCCGCGTGGCCATGACGGTTGGCCACGCCCCCGTCTATCATTTTTTTATGAGACCCAAGTAGGTTGAAACCAGTCTGGGGTTGCTTTTGGGTTCCCATCTGGAGGAGACCAGGCTTTGCAGTTTAGGCTACACTGTACCTATTGAAACAGGACCAAGACTGATTTGTATAAGGTGTTTATTTCCCTAGAATGACACAGTGGGTAAAAAATGATCGCCTGGAATATGGCTCAGAGTGATTGTCAGTGGCTGTAATTAATTCAAGCATTCCTTCCATCACTTTGTTGTTTCAGCAGTACAGGCTCTAAATGCGATGTGTATTCTCAGACGTGGGTCCCACACTCACTGTGCCGTTGGACTCAAGCTATGCCCACGGATTTGACCTAAGTAGGGCAAAACCAGTCTGGGGTTGATTGTGTTTCAATTTGGAGGGGACCTGGCTTGGGAGTTTGGGCTGGGCTGCTCCTACTACAGCAAGACCAAGACTGATTTGCATAAGCTAGGTCTTTATCTAGAATGACAGTCGGTGGAGGGCGTGGCCAAGCCACCGACCGAAATAGCAGCGTAGGCTTGGAGCTCCGCCGCTGACTCTCGAAAATCTGTCCGCCAGGGTGGCGTCGGTTGCACCACCAAGACAGGTGATGATGTGAGAGAGGACATGGAGGACGCCGGTGCGGAATGCGGACCTGGGGGCGATCGCGGTGCAGATCGGCACCGATGTGCGGAGCTCGTGCAGAGAGCGGCCTACAGCCACATGTGCAGCCTGGGGCTTTAGTAGCGTGAGCCGATGAGCGCCCCAGCGTGACTGGAGGAGGTTGCCGTGTGCCGGGCCCGACCAAACATCGCAGGTGGGGTAAGCGTTGGCGGGGGGTGCCCAGAGTGAACAGGCTTCTCCCAGCGTGTCCCGCAGACGTTCCCCGGAGGCCCCATGGTGACAGGGTCCACAGGTGAGCCTGGGGTCCGGCCGCTGGGCCGGGAGCAGCGGGACCCTATCGGAAGCTCCCCTGCTACCGCACCCTTGCTGCTCCCTAGGCACAGCCCCCCCAGGCAAAACAGTGGCAGCAGCAGCCCACACTAGGATACACCAGCTTTTATTTTAAAAAATATACAAAAAAACCTCAGCAGACGAAGGATTAGCATTGGAATATACCGGGGCCCCAGTTAATTCCAGCTTGTGGCGCAGTTTGCTTTATACCACACAGTGTAGCCTGAGAGGGGTGAAAGCCACACGGCTGACTGATCGGACCCACCAGCCTGGGGCATGGGCCGAAGAGACCCTAAGCAAAGTACCCTTTCGTTTAAAACGCCTGGTAACAGCGCAGTGACACAGCAGGCCAACAGGGCGGAGGGAGGCGGGTCGAACACGGCCGGAGCCGCCGGGCCTGATACCATGCTGTTGGAACTTAGGGTGGGCTTCAGGGCCTTGGACACCCGCTTTGATGCCCTGGACAAGAGGCTGGACACCATGGGTGCCCGGCTTGATCAGCATAAGGGGCGCTTAACCACGACTGAGGGCAGGATCTCTTACCTAGAAGATGGCCCCGCCCAGACCACCAAAAAGCTCGAACAGATGGAGTAACTCCTCAAATCAGTTGCTATTAAGAATGAGGATTTGGAGGCACGGGGGCAGCGCAACAATGTACGGGTCATGGGTGTACCCGAGTCCACCAACACTGGGCGACTGGACCGGTTCATGGAAACACTACTCTCTGATCTCTGTGGTAGGGAGTCCTT
This sequence comes from Calotriton arnoldi, assembly GCA_963921515.1. Classification (NCBI taxonomy): domain Eukaryota; kingdom Metazoa; phylum Chordata; class Amphibia; order Caudata; family Salamandridae; genus Calotriton; species Calotriton arnoldi. Next base: position 1,501,600 of record CAWUFW010003582.1, on the reverse strand, counting down.
CACCGCTACCTTTGTGGTGGAACGCGCACATCGCATCCTTGGTCCGTGACCAAACCCGGGCCGCCCGCTAAGGCCGATCATAGCCCGTCTGCTAAACTTTAGAGACAGGGACACAGCTCTGAGGATGGCGCGTGAGAAGGGCCAGCTAGAGTGGCAAGGGTCATCCATCTCCCTGTACCCAGACTTTACTGCAATGGTGCAGGAAGCAAGATCAAAATATGCTGGGGTAAAGGCGAACCTTCGGAAGCTGGGGCTGCGCTACGGGATGATGTACTCTGCACGGCTAAAGGTGGACGTGGACGGAAGATCACGTGTCTTTGACTATCCCCACGACGCCCAAGAATTTTGCCAGACAGCGCGGAACACCCTCCCTGCAGCACTCGCAGAATATTCCGGACTCGGGCGCAAGTGCTGACCTCTTCAAGGCCAGTTAAGCAGACCATGTGGTCATTAACACATAATAGTGGACTAGTGACTGTACGCATGACGTAACGCCCAGATCGGGTTATTTCACATTTATCCTTGGATTGCGGTGGACAGCCACCAGGGACGGACTATATCCATTCATACAGGCTCCTTTGCGACAAGATAATGGGGAAGCGGCGTGGCGTTGCCACACCCCGAGTGCGGATGCACCTGTTTAAGTTGACGCAGTATTGTAGAACGCTGCTTTTTCATTTACATTTAAATGTTGCTGTTGGGGGCTGGGCTTTTCCCCTGAAGTTTGGTATGGGGGATGGGAGGTGGGTGGGGGGATGATGGGGTTTCCAGCAAAAATTGGCAATACGGCTTAGTCGAGCTTCTCAGTTACAGTGCAGTAATAGTTATTCGGTGCAGGCAAATTTTATAACAAAGTAGTAGGTTATGGTTAACAAGATACAACCGGAAGCAAACATTGTGATGATGTCCTGAAATGTAAGGGGCCTTAACAATGCCCGTAATGTAAGCAAGTGACCAACTATATGCAACGCCACCAGCTGGAAATTGCTTTTTTACAAGAGACTCACTTGGCGCCTTCTGTCAAGTCCCCCCTGGCCACCAATTGTGGGGTACATAGGTATTTTGCAGGGTACAGCTCCTATGCCAGAGGAGTTGCAATATTGATACATAGGCGAGTACCGTTTAGGGAGGTGGAGGTGAACCGGGATGATGGGGGGCGATATTTGCTGGTTAAGGGATGTTTGCTCGAACACTCAGTACTGTTTGTTAATATTTATGCACCGAATGTCGATGACCCCGACTTCTTTGACTCCATTCACACACACATCGAGTGCATGGGGCAGACCAAATATGCCTGGGTGGGGATCTTAACACTCCTTGACCCGATGCGCGATAGCACAGCAACAACTGTAGATACAAAGCCTAGGGCAAGGCGGTCGCTGCTGGACATCATCGATAGGTACAGGCTGGTGGACGTTTGGAGATATCATGGCTCCAGTAAGGATGGGTACACACACTATTCTGCACCACACAACACATGGACTCGGTTGGATTATTGGTGCCTCTCCGCAGGGGTGGCGCTATGGGTCAGCACAGTTAGCCATCTCCCGCGTACGCTGTTGGACCACTCCCCCGTCACACTACAGCTGAGAGTTCCACGCGCAGGGGGGGGTAGAACGGCCTTGGAGATTCCCTGACATGGCCCTGAGAGATACGGTATTTGCATCAGAACTGAGTGATGCGATAATTGAGTATAGGCTACATTGTGGGAGGCTTTTAAGGCGTACACCAGGGGAGTGTGTATATCAAAGAGTGCTGGGGTACTCAGGGACCTAAGATGCACACTCGCACATTTAGAAGAGCAGTTTACAGAGCTCGATCAAGTGGATGCGAATCCCCTTGGCCCCCCCAATTTGCATCGCCGTACAACCCTACTGGCGGAATTCCGGGAGGCAGCAGAGCAAGAGGCACACTATCTTGGCAAGTACGCAGTTGTCAGGCGCTATGCGGAGGGTGAACGGTCGGGCAGAACCCTTGCCAGATTTATGCAACAGTCCGCAAGCCGACCTGCATAGCAGAGTTAACGGAGCGAGAGGGCTCGCGAATAACAGGCAATGTAGGAGTCCTCGAGGAGGTGCTCACATATTATACTACCTTATATACCTCCAGAGCCACTGGGCATCCAACGGAATACAGAGACTACTTAGATGAGATCTCACTGGTCTGGATGGAAAAATTTGCATCAGCAGTTTTTGGCTGAGCCCTTCTCGGAGGACGAGGTAATTGAGGCTATTGATACACTGGATGGTTCTAAGGCACCAGGGCTTGATGGGTTCACTGGATGCTTTTATAAGAAGTATAAAGCTATCATTGCGCCTTATCTTATACACATGTACCAGGAGGCGGTGGAGACGGGAATGCTCCCACCTACCTTGAGGGAGGCTGTCATAATCCTACTCCCGAAACCTGAAAAGGACCCACTGAAATGCGGTTCATACAGACCGCTGTCACTTTTAAATTTTGATAATAAGATCCTAGCTAAAATATTGGCAACAAGACTTGCCCTAATTGTGGAGTGGTAACCTCAGGTTTAGTCTTCCTCGTTTCCATAGAAGCTAAATTATGAACTCAATGAGACAAAAAAAAGAAGGAATCACTGAGGAGCACTTCTGGACCTAGTCAGAGGTATGAGCAGGGCACTGGAATTATGCGACTGTTTGGCTGCACCGACTTTCGCACAATTATACATTTTCCGCATTAGCCACATAATCCATCATCTGCTGCCTAATCTGCAGATTTGAACAAAAAAAGCCTTGTTTCTAGCTCAAACGGCTCAAACGTTACCAAAAATGCAGTGACAAGTGTTACAGCGTGGTGGAAGGCCCTTTGCAAACCTAGAATGGTCACCTGTTACTTATTGCTAAATGTGGGTGTTAAATTGGTACTAATGGTGTGCAAACCACTCTTGCTTATTTCTGCGCCTCTCTTGCCACTTTCTGCATTTCTGTTGCTTCTTTCTGCAACTTTCTTTTTTCTGCACTTCTTTTGCCTCTTTCTGCTCATCTCTTCCACTTTCTGTACCTCTCTTGCCTCCTTCTGCACCTCTGTTGCCTCTTTCTGCACCTCTGTTGCCTCTTTCTGCACCTCACTTGCTTCTTCCTGTACCCCTCTTGCCTCTTTCTGCACCCCTGTTCCCTCTTTCTGCACCTCTCCTGCTTGTTTCTGTACCTCTCTTGCCTCTTTCTACACTTCTTTTGCCTCTTTCTGCACCTCTGTTGTTTCTTTCTGCACTTCTCTTGCCTCTTTCTGCACCCCTCTTGCCTCTTTCTGCACCTCTGTTGCTTCCTTCTGCATTTCTCTTGCTTCTTTCTGCACCTCTGTTGCTTCTTTCTGCACCCCTCTTGCCTCTTTCTGCAACCCTCTTCCCTCTTTCTGCACCTCTCTTTCCTCAGTCTGCCCACCTGTTCCCTGTTTCTGCACTCCTTTTGCCTGTTTCTGCAACTCCCCTGCCTCTTTCTGCAGTTCTCTTGCCTACTTCTGCACCTCACCTGCCTCTTTCTGCAACCCTCTTCCCTCTTTCTGCACCTCTCTTTCCTCAGTCTGCCCACCTGTTCCCTGTTTCTGCACCTCTTTTGCCTGTTTCTGCAACTCCCCTGCCTCTTTCTGCAGTTCTCTTGCCTACTTCTGCACCTCACCTGCCTCTTTCTGCAACCCTCTTCCCTCTTTCTGCAGTTCTCTTGCCTCTTTCTGAACCTCTCTTGCCTCTTTCAACACTTCTGTTGCCTGTTTCTGCACCTCTCTTGCCTCTTTCTGCACGTCTTGCCTCTTTCTGCATCTCACATGCTTCTTTCTGCACCCCTTTTGCCTGTTTCTGCACCCCTCTTTCCTCTTTCTGCAACTCTCTTGCCTCTTTCTACACCTCTCTTCCCTCTTTCTGCACCACTCTTGCCTCTTTCTGTACCTCTGTTGCTTCTTTCTGCACCTCTCGTCTCTTTCTGCACCCTTTGTGCCTCTTTCAGCACCTCTGTTGCTTCTTTCTGCAGTTCTCTTCCTTCTTTCTGCACCCCTCCTGCCTCTTTCTGTACCCCTCTTGCCTCTTTGTGCACCTCTCCTAACCCTTTCTGCACCCCTCTTGCCTCTTTTTGCACCTCTGTTGGTTCTTTCTGCACCTCTTTTGCTTCGTTCTGCACTTCACTTGCCTCTTTCTGCACCTCTGTTGGTTCTTTCTGCACTGCTCTTGCTTCTTTCTGCACCTGTTCCAAATTTCTGCATCCCTCTTGCCTTTTTCTGCACACCTCTTCTCTCTTTCTGCACCTCTCCTGCCTCAGTCTGCCCACCTGTTCCCTCTTTCTGCACCCCTTTTGCCTGTTTCTGCAACTCTCTAGCCTCTTTCTGAAGTTCTCTTGCCTCCTTCTGCATCTCACTTGCCTCTTTTTGCACCTCTGTTGGTTCTTTTGCACTGCTCTTGCTTCTTTCTGCACCTCTTTTGCACATTTCTGCACCCCTCTTGCCTCTTTCTGCACCCCTCTTACCTGTTTCTGCACCTCTCTTACCTCGGTCTGCACCCCGTTTCCTCTTTCTGTACCTCTTTTGCCTGTTTCTGCAACTCTCTTGCCTCTTTCTGCAGTTCTCTTGCCCCCTTCTGCACCTCTGTTGCTTCTTTCTGCACTTCTCTTGCCTCTTTCTGCACCCCTGTTGCTTCATTCTGCACTTCCCATGCTTCTTTCTGCACTCGTCTTCCCTCTTTCTGCACCTCTTTTGCCTCTTTCTGCATCTCACTTGCCTCTTTCTGCACTTCTCTTGCTTCTTTCTACACCTCTGTTGCTTCTTTCAGCAATTCTCTTGCCTCGATCTGCACCTCTCTTGCCTCTTTCTACACCTCTCTTGCCTCTTTCTGCACCTCTCTTGCCTCTTTCTGCACCTCACTTGTTTCTTTCTGCACCCCTGTTGCCTCTTTCTGCACCCCTCTTCCCTCTTTGTGCAACTCTCTTGCCTCTTTCTACACCTCTCTTCCCTTTTTCTGCACCACTCCTGCCTCTTTCTGTACCTCTGTTGCTTTTCTGTACTTCTCTTCCTTCTTTCTGCACCCCTCGTGCCTCTTTCTGCACCCTTCTTCCCTTTTCCTGTACATTCTCTTGGTTCTTTTTGCACTGCTCTTGCCTCTTTCTGCACCCCTCTTGCCTCCTTCTGTATCTCTGTTGTTTCTTACTGCACTGCTCTTGCTTCTTTCGGCACCTCTCTTGCAAATTTCTGTACCCCTCTTGTCTCTTTCGGCACCCCTCTTCTCTCTTTCTGCACCCCTGTTCCCTCTTTCTGGACCTCTTCTGCCTGTTCCTGCACCTCTGTTTCCTCTTTCTGAACTTCTCTTGCCTCTTTCTGCACCTCATTTGCTTCGTTCTGCACTTCTCTTGCTTCTTTCTGCACCCCTCTTGCCTCTTTCTGCACCTCTGTTGGTTCTTTCTGCACTGCTCTTACTTCTTTCGGCACCTCTGTTGTTTCTTTCTGCACTTCTCTTGCTTCTTTCTACACCTCTCTTGCTTCTTTCTGCACCCCACTTGCCTCTTTCTGCACCCTTCTTCCCTCTTTGTGCACCTCTCTTGCCTCTTTCTGCACCTCTCTTGCCTCTTTCTGCACCCCACTAGCCTCTTTCCGCATCTCTTTTGCTTGTTTCTGCTCTTCTTTTGCCTCTTTCTGTACCCCTCTTGCCTCCTTCTGCACCTCTGTTGTTTTTTTACTGCACTTCTCTTTCAAATTTCTGCACCCCCCTCTTGCCTCTTTTGGCACCCCTCGTCTCTCCTTCTGCACCCCTGTTCCCTCTTTCTGCACCTTTTCTGCCTGTTTCTGTACCTCTGCTGCCTCTTTCTGAACTTCTCGTGTCTCTTTCTGTACCTCTGTTGGTTCTTTCTGCACTTCTCTTCCTTCTTTCTGCACTTTTCGCGCCTCTTTCAGCACCTCTGTTGCTTCTTTCTGCACTTCTCTTCCCTCTTTCTGCACCCCTCTTCCCTCTTTCTGCACCTCTCTCGTTTCTTTCTGTATCCCTCTTGCCTCCTTCTCCACCCCACTCCCCCTTACTACATCTCTGTTGCTTCTTTCTGCACTTCTCCTACTTGTTTCTGCACCTCTCTTGTGTCTTTATGCACCTCTGTTGCGTCTTCCTGTACCTCTGTTGGTTCCTTCTGCACTTCTCTTGCTCTTTCTTCACCCTTCGCGCCTCTTTCAGCACCTCTGTTGCTTCTTTCTGCACTTCTCTTCCTTCTTTCTGCACCCCTCCTGCCTCTTTCTGTACCTCTCTTGCCTCTTTGTGCACCCTTCTTCCCTCTTTGTGCACCTCTCTTGCCTCTTTCTGCACCTCTCTTGCCTCTTTCTGCACCTCTGTTGGTTCTTTCTGGACTGCTCTTGCTTCTTTCTGCACCTCTGTTGTTTCTTTCTGCACTTCTCTTGCTTCTTTCTACACCTCTCTTGCTTCTTTCTGCACCCCACTCGTTTCTTTCTGTATCCCTCTTGCCTCCTTCTCCACCCCACTCCCCCCTTACTACATCTCTGTTGCTTCTTTATGCACTTCTCCTACTTGTTTCTGCACCTCTCTTGCGTCTTTCTGCACCTCTGTTGCGTGTTCCTGTACCTCTGTTGGTTCCCTCTGCACTTCTCTTGCTCTTTCTTCACCCTTCGCGCATCTTTCAGCACCTCTGTTGCTTCTTTCTGCACTTCTCTTCCTTCTTTCTGCACCCCTCCTGCCTCTTTCCGTACCTCTCTTGCCTCTTTGTGCACCTCTTCTACCTTTTTCTGTACCACTTTTGCTTCTTTTTGCACCTGTTTGTTCTTTCTGCACTGCTCTTCCTTCTTTCTGCACCTCACTTGCCTCTTTCTGCACTTCTCTTGCTTCTTTCTACACCTCTGTTGCTTCTTTCAGCAATTCTCTTGCCTCTTTCTGCACTTCTCTTGCTTGTTTCTGCACCTCTCTTCCGTCTTTCTGCACCTCACTTGCTTCTTTCTGCACCCCTCTTGCCTCTTTCTGCACCCCTCTCCCCTCATTCTGCACCTCTCTTGACTCTTTCTGCACCCCTGTTCCCTCTTTCTGCACCTTTCCTGCCTGTTTCTGCACTTCTCTTGCTCTTTCTGCACCCTTCGTGCCTCTTTCAGCACCTCTGTTGCTTCTTTCTGCACTTCTCTTCCTTCTTTCTGCACCCCTCCTGCCTCTTTCTGTACCTCTCTTGCATCTTTGTGCACCTCTCCTACCTTTTTCTGCACCTGTGTTGCCTCTTTTTGCACGTCTGTTGGTTCTTTCTGCACTGCTCTTGCTTCTTTCTGCACCTCACTTGCCACTTTCTGTACATCTATTACTTCTTTGTACACCTCTGTTTCTTCTTTCAGAAATTCTCTTGCCTCTTTCTGCACTTCTCTTCCTTCTTTCTGCACCCCTCCTGCCTTTCTGTACCTCTCTTGCCTCTTTGTGCACCTCTCCTACCTCTTTGTGCACCTCTCTTGCCTCTTTTTGCACCTCTGTTGGTTCTTTCGGCACTGCTCTTGCTTCTTTCTGCACCTCACTTGCCTCTTTCTGCACTTCTCTTGGTTCTTTATACACCTCTGTTGCTTCTTTCTGCACCTCACTTGCTTCTTTCTGCACCCCTCGTGCCTCTTTCTGCACTTCTCTTGCTTCTTTCTACACCTCTCTTGCCTCTTTCTGCTCCTCTCTTGCCTCTTTGTGCATTTCTCTTGCCTCTTTGTGCATTTCTCTTGCCTGTTTCTGCACTTCTCTTGCCTCTTTCTGAACCTCTCGTGCCTCTTTCTTCACTTCTCTTGCTTCTTTCTGCACCTCTCTTGCTCCTTTCTGCACCATTCTACCCTTTTTTGCATCCCTCTTGCCACTTTCTGCTGTTCTCTTGCCATTTTCTGCACCTCTCTTGCCTCTTTATACACCTCACTTGCCTCTTTCTGCACCTCACTTGCCTCTTTCTGCACTTCTCTTGCTTCCTTCCACACCTCTGTTGCTTCTTTCAGCAATTCTCTTGCCTCTTACTGCACTTCTTTTGCTTGTTTCTGCACCTCTCTTGCGTCTTTATGCACCTCTGTTGACTCTTTCTACACCTCACTTGCTTCTTTCTACACCCCTCTTGCCTCTTTCTGCACTCCTCTTTTCTCTTTCTGCACCTCTCTTGCCTCTTTCTGCACCTTTCCTGCCCGTTTCTGCACCTCTTTTGCCTCTTTCTGTACCTCTGTTGGTTCTTTCTGCACTTCTCTTGTTCTTTCTGCACCCTTTGCGCCTCTTTCAGCACCTCTGTTGCTTCTTTCTGCACTTCTCTTCCTTCTTTCTGCACCCCTCCTGCCTCTTTCTGTACCTCTCTTGCCTCTTTGTGCACCTTTTCTACCTTTTTCTGTACCGCTCTTGCTTCTTTTTGCACCTCTGTTGGTTCTTTCTGTACTGCTCTTGCTTCTTTCTGCCCCTCACTTGCCTCTTTCTGTACTTCTATTGCTTTTTGTACACCTCTGTTGCTTCTATCAGCAATTCTCTTGACTCTTTCTGTACTTCTCTTCCTTGTTTCTGCACCCCTCCTGCCTCTTTCTGTACCTCTCTTGCCTCTTTGTGCACCTCTCCTACCTCTTTCTGCACCCCTCTTGCCTCTTTTTGCACCTCTATTGGTTCTTTCTGCACTGTTCTTGCTTCTTTCTGCACCTCGCTTGCCTCTTTCTGCACTTCTCTTGGTTCTTTCTACACCTCTGTTGCTTCTTTCAGCAATTCTCTTTCCTCTTTCTGCACCTCACTTGCTTCTTTCTGCACCCCTCCTGCCTTTTTCTGCACTTCTCTTGCTTCTTTCTACACCCCTCTTGCCTCTTTCTGATCCTCTCTTGCCTCTTTGTGCATTTCTCTTGCCTGTTTCTGCACTTCCCTTGCCTCTTTCTGCACCTCTCTTGCCTCTTTCTGCACCTCTCTTGCCTCTTTCTGTACCCTTCTTCCCTTTTTGCACCTCTCTTGCCTCTTTCTGCTGTTCTCTTGCCATTTTCTGCACCTCTCTTGCCTCTTTCTGCACCTCTCTTGCCTCTTTCTGCACCTCACTTGCCTCTTTCTGCACTTCTCTTGCTTCTTTCCACACCTCTGTTGCTTCTTTCAGCAATTCTCTTGCCTCTTTCTGCACTTCTTTTGCTTGTTTCTGCACCTCTCTTGCCTCTTTCTACACCTCAATTGCTTCTTTCTGCACCCCTCTTGCCTCTTTCTGCACCCCTCTTTTCTTTCTGCACCTCTCTTGCCTCTTTCTGCACCTCTCTTGCCTCTTTCTGCACCTTTCCTGCCTGTTTCTGCACGTCTTTTGCCTCTTTGTGTACCTCTCTTGCTCTTTCTGCACCCTTCGCGTCTCTTTCAGCACCTCTGTTGCTTATTTTTGCACTTCTCTTCCTTCTTTCTGCACCCCTCCTGAGTTTTTGAGGACATTTGAGATGTCATAAGTGATGTCACTGACCATGTCATGAATGATGTAATATGTGACATCATCAGCAGTGCATTGCGGGGGCGCGAGTTATAGTTAGCTCAACTAACTATAACGGCCGAATTTCTCTGTTTTTGTACGAGTGAAATGTCCAACTAACTATAACGTCCCTGAAACCTGTGGCTTTTTTCAGTGAATTTCTAAGGTTTTTTAAAATGCAAATTTCTAACTATAACGTACCTGAAACCTATGGTTTTTTTCAGTGAGGGTGGGCTCACGGTTGCAAAAATGCTTCGTTTCTTCCAAGAAGAGTCAGCACTCTCAGGAGAGAAAACAAACCCTTGTATTTATCACAAATGTAACGGACGTGTTTGGGCAGACGCCTTTGTCAACGTTTAATTTGGAGACTGCCCTACATTCATTTATAAACATAGCCCATTGGTTGTTGTCCAATGACATTCCATTACAGAAAATAAAAAAAGGGCAAACAATATATGTCATTCAAAGTGCTCATTTCAGCCACTGCCATCTTACTGTGGCTACTAAACTAATGCTGCTTTTTACAAATCATCGCACTGCTATAAATACAATTTTTATCTCTCATCAAATCATTTTCTCATGATTAAAACAAGTTATATACAAAAAAACAAAATAAAATTCCTATTTGACAAGAGTCCAACACTGATTAGGGCTCTCTAGAATACATCATATTCGCCCTATGGGATTATAGTCAACTATGTTGTTATATCACCTCTTGTATATAACTTATAAAATATTTTATACCAAGATGCAAACGGATACAGTTTATACCTTATTATGAGGTCCTCAATGGACATTTAAAGAAAAGGGAACACAAAGGGAAAAGTACACTGATATCTTCCGTAATCATGAGAATAATTCCCTAGTCAATGTATCTTCATCCAAGTTCACAGTCTTCTGCTCTTTCTGTAAGGACTTATCCTAGTGTTAAAAACCCCTAATGTTTCCCTTCTATATTGCCCCAACTTTGAGCCGTGTATGGGCTGAATAAAAACAAAAAAGAGCAAATAAACAGAAAAGGGTAACATTTCAATTATATAGAAATCCCTCATGTGTTGCTAATCCTTCGCTCTCAACCGTACATAGAGCATAGCGGTTCAAATTAGGTGCTGCACGTAATTCAACCTAGAGTGGCTTTGCTATGGGACAATAGATAGAAAATTGAAGAAAGAAAAACACAGTACATCTAATAGTGAAGCTTATTCACGTAAGTGCACAGCAAGTTCCTCTTCTGTGTTGAGGCCAGGTGGTGCTTTGGTTTGTAAATCCAATATTTAGTGAGATTCAAGATGTCTAAGCTTGGACACACGGTCCCCTCCTCCATCACTTTGGGGCACATGATCTAGACAATAAAATTGTAGCAAATTTCTGTTGCTATTATAATGTGACTCGAAATGTCTTAACATGGGATATGTCTGATCGCTATTAACAATTGCTTGTGAATCTTCAAGAATGCATCGTTTAATCTGATTAATTGTACTGCCAATATATTTTAGTTGGCTTGGGCATAATAGACAGTAGATGGTGTAGGAGGTATTACAATTCATAAACTTATTAATACTCGTAGGTTTCTTACATTCTGGTCCCTCATATGTGAGAACCTTTTTACTGTTCTTACTTGCCTTGCACTTGGTGCAAGGAAAAATCCCACAATGTCTTGGATCATAGAATTTGTGTCATACAAGGACAGGTGACTCTGGACTATTTAGTCTTTAATCGATCTTTCTTTCCTGTACGTAATGCTAGGATGGTCCTGTATCTCTGTACCAATTACAGGATCGGTTTTTAAAATATGCCAGTTCTTACGAATAATTTTCTACAGGGCTCCTGTATCTTTCGAAAAGCTGGTGATTCATCTAAATTTCTGATCAGTCCCAATCATGTTTATGTTGTATAAGAGGAGACTTTGTCTAGATTTTATCTTGACTATCTATTGCTCTGTTCAGGACTTTCTTGAGATACCCCTTTCCTGGAATCTTTTGATAGATTCTATTGCTGCTTCTTCATAAGCTTCTTCTCTAGTGCAATTCCTCTTCAAGCGCAGCAACTCCCCATAGGGGATTCTACTTTTGGGTACTGGGATGGCTACTTGTGGCTGGGAGAAGAGAATTATCCACCATCGGCTTTCTGTATAGAGCCGTGCAGATCTTATTGTCAGCCATGAAAACCCTTAAGTCAAGGAAATTTACTGACTCAGTGTTCATTTCTCTAGTATATTTCAGATTTACACCATCATTCAGTGCACCAATATATTCATTAGCTGATTCAGCAGACTCCCTACACAGAATAAAGAGGTCATTGATGTATCTATGCCAGCTAATTATCTGATTGACTAATATTTCATTGGACCCCGACCAAGCTACCTGCTTCTCCCACCAGCCCACGAATAAATTTGCGTAGCTGGGGGCGAAGCAGGTACCCATGGCTGCCACGCATAGCTGTTTATATGGTTGTTTCTGAAAAAGAAAGAAGTTATTGGTCAAACAGAAGTGCATAAACTTGCAAGCATTCTATTGTGCTCTGAAAACTTTAGAGATATCCCTTTTAGAAAATACTGTGCAGCCTTTAGCCCTTTCTGATGTGGGATACCCATATAAAGGCTATGAATATCAAGCAAAATCATAAGCATATCAGGTTCCCATAAAATGTTGACAATTTGTTCCAAAAGGTTTTTAGTATCTCGGACGCAAGAGGTTAAAGTGATAACAAATTCAAAGAGAAAATGGCTAATGTACACAGACATGTGTTCCGTAAGACTTCCCTGTGAGGAAATGATAGGACGCCCCGGAGGCAGTTCCTTATTTTTGTGTACTTTGGGACGGTGATAGAATGTTGGAGTTAACGGATGAGGACACTTTAAAAATTGAAATTCTTCTAAATTAAGCATTCCTCTGCTATACCAACCATATATCAGTTCATGATATTTCTGGATGCTTTGTGTATTCTTCTTTCCGTATTGGTTGATAGCATTCCTCATTTGATAGTTGCCTCGTTGTTTCTTGGCAATAAAAATCTTTAGGTAACAGAACAATATTTCCAGTGTTCCAGCGGAAAACTGGGCAAAATTTCACTTTGTATATATTTCATCTATTTCCTCTCTGGGCCCATAACATACACTAAACTGCCATTGGCCCTCCCATGGATCTTTTATGTGAGCTAACAGGGACTTGGATATTTATAGAGAACGTGAGGCAAACCCTTATGAGAACAAGAAAATGCCAAAAATCAAAATAACAACATATAACCATTTTCTTCTAATATTTCTAATGATAAAACTTACGACAAAAAGGTTCACACCAAGAATGACATGAATATATATATTTGCTCAAGTAAACCATTTATCTAAGCCTCAATTTCAATGGTCGGGAACATAAATAACATTATAATCAGATTTAATAGTAATCATTTAGAAAAATTAGTCACACAATGTCATACAGATTCAACAGGATAAACATTTGCTGGTTACCTAAGAAAGAGAGGAGAGGACATTGTAAAAATCAAGTTTCAGCATTTAGGTTATACAAACCAAATATGCAGAGGCGAAGCGCAATGAGTCACATGAATGAGTCCATAAACTCTTCAGCCGAAGAGTTCTACCTGAACACTTTACCAGCCGGCAAAGTACAGGTTTGAGTCAGTTCGAAAAATTCAGTTCAAATGGGATTGGCCTATGAAAGGAAATCAGAGTTCAGTCCGACAAGCATGCCAGCCAGGCAGGAAAATTGAAAATGATAGCCAACCCCTGACTCCTCCTCCAAGGGGGCAATTATACTTCCAAAAGTTATCAGTTTATGCCCACAAAGTATCCTTTCCATCAAACAATATGGTTTCCGTTGGTTGTCCACAGTGGGCTGCTCATGGTGTGATCAATACTTCACTAAGAAATCCAGAAGCATTAAGTAATCCTTTTGCAAAATCATCAAATTCAATAAGTTTATATTTCCATCCTTTCTTTGGAAGTAAGAAATTTCACTTTGTTCACTGTCTGTCCATTCCCAGACGCTCTCCCTGGGTTTGCAATTGTATTGATACATTTCTGTCAAAAGTGTTGCTGATTCAAGAGAGAATTAAAACTTGCTGAATCACTATCACGTTATCATTAATATAAAATACACATTAATATTAATAATTTATTTTCCTTAGTTAAATCACTAATTATTCTTCTCTTAAAAGTTACATATCAATATTAGGTACTACAAAAAAAATATTTTGCACGTTTATATTTTCAAAACAGATTAACATTCAGATTACTTTTAATATGCACGTTTGTATCACACAATACTAAATAAAACTTCGAATCTTCACATTGTCAAGCATCTTTAAACTCAGCATTTTTATCGTTTTTAAGTGTTTTATTACGTAAGCATTAGTTTCTTTTATCACATTTAGAAGTCATCAGCAGCACATGTTTTAGGTTAACTATGTTTGGATTCTTAAACACATGATTACATTGCATAAGCAAATACATTTCTCTTTTTATTTACGTCTTTCACATTTCAAAAGATTTTCTGCATGCTTTTACGATGCGGTAGAAATTCTCACGCTTTTCGTCTTCAACCATATTACAAGTTTTTATCAAAATTATTGTCGTAAATCTCATTTGATGGTGAGAATTGATAGAGGCAACCGTCATTAAACTTTTACGCTCCATCATCACCTTTGTCTAATGGTTTACAAACTATTTCTTTGTCATTTTGTATGGCTCGTAAAGCAATTCTTTGTTCTTTGCTGATGTTTATGTTTTTCTCTTTGGGTTTCTTCAGGCGCAATTGCATTAGTTCTTTTCTAACAGTTTCTTCAAATATATCAATGGCAACTGTGGGCATAGAAGGTATAAATGTAGATTTCAGCTTGAAATTGCTTGCTGCACTTGTTTGTGGAATGCCCAAAGTTTCAACTTGTTCAGCCTCCCCCATACTGTCACTGACTTGCACAACTGATTACAATTCTCCCGAAAGGGCTGTTTCTAAATCATCGCCTGTCAGTATGTCGGTTTCTGAGCATGTGGGAGTGGCTTGTTGTCTATTCCAGTTGCCTTTCAATTTGTAAAAATTTGTGTAATTTCAATTTTCTTGTGAATTTAAATAAGTCAATAAGTGTTTGCGTGTATTCAAAATTATTAGATGAACAGAATGTAAGTCCCAATCTAAGAACTGATTCCTCCGCTTTCAATAGAATTTTAGGAGTTAAAGTCACAATTGTCAAATTATCTGTTTCTATTTGCATTTGTAGCCTCGTTTGCTTCTGGTTTGTGGTATTGTTTCTCTGTTTGCGTTTTTTGCAACACCACCCTTTCCGTTTGTCGTTTTCTCCATGATCTTTGCGGTCCGAAGGTTTGGTTTTCCCTTCACGTTTAACATTATAGCAAGTGTACAGAATCACTTGTCACCTGGCCGCACAGCTGAAAGATACATTCAGCAAAACGTACAAATTCGTCCTTCGATATACATTCAATGGAAACTTATTTGCATGATTTACATTGTAGAATTTATTATTGTGGAAAACTTTCCACTCTTCTGCAACAATCTTTTACAAAACAATATTTAATGAATCATATATTCATATGGGTGACTACATATCAGTAGTTTTGAAAATAACATTTCAAATTTTTCTTGTTTAACAGAGTAAATGTTTTCTCAAGCAAGTTCTTTGTACATACCCAATGCATTTCGGGCCAACGGAATACTAGATTTATTGCAGCTGATGAAAGAAATCTTCACAGATGCAGGAACGTGACCTGCTGACTTTAGCTATTTTCCGTGCGGGAAAGCCCTTGTGTTTTAGGGCAGTTAAAAAACGGCCGAGTTACTCATCGCTGTCTGCTGAGAATGCCTGTTGTATGTCTATGCTTGAGACGTCACGTATAGAGTAAAACACAACGGCTTTGTGAAAGATTGTTGCAGAAGAGTGGAAAGTTTTCCACAATAATAAATTCTACAATGTAATTCATATATTCATGCATATCGAAGGACACTTTTTTATTTTGTTGAATGTATCTTTCAGCTGCGGCCAGGTGACAAGTGATTCTGTACACTTGCTATAATGTTAATTGTTTACACGAGGAAGGCAGCCTCATTCCTGACCGGCACGCTATATGCACGTCTATATAGTCAATCAGAAGTGTAAGCCACTGTTTAGTCAAACACAATTTTGCACTAAATAGGGTGTGCGCAACTCACAACAGAAATTTCCCTCCACGTTGCCATGACTGTCCGATTAGTTGAAAATCTTTGTGAAAACAGGACTGGTCATGGCTGCTGTAAGTGGGTACAGCCCTTCTTCTCCCATTTGTTCTGTACATGTTGCTATATCTGATTCTGATGCTTTTTTCAATTGTTGCTAAGTTTTTGTTACTCCTTAGTTCCCTTCTTGGAGCGCCAAATTTTTTCGCAAAGGTTAACACTCTTCCATGCTTGTAAGCGTGGGCGTCCAATTAAATTTAATTTGTTTTCTTTGTTTTATTGTACCCTCAGAGGTCATCAGTTTCTTCTTCATTAACTTCTTAAGTTCTGTATGTGAGGTCTTCTCATCATCAGTTGCAATTATACTCTCCAATTGTGCAAGCTGGCTTCATACCCGCCTCTTCGGATCGTTTTTATCATAATTATGTTATGTTATGTTAAAATTTCTTATAAAGCGCACGTACACCAATTGGTTTCTTGGCGCTAGACTTAAGGAAATGTTGGGGCCCCCTGTATTCAATTGTCTGAAGAACTAGTTGTTAAGAAGACTACGGAACCTTGTGAATTCAGTACAAGTTCTTATGTCCAAAGGAAGAGTGTTCCAAAAACTGGGTGCCAATACTGCAAACGTGCAGCCTCCCATTCGTTTCCGTCTGTAGGGAGGAATGGCTAAGAGGTTCTTATGGGCAGAGCGTAGACTACGTGCAGGTACGTATTTCTGAACGAGTTTGGATATAAATTTTGGGCTAGCACCATACAGAGTTTTAAAGATAAGGCAACCAACCTTAAATGCACATCTTTGTGGGATGGGAAGCCAGTGTAGTTCTTTCATGGTGAGAGTAATGTGTTCTCATCTAGGTTGTTGGGATATCAGTCTGGCTGCCTGGTTCTGTACCAATTGCAGTCTCTTGGTGAGGTAGAGTGGTATGCCAAAATATAAGGAATTGGCATAATCCAGATGTGAGATCACCATAGCTAGGACCACCTGGATTAAGGCTTCCCGTGTGAGCAATCTCCTAATCTTTCTCCTAATCTTTCTTATTTTCCTCAGTTGAAAAAAACAAGTGGAAGTTACTGCTCCTATCTGAGCTTTCATGGTGAGATCACTATTGATGATCACTCCCAAACTTTTGGCTGAGGAAGAAGTGTTGGGTGGGGAACCCAGTTCACTCGGCCAAAACTGTGCATTCCATGGGTTCAGGGGACCACCCAACAGAATCACTTCTGTTTTGTCCGGATTTAATTTTAGCTGGTTGTTATTCATCCAGTCGCGAATGTGCAACATTGTGGCCTGGAATTCAGATATCGACTCAGATGAGTTGTTGATAGAGAACACCAATTGCATATCATCTGCGTAGTTGTACGTGCATACTTTCCTGATTCTGAGGGAATGAAGTAAGGGAAGAAGATAGAAGTTGAATAGATGAGGAGACAACGAGGAGCCTTGTGGAACTCCACATGTCGTTGCCATTTTAGGTGCAGAGAACTGGGAGAGACGTATCGACTGAGTGCGTTCCTCTAAAAATGACTCAACCCAGCTAGATGCCCTCCCTTTGATGCCGGCAGTCCTGACACGGTCGATCAGAATACCATGATCGACCGTGTCAAATGCCGCAGACAGATCTAGTAGCACCAGGACCTGGGGGAAGCCCTGGTCAACTTCTTTCCGAAGCGTGTCCAGAACAGTAAGTATCACTGCCTCAGTAGAATAGGCTGGGCGGAACCCTGCTTGATTTGGATCAAGATAGCCAGACTGTTCAATAAAGGTACAAAGGCTTTTGGCCACATGGGATTCCAGTATTTTTGCCAAATAGGGGAGCAAGGAAATGGGGCGATAGTTGGTCAAAACCCTAGGGTCCGCACCTGATTTTTTTAATAAGGGAACCACAGTTGCTTCTTTACATGCTTTTGGAACACAGCCCTGTGCCAGAGAATCATTAAGAAGTGCCAAGGCAGGACCGGGGAAGGTGGTAAAGACATCTTTTAAAATATGAGGCGGACAACTATCGGTAGGTGATCCCGACTTTACTTTGGATAGAAGGTCCAAAAAAATCGTACTGTCTAAGGCTGGGAATTGTTCAAGGGAGCATGAGTTTTCCAGCACTAAAGGTGAGCCCTCAGGAGCAAAGCAATGAGGGATGCTGGATTAGGGAAACTGCTTAAAACATGAGAGGGACTTGGGGTAGAAAAAGGCCGAAGCTCCCTATCACTTCTAAAGTTATACCTATATCTGTTGGTTTCTGGCATCTGGGAGACAGAAGACTATGGACCTGAAACAGAGAGTGAATCTCCTGACTACCATTGCAGAGGGCTGGCTTGGTATCAAATGTTACCCAAGAACTAGACCTGATTCTCTAACAGTAAGGAGAGCTGACCTCATTAAGCCTCCAGCATAGAAAAGGCAAAGAAGAGCTCCACTGGGGAACAACCAACTGGCCAGTTGTAAGTGAAACTGGACTGGCCTGCCTTAGGCCCAGTGCTGAAGCTTATATCAAGCTTTGTGTGACTTGATGCCCTAGGAGCTCTCTCTGGAGGTCTCAGGGTGCTAAGCATCACTAAAAGGGCCTTATCCACATTCTGGAAAGTAAGACTTAGGGGCCGATTCCGATTCGGGCCGGAAATCTCTCCGACCGAGCCGGACCCGGAGAGATTTCCGACCGAATCGGACCCGTGCAGCCCGACCGAACGAGTACGATGCGTCCGTATGCTATCGTACTCGAGTCGGTCGGACTCCCATTGAAGTCAATGGGAGCCGGTCGTACAACGCGTACGCGGGCTCCCATTGCCTCAATGGGTGCGAGGCGAACAAGGGCGCCCCCTACAGCGGGTACGCGGCGAAGCGACTCGCGCCGTACACGCACAGGTAGGGGGACCCATGGGTCCCCCCCCTGTGTGCGACTCGCACGGCTACGCGTACAGGGGGGTCCGACACGGACCACCGAAGTACAGCTCCGACTGCTCTTTCGAGCCGGATGGCGCGTGTCGGTCGGACTGCTCGCGGCGCGCATCGTACTTACCCGGCCGGGGAACGTCTCCATTGCGCGGTGCGAGTCGTGTCCGAGCGAGTCGGTCGGTGCGGTTCGACCCGGGAACGAGTCGGTCGGAGCAGTTGGGACGCCCGAACGAGTCGGTCGGCGATTTCGCATCGTACTCGCTCGTCTGGACGCGCGTACGGATCGGTCGGGAAATAGGGCTCCGAATCGGATCCGGTTAAGCCGAATCCGATTCGGAGCCCTACCGGCCGAGATCGGAATCAGCCCCAAAGTCTACTGGTTGTAATATGGAAGTAGAGAATCTGCTCTCTATTCCAGCAGCAATAGGCTCCCCAAGAGAACTCTCTCAACATCAGAAGTGGTGGGGTCCACAAGCCTGTAAGAAGACACTGACCTTGTCCTTCTATGCCAAACTGCATGAGGTGCAAGGTGCTGGTAACTTTGCTTTTGTAAATCAGAATGGCCTCCAGCGGCCATATGGAGTAATACACAGAAAGACCCACTAGCTCTCTCATTGAAACTGTGCTCATGGGAATTTTGTTACATTACCTTCAAAAATCTATATCTTATGATTGCCTTATCCAATGGTAAAAAGGTATAAAAAGATAAATGTTATTGTTTAGTTAATTAAAACCATAACAATGTTGGCATACAAAGAACAGGATACACACAAGCATCCACGTTAAAAACACTTCATCGGACGTTAATTCACTATATATCAATAGTCAAATAATTTACATGATTTAAAATTGTGGAGTGCATAGGACTGGCAAAAGCTAGAAGTTGAGACTTAATAGACATTTCATCTAAAAGTAGTTCAATGTGCAAAATAGGCAAGAAAGACACAATCTTAATTCTTGAGTAGAGACATGGAAGACGCTGCATCTAACAATTAATTCCGTGCCCAATAAAGGGGCCAGTAGCTCTTCATGTTATAAGTACGTAAAGTGCATTGCACTGGCTAGAACTACCCCACCGGCTTCATTCTTAAGTTGAAACAAGATAAACACTTCTTCAAATGTTTGATTCGGTGTGCAAAATGAGCAAGGTAGGCACAAACTTTGCTTTTTAAGAGCACAAAGTGCATTGTGCTGACTAGAACTATCTTACAAGCATGATTCTTACATCGTAGCATCTAAGGATTCATTCCATGAGAAACAAGCATTTTCAATGCAATAGGTATCGCATTTATGTAATTTAGAGCTATTGGCTTTGCAAATGACAATGTGTTTTATTTATGTGTTTTGCAAACCTGCAAGTAGTAGGCCTTGCTTTGAGAAAGCAAGTCTGGCAGTAACTGTAGTATTTTTCCTGCTAGTTGTGCTTTAAGTAAGCAAGGACTATAAGTACAAAGTGTGTGTTTATGCACTGTTTGCATTTTTTCCAACCATATAAATAAAAGGCATTGTTATTTACAGTGCCAATAGTTGCAACTTTTGCAAATGAGATACTTATTGCATCCTAAATGTTTTTTGTGTGTGCTATTGAATAATTGTTTTTTTAAATTTAATTATTAATTTTATATTTTATTCCCATTATTTAAATGGGATTTGAACCTGGTTTTGCTTCCGTTTTTTAACAGCTTCAAATAAAAAACTTAAAATGCTTCATATTAATATAGAAGTTAGATGAAAGCTTTATATTGAGTTTGCTGATTGAAAATATAGTTAACATTGGCTGCTGACCAGGAAGAAACAAAAGTTAGTATGTGAAATGTTGACTGATGCTTAGAAAGCTAGTTCCTTTTGTTTAAACTGGAAAACGTATATAATGTACTACTGTTGGAAAAATATTTTAGCAATGGAATGAAATTTATTATGAATTCCGCTAAAATAGTAATGGATTAGGTGCATTATAAGGTGGGCCGAAGTAGAGAGTGATGCTCCATTTAGAAACAAAGCAGTAAGGAGAGAAAAAATAAATTATATTAGTATTAATATATATGTTTTAGTGTGAGACCCCTATAATGCTATAGATATTTGTAAATGATAAACTAGACTTGTGAGGTGCAGAGCAATAAGAACAGTTGATAAGATAGCTTTGTTAAATGTCTGTTTTGATAAAATACACGTTGTTTATTGTTACATTTCCTTAATAAAAAAAATCTAAGTAAATGAAGGCGTCTCCTTTTTTAATTTTTAAGTAAAAGTTTTTAATAAAAATTTCCTTCCAAATATACATATATATCTAGTATTACAAATTTTCTTTAACTTTGTTGTACAATAACAGTAAATAAAAATGTTGCTGAATACAAAATATGTACATTTTTTTTCCAATCTGCGGATATTTCTTGTACAATGTCTTTATTAATCCATTGGAGTAAATGATTTCAAATGTTACAGAAAAATGTTTTATTAATTCATCTGCCAAGTTTTCCACTTGTGGACTTATAATGAACCAGTCCATTAATGTTTCATTGAGAATATCCATTGATTGCAAGTTTTCATTTCCTTCAACTTGTGTTGTTAGTGTTGTTTTTTCCTGAGTTGTATTTTCAATTCCATATATTTGTATTGTTATTTTTTCCGGTGGTGGTTCTATATTCTGTGAATAAAATAGATGAAAATGTTAGTTATTTATACATATATAAATACATAGATTATATTTGCTGATAGTAATTTGCTTTTGCAGTAGGTATCCTAATTTTTTTGAGAGAAGCTAATAAAGAAGAAACTGTATTACAAGGTGGGATTTAATGGTAATTGTTAGTAGCGTGGTAAAAGGTGCCAGTTCAGGTACTAAAATTTACTAATTTTGTACTTTTGGGAAAGTAATTAGAACTGTACTTCTGATTTTATTTTTGTAAGTACTTGTTTGGCGTTTGAGTATGGTATAGTGGATTTGCTTTTCTAATGCATCATATATTTTACTGGGTTTACTAAAAAATAAAAAATAAATTTTTTATATATTGTTATTGTCTTTGTTGTTGAATTTACCTGAAGTATGCTGTGTCTTGTTGTATTTAAAATCTTCTCCTCATTAAATTCATGGACGTTCACGTGTGATTTTAATATAGTCTCCAATTTTTATTGGAAATTGGGTTGCTTCTCTCCATAAAGTGATGTTTATGTAGTCGGTTGCGTCTTTTATTGTTATTGATTTTAGTTCCGTTTCATTGCCTGCAATAAAAACGTTTTTGATATTTTCTTCCTGTAAAAATGAAAATAGAGTTAGTAAAAGGTAATTTTGTTAAAAACAAGTTGTAATTTGTAATTGTTCATTTATTTTTTTAGAGTATTTTGTTATTGCATTTGTAATAGGATTTGTAGTAAATTTAGTATTTGTATTGTGAAAGTTTGTTAAAGAGTATGTTGTTGTGAATTAGAGAGGATGTTTTGTAACTAAGGTGTAATAATTAAAGTAAAATAGAAAAGAAAGTATTGGAATTGTATAGTAAGAAAGAAGATGTAAATAAATTGGGTAATAAATAAAAGCAAAGAGATTTTGGGGCATAAGTACAAGCCCCTATTGCTACGGGAACGTCACTTTTTGTGACGTTCTCGTGGCGATAGGGGACTTTCCTTATATACAAGGCAGCGTTAAGCCACTTAACGTGGCTTAATGCTGCCTTGTATTTAAGGCGCTCTTTCATGCTATTGTTAGCGTGAAAGGGGTGTGCAGTGTGTGTTGTGGTGGGCGTTCCACCGCAATACCTATTGTATTTGACGCTGCCCCCTATGTACAAGGATGGCGTATATAGGAGGCAGCGCCAAAAATAAGACCATGAAAATTCTGGTGTTAAGTTGGTTAAAAGAGGAGAAATGCATTATTTGTCCTCTTTTTTGCTTTTTGTATGTGTGCTGCCTTGTGCAGTACAGATAAAAAATACAAAATGCTATGTTTTGTTTATGTACAGGAAGGTGTCCCTTCCTGTACATAAACAAACCTTTTTAAAAATTTCCATTTTTTAACTTTCATTTGTGCTGCGTGAAGCAGCACACATGAACGTTAGAAAATGGCATTTTAGGATTGCTTATGTGCAGGAAGGGACACCTTCCTACATATAACCAATCTTCCCCTGTGCACAGACAACATTTTTCACTCTGGTGCAAGGGTGCCTGCGTTGGTGCTAAGTTGTTAAAGTTCGTGCTATGGCAGGTGGAAACAACATCCCCTCCCCATTTGTCATGTTTGTGTGCTCTATGTTAGGCAGGCTAAACAGAAAAAATGCTGTGTAAAGCTGCCGCCTAATAAGAGCCCCGGCACCTCTTTTGTTACAAATTAAGCACTGGGAAAGCGGCTGTAGGTAAGCCACTATGGAATTTTTGTTTATGTGCTTTCTGTTACTCAAACTAGCAAAATAAATATAGAGTGTAAAGCTGCTGCCTATTCAAAACACCGGCACTTCCTTTGTTACAAATTACGCACTAAGAGGGCGGCTGTAGCTACATGTTTGCAGCAACACACAAATAAAAATATTAACGTAGCTCCACTTTAGGTCATATTTATTTTTCATCTGTATAAGAATATTAAGTAATTTGTCCATAATCACAGGCTGCAAAGCACAATCAGACATTAAAACCTGGTTTCCAAACTTGTACGTTGGCAGTTTTGGCCTTTAAACAACATCCCCTCCCCATTTGTACGGTTTGTGTGCAATTTTTTCAATATTTTTTTTTTTTTTTTTATTCAAGATTTGGAACTCCTAGGAGGTCCACATGAAATTACGTACATAGTATTATAAATAACAAAACATAATAAGGCTCTTTCCACATACCATCATAAAATTCACCACCGCGGCACGTAAACATTTCGACTTTAAATAGCATTTAAAATTTGTAACATAAAGGAAGAGATAACAAACCGTATCCTGTAAGTGCATAGGACATCTAATAGCTACCCATTCATAGATTTTATAAACCCAAAATTCTAATTCAAATGAAGCAAAGCCTCTCTTACAATGTACAAATATACAAAAGGAAGTAAAATATCCACCTAATAGCAGCATGGAAGCAGAGTAACTGAAAGTAGCCAGAACTGTGCGAAAGCCAATTCAGTAGCAGCTAAGTTATGTGCAAAATGCATGCAAAGTTTCACTTCGATTAATTTTAAGGAATAACCGTAAGGTCAGGGTGGAACATATACTCAACATATCCCTAATGTGCAAAATGGCAGTAAATAGCAGCTTGGATGTGCAAAATGCAATTTGAAAAACAAAATACTAGTCCTTCTTGAGATTTTCTTAAACGAGGAAGTTAACTACCCAAATAGAGTAAATATATATATATAACAGATTTAAAATATATACATAAATTCTTTAAAATAGTTAAAAAGTTTTACACATACCGATTCATTTTTTGGACAAAAAGATAATCTCGGGCTGAAGCTACGTTTTTACACTGTTCTGTAGAAACATCGGCCTAAGCCAACGATAACGACTCGAGACCAATGCCGGACAGGCAAACAAAACATGATCTAAAGTCTGGATACCCAGATTGCAAAAATTACAAATTTTACCATTATTCGAATTCTGAGACCAGTTTACTGTTAAATCGTTTAGGGGTAGGAGATTCATGCGACATAAAATTAGCAGGCGCCGGATTCCATGTTCTAAATTCCAAAATACGTATTTTTGTGGGGTTCTCAGTACGTTAGTCCTAACTATTAGTTTTAGTCTTTCCTTAGAATTACAAAATGTAATATCTTTATTAAAACTGATTTTACCACATAAAGTTTTTAGGAGAGATTTAAATCCTAAGGGTGGGAGAGAGAACACTAAATCATCTTGTATACCAAAGATTTTCTGTGCCAATAAAAATCCTGACAAAAGAGAAGTTACCTGCCTTCACATTAAAAATTTCGCGACATAGAAGATCTCTTAGTGTATCCGGTTCACTGTTTTTAGTTGATATCCCCAACGTAGAACCCGGGATAAGCCTTGAATATAAGAGCCTATCAACCCAAATTCTAATCGAATTGCTGCCGTTGGAATTACTGTACCAAAATTGCAAATTTTGCGTAATATTTGGCCTTCGGTCTTATTTAAGAAATTCCAGTCCTTAACAGGGATTGATTCAATCGCATAAAGCAAGGTTGGTGGAATTTTTGCCTTAAAAACCGTCAAAAGGTGTAAGAAATGTCTTCTGCCCATAGCCTGGTAGAAAATACGCATGCCATTGGCATGAGACATTGCCTTACAAGTGCTATGATCAATATGAGGTTTATTCTTTGAACTGCCTGTTAAGAGTTTCCCTAAATAGAGGTAAGAATCTACCACCTCCAACTTTTCAGGACCAATTTGCCATTTAAAGTTACAAAATTTTCGACTTTTAGAACTTTTCATAATTAAAATTTTACTTTTAGAAACATTTATTTTCAAGAAAT
Source organism: Calotriton arnoldi (assembly GCA_963921515.1). Lineage (NCBI taxonomy): Eukaryota > Metazoa > Chordata > Amphibia > Caudata > Salamandridae > Calotriton > Calotriton arnoldi. The sequence continues at coordinate 1,476,703 of CAWUFW010003582.1, read as the reverse complement.
TATCTACTGTGTATTTCTGTAGTAATGTCAGCTTTCTATTTAGCCCGATAGGGGTTAGGTCCATTATTACAACGTCGTCTGCATATAGAAGACAAGCTAAAGATCGGGAGCCTATCTTAGGTGCGTCTCCACTAATTTGGACGAGACAATCGGGTAGGTCCGCTATATATAAAGAAAATAATAGCGGTGCTAGCAGACAACCTTGTTTCAGGCCATTTTCTGTGGGGATTATGTCAGAGAGACCTTGATTTCCTCCCATTAGTATCTGGCACCAAGTTTGGGAATGAAGAGCAATAATTAAGGATAACAGAGGAGAGGGCAGACCCATTTTTTGCAACTTTCTCCATAAAAGCGGTTGATCTACCTTATCGAAGGCTGTAGAAAAATCTATAAAAGCCATATATACATTTGATTTAATAAGTAGATGTATATTTTTCCTCAATTAGTTTCAACATAAATATATTGTCTAAAGTGGAGTGACTTTTGCGAAAGCCTGCTTGTTCTAAGGGGAGGACCTTCATCTCCGTCACCCATTCAGTAAGATGAATCAGGATACTACGTGCAAATATTTTTCCTACCGCGTCCAGTAGGGCAATTTGCCGATAATTGCCTGGATGTGATCTAGGGCCCTTCTTGTACAGTGGAATTAAAACACTTCCAGACCAAGAGGGTGGGGTCTTCCCCTGAAGGTAACAGGAATTAAATAATGGAGCAAGATAGGTAGCCCACAAAAGTGGCTCTTTTTAATAACCGTCATTGGGATTTCATCAGGGCCAATTGCTCCTGAAGATCTCATTTTCTTATAATTCCGGTCACTTCATTAACTAAGGGTGCGTAGTTGGATACGAAGGCATTTGATTGATCAAATGCAGCGATATATGATTTTAAGGAAATAGGGTTCGCGGAATAATCAATCACAGAATTTGTAGAGCGCACTACTTACCCGCGAGGGTCTCAAGGCGCTGGGGAGAGGGAAGGGGGGGGGGATGCTGCTACTGGTCGAACAGCCAGGTCTTGAGTAGCCTCCTGAAGGTCAGCAGGTCTTGGGTCTGTCGTAGGCTTAGTGGAAGGGTGTTCCAGGTCTTGGCGGCGAGGTGTGAGAAGGATCTGCCGCCGGTGGTTGTTCTTCGAATGCGAGGGACGGTGGCGAGGGAGAGGTCGGCGGAGCGGAGCTGGCGGTTGGGGACGTAGAAGAAGAGTCGTCTGTTGAGGTAGGCTGGGCCAGTTTTGTGGAGTGCCTTGTGTGCGTGGATGAGGAGTTTGAAGGTGATCCTCCTGTCGACGGGGAGCCAGTGCAGGTTCCTCAAGTGGGGGGTGATGTGGCTGTGGCGTGGTACGTTGAGGATCAGTTGTGCGGAGGCGTTTTGTATGCGTTGCAGTCGCTTGATGAGCTTGGCCGGGGCTCCCGCGTAGAGGGCGTTCCCATAGTCCAGTCTGCTACTGACGAGGGCCTGGGTGACTGTTCTTCTTGTGTCTGTCGGGATCCACCTGTAGATCTTGCGAAGCATGCGGAGGGTGTTGAAGCAGGAGGAGGAGACTGCGTTGACTTGCTTGGCCATGGAGAGCGTTGAGTCGAGGATGACTCCCAGGTTGTGTGCGTGGTCGGTGGGTGCCGGGGCTGCTCCCAGCGTCGTTGGCCACCAGGAGTCGTCCCAGGCTGAGGGGTTGGAGCCGAGGTTGAGGACCTCCGTTTTGTCCATGTTCAGCTTTAGTCGGCTGATCTTCATCCAATCGGCGACGGCCTTCATTCCTTCGTGGAGATTGGCTTTGGCAGCGAGGGGGTCCTTGGTGAGGGAGAGGATCAGTTGAGTGTCTTCGGCGTAGGAGATAACGTTGAGGTCGTGTTGTCTGGCGATGCGTGCGAGCGGGGCCATGTAGATGTTGAACAGTGTTGGGCTGAGGGACGATCCCTGGGGTACGCCGCAGATGATCTCGGAGGCTTCGGATCGGAAAGGTGGGAGGCGGACTCTCTGGGTTCTGCCGTCGAGGAAGGAGGTGGTCCATTCCAGGGCCTTGTCTCGGATCCCTGCGTCGTGGAGGCGTGCGCGTAGAGTGCGGTGGCAGACAGTGTCGAAGGCGGCGGAGAGGTCCAGCAGGATGAGGGCTGCGGTCTCACCATTGTCCAGCAGGATCCTGATGTCGTCGGTGGCGGCGATGAGGGCAGTCTCAGTGCTGTGGTTGCTGCGGAACCCCGATTGGGATGGGTCCAGGATGCTGTTTTCTTCGAGGTATCGGGTTAGCTGTTTGTTGACGATCTTCTCGATGACCTTGGCTGGGAACGGAAGCAGAGAGATGGGCCGGAAGTTCTTGAGGTCTCTCGGGTCCGCCTTGGGTTTTTGAGTAGGGCGTTGATCTCTGCGTGTTTCCAGCTGTCTGGGAAGGTCGCGGTCTCGAAGGAGAGATTGATGATGTTGCACAGGTGGGGTGCGATGGAGCTGCTGGCTTTGTTGAAGATGTGGTGCGGGAAAGGGTCTGACGGGGAGCCGGAGTGTATTGTGCTCATGGTCTTGATGTTGTCCTCGATGTTCACGCTGGTCCAGGCTGGCAGGGGGTCGTGGTCGATGGTGTGTGGCGGGTCTGGTGCATCGATCTTAGTTGGGGCTGTCAGGGTGTTGAAGCTGTCGTGGATGTCGGCGATCTTGCGGTGAAAGAAGGTGGCGAGGGAATCGCACAGGGGTTGCGACGGCGGGATGTCGTTGGTGTTGGAGCTGGGATTGGAGAGTTCCTTCACGATGTTGAAAAGCTCCTTGCTGTTGTGTGCGTTGTTGTCGAGGCGGTCTTTGAAGGAGATTCTCTTGGCGGACCTGATGAGGTGGTGGTGGTTACGGATGGTGTCTTTGTGGGCTGTGTGGCTGTCCGGTGTCTTATCGCTGTGCCATTTCTGCTCTAGTTTCCGGCAGGTACGCTTGGAAGCTAGGAGTTCCGAGGTGAACCAGCTGGCTCTTTTGGTGGTGTCGCTGTAGGTGAGCTTTTTCAGCGGGGCGAGGGTGTTGGCACAGTCGTCCATCCATCGTCTGAGGTTGCAGGCAGCGTCGTCGGTGTTGGATGGGTCGGAGGGAGGGCAGAGAGCGAGGGTTGCCCGGAGTTGGTCTTCAGTGACTTTGCTCCAGCAGCGGCGTGGGATCTGTTGGGTGCGGTGGTGTGTGGTGGGTTTCTGGAAGGTGAAATGGATGCAGCGGTGGTCGGTCCAGAGGAGTTCCGTGGTGTGGCTGAAGGAGACGTGGGAGCTTGAGGAGAAGATGTGGTCAAGCTTGTGGCCGGCGGAGTGGGTCGGTGTTGTGACGAGCTGGCTCAGGCCGAGGTTGGCGAGGCTGTTGATCAGGGTGGTGGAGTTGCTGTCGTTGTTGTTCTCCAGGTGAAAGTTCAGGTCTCCGAGGAGGATGTAGTCGGTAGAGGTCAGGGCGTGCGTGCTGATGAAGTCGGCGATGGAGTCGCTGAACTGGGGTCGGGGCCCAGGGGGTCTGTAGACAAGGGTGCCTCTAAGGGTGGTGTTGGGGTCCGTGTGGATCTGGAAGTGCATGTGTTCGGCGGTGCTGAGAGTGTCGTCGGTGCTGGTCGAGACCCTGATGGTGTTCTTGTGGACGATGGCGATTCCTCCTCCTACTGCGTTGATGCGGTCTCTGCGGGTGATCTTATAGCCGTCTGGGATGGCTATGGCGATGTCGGGGGCGGAGGAGTCGTTCATCCAGGTCTCTGTCAGGAAGGCGACGTCTGGTGATGATGTGTCGAGCAGGTCCCAGAGCTCGACGGCGTGTTTGCGTGCGGAGCGGGTGTTCAGTAGGATGCACCGGAGGTGGTTGAGGTTCTTCTTGGCGGGCGCCTCGGTGGCTCTGAGGCTGGTGTAGCTGCAGTTCCGGCAGGTGAAGGGACCATGGGTGCGTTTCGGGGCGGCCTTGAAGCAGTTGTGCGTCCGTCCGGGGTTGAGAGCGTGGAGTGTGGTGGCATCGTATCGGCGTCGGTCCTCGAGGCTGGAGCGGGGGGCGCGCGGCCCAGGGGTTCTGGCGCTGGGCGCGGTCCAGTCGCGGACGGGCGCAGACGGGCTTGCCTTAGGCGCACCTTCGGCGCGCCAGCGGCGCGGCCGCACAGCGGCGCCATATATGGGGAGGTGGGAGGGAGGAGCAGCTGGGAGGCAGGGGCAGCAAATGGGCAGTCAGGGGGGCGGAGCCGCAGGGGACGCAGCGCCGGGAATGGAGAGAGGCAGCGAGGGGCACAGAAGGCAAAAAGGAGCGAGAAAACACAAGAAATACGGGCACAGTACAAATGGGGCAGCGGGGGCACAGAAGGCAAAAAGGAGCGAGAAAACACACGAAATACGGGCACAGTACAAATGGGGCAGCGGGGGCACAGAAGGCAAAAAGGAGCGAGAAAACACAAGAAATACGGGCACAGTACAAATGGGGCAGCGGGGGCACAGAAGGCAAAAAGGACCGAGAAAACACAAGAAATACGGGCACAGTACAAATGGGGCAGCGGGGGCACAGAAGGCAAAAAGGAGCGAGAAAACACAAGAAATACGGGCACAGTACAAATGGGGCAGCGGGGGCACAGAAGGCAAAAAGGAGCGAGAAAACACAAGAAATACGGGCACAGTACAAATGGGGCAGCGGGGGCACAGAAGTCAAAAGGAGCGAGAAAACACAAGAAATACGGGCACAGTACAAATGGGGCAGCGGGGGCACAGAAGGCAAAAAGGAGCGAGAAAACACAAGAAATACAGGCACAGTACAAATGGGGCAGCGGGGGCACAGAAGGCAAAAGGAGCGAGAAAACACAAGAAATACGGGCACAGTGCAAATGGGGCAGCGGGGGCACAGAAGGCAAAAGGAGCGAGAAAACACAAGAAATACGGGCACAGTACAAATGGGGCAGCGGGGGCACAGAAGGCAAAAAGGAGCGAGAAAACACAAGAAACACGGGCACAGAACAAATGGGGCAGCGGGGGCACAGAAGGCAAAAAGGACCGAGAAAACACAAGAAATACGGGCACAGTACAAATGGGGCAGCGGGGGCACAGAAGGCAAAAAGGACAGAGAAAACACAAGAAATGCGGGCACCGAGGCCACAAGCGGAGGGGCGAGCTTACCAGCAGCAGGCGGACAGCACAGGCGGAGCTGTGTGGTGGGGGAGCGACCTACCTGGCAAGGTCAAGGGTCGATCTCCTCACCGCGCAGCGGCCGCCATATATGGGGAGGTGGGAGGGAGGAGCAGCTGGGAGGCAGGGGCAGCGAATGGGCAGTCAGGGGGGCGGGGCCGCAGGGGACGCAGCGGCGGGAATGGAGAGAGGCAGCGAGGGGCACAGAAGGCAAAAAGGAGTGAGAAAACACAAGAAATACGGGCACAGTACAAATGGGGCAGCGGGGGCACAGAAGGCAAAAAGGAGCGAGAAAACACAAGAAATACGGGCACAGTACAAATGGGGCAGCGGGGGCACAGAAGGCAAAAAGGAGCGAGAAAACACAAGAAATACGGGCACAGTACAAATGGGGCAGCGGGGGCACAGAAGGCAAAAGGAGCGAGAAAACACAAGAAATACGGGCACAGTACAAATGGGGCAGCGGGGGCACAGAAGGCAAAAAGGAGCGAGAAAACACAAGAAATACGGGCACAGTACAAATGGGGCAGCGGGGCACAGAAGGCAAAAGGAGCGAGAAAACACAAGAAATACGGGCACAGTACAAATGGGGCAGCGGGGGCACAGAAGGCAAAAAGGAGCGAGAAAACACAAGAAATACGGGCACAGTGCAAATGGGGCAGCGGGGGCACAGAAGGCAAAAAGGAGCGAGAAAACACAAGAAATACGGGCACAGTACAAATGGGGCAGCGGGGGCACAGAAGGCAAAAGGAGCGAGAAAACACAAGAAATACGGGCACAGTGCAAATGGGGCAGCGGGGGCACAGAAGGCAAAAAGGAGCGAGAAAACACAAGAAATACGGGCACAGTACAAATGGGGCAGCGGGGGCACAGAAGGCAAAAAGGACAGAGAAAACACAAGAAATGCGGGCACCGAGGCCACAAGCGGAGGGGCGAGCTTACCAGCAGCAGCAGCGGGCGGACAGCACAGGCGGAGCTGTGTGGTGGGGGAGCGACCTACCTGGCAAGGTCAAGGGTCGCTCTCCTCACCGCGCAGCGGCCGCCATATATGGGGAGGTGGGAGGGAGGAGCAGCTGGGAGGCAGGGGCAGCGAATGGGCAGTCAGGGGGCGGGGCCGCAGGGGACGCAGCGGCGGGAATGGAGAGAGGCAGCGAGGGGCACAGAAGGCAAAAGGAGCGAGAAAACACAAGAAATACGGGCACAGTACAAATGGGGCAGCGGGGGCACAGAAGGCAAAAGGAGCGAGAAAACACAAGAAATACGGGCACAGTACAAATGGGGCAGCGGGGGCACAGAAGGCAAAAGGAGCGAGAAAACACAAGAAATACGGGCACAGTACAAATGGGGCAGCGGGGGCACAGAAGGCAAAAGGAGCGAGAAAACACAAGAAATACGGGCACAGTACAAATGGGGCAGCGGGGGCACAGAAGGCAAAAGGAGCGAGAAAACACAAGAAATACGGGCACAGTACAAATGGGGCAGCGGGGGCACAGAAGGCAAAAAGGAGCGAGAAAACACAAGAAATACGGGCACAGTGCAAATGGGGCAGCGGGGGCACAGAAGGCAAAAAGGAGCGAGAAAACACAAGAAATACGGGCACAGTACAAATGGGGCAGCGGGGGCACAGAAGGCAAAAAGGAGCGAGAAAACACAAGAAACAAGGGCACAGTACAAATGGGGCAGCGGGGGCACAGAAGGCAAAAGGACTGAGAAAACACAAGAAATACGGGCACAGTACAAATGGGGCAGCGGGGGCACAGAAGGCAAAAGGAGCGAGAAAACACAAGAAATACGGGCACAGTACAAATGGGGCAGCGGGGGCACAGAAGGCAAAAAGGACAGAGAAAACACAAGAAATGCGGGCACCAAGGCCACAAGCGGAGGGGCGAGCTTACCAGCAGCAGCAGCGGGCGGGCAGCACAGGCGGAGCTGTGTGGTGTGGGAGCGACCTACCTGGCATTACAACTCTAATAAATGAGATTTTCAATCCTCTTCTTTTATTGGTATCGCGAGGGATTTTATTCTAGTCCCGCAGCAATCTGCAATAATTTCCCAATACCTTTTGAAGTTATTTTTAGAGGCTGCCACCTTTAGCTGCATCCAAACACCGTCCTCCTTTATTTGTCTTAGCGAACGTTTCTTCCTCTGTCTTTTTCTCTTTAATAGATTTATTAGATTGTTTCTTTCGCTTGAGAATTTCAAAAACTGGGCCCTCACTAATTTATTTATTTCCCTGTTTAAAGTGAGCAATGCATTAAAATGTGGTCTCTGTTTGACGGGAGCACAAATTAATTTGCGGGATTTCGCCAAGTGACCTATATTGACGGAGAAGGAGGCAAGTAGATCACATTGTAAAGGATCACCCTCGACCGTTATTAAGCGCTGCTGCTCTCTTATTAGGGTTAATAAATGTGTTTTTAGTTTAACGGTAGCTAGAGTGTTCCAATAAATTCTACCATTTGTTACATTAAACTCTACTGTGTCACCTTTAAAATTCCAGGGATCAACCCTGGCGCAGGTGAAATCGAATTTAAAACAGATCAGCATATGATCACTAAAAACATTTCCAAGAACTTCCATACATGTGAGTTTGTGAAAAGAATTAGCAGAAACAATCAGATAATCTATAATGGATCTTCCAGTTGGCGCCTTATGAGTATAATTAGCAGGAATATCATTATCTAGCCTTCCGTTAACAATTAAAAGGTCTAGACTTCTCAAACCTTCAAGTAATGAAACTCCTCTTTTATCTGTCCTACTTTTTCAGGAAATTGAGCAAACGGAATCTTAAGGGATTCATTTTTTCGGTATTGGAGAATACCCTTATACTATGGGATGAAACTTTAGAAATCAAATCTCCCATCAGTAATATCGACCTACAATCTTCGTTGTCCAAAATGGAGGAAATAAAGAGGAATAGCTCTTTTAAAAGATAAGAATATGCGGCATCGGGGGGCAGGTATGCATTTATAAGTTACATGGAATCTAGGGAAGCTTGGTCCTCCTTATGAACTAATTTGATCGCCTGCATTAGGTTAGAGGGATGAGAAATTTCCTTGTATGACCAACTAAGGCTCGTACTTAGTAATATGGCTATACCTCCTTTGGCGTGACCTCTGTTTACAGGTAACGCAGGCCGGCTCAGCACTATGTAATCATCAGTAGACCAGTTCTTAGAGATCCAGGTCTCTTGTAAACAGATTACATCGGCATTTTGTTCTTTCAATAGTAACAGCTTATTATTGTTATTGCTTAAGCCGGCTGCGTTCCAAGATATCACCTTCAATTCCTTGCTAGGAGGAATTCGCACATTTTAAGCCAGAGGGCCTATTTGAATTTAGAACACCTGCCACCCAGCCCCATTTCTTATCTTCCTCCTCTAGAGGGGGCATATAAGGACTATTTTTCCCTGTGTGGATCAGCACCCTCCTACCCTCTTTACCAAGAAAAACCTGCATAGAACTGTCCTTCTCTAACAACGGTTTGTCACCTGCACTGGTTTCTAAATCAAAAAAAGGAGGCTTTTTTTGAGTCGCTATTTTTAAGGATGACATTACTTCTGGTATTAAGACATCAATGCCACAACAGCGTAATTTATCGCTGTGGGCCACTATTAAATGGGAAAGGGCCTTAGAAGCGAAACCGCACCGGCAACCTCCAGCGGCCTCTAGCTCCAACTGGGAACTGGGAACAGCTGACGAGAATTCTCACACCCGAGACGGCTTCAGTCAGTCAGCACTGGACTTCCGGCATCTACAATCAACGGTTTGTGTGCTCTGTGTTAGGCAGGCTAAACAGAAAACATGCTGTGTAAAGCTGCTGCCTGATGAGAGCCCTGGCACCTCTTTCGTTACAAATTAATCACTAGGAAAGCGGCTGTAGCTACGTGTTTACAGCTACACACAAATAAAAAGAATAACGTAGCTTCACTTCAGGTCATATTTATTTTTCCTGTGTATAAGAACATTAAGTAATTTGTCCACAATCACAGGCTACAAAGCACAATCAGACATTAAAACCGAGTTTCCAAACTCGTACGTTGGCAGTTTTGGCCTTTAAATAACATCCCCTCCCCATTTGTCAGGTTTGTGTGCTCTGTGTTAGGCAGGCTAAACAGAAAACATGCTGTGTAAAGCTGCCGCCTAATAAGAGCCCCGCACCTCTTTTGATACAAATTAAGCACTGGGAAAGCGGCTGTAAAAATGCCACTATTGAATTTCTGTTTATGTGCTTTCTGTTACACAAACTAGCAAAATAAATATAAAGTGTACAGCTGCTGCCTATTCAAAACACTGGCACTTCCTTTGTTACAAAGTAAGCACTACAAGGGCGGCTGTAGCTACATATTTGCAGCTAAACACAAACAAAATTAAAAGCGTTAAATAAAATAACAAGTGATTTGTTGAAATACGCTTCAAACTTTGTTTTTTAAAAAGGTTGCTTTTAAGTTGCTTTTGTAACTTTCTTAATATAGTTTAATGTATTAACATTTGTTTAGAAAAAAAGGAAGCCTAAACGTCTGCTGTAGTGTGAGTTTCTGTGTGAGTTTCTACACTTGAGAAGGGAAACAAGGACAAGCTAATTAAGCGTAAACAAACCTAGCAATAAAGATTGTAATCTTTTAGTCTGCAGCATCTGTGGGATGCAAATCAGCAAACAGCAGGATGCTAAAGTTGTTAAGCCAATAAAGGCCATTACTGAAGTTAGGAAAAAAGAGAAATGTGTGCTTTTTGTTAGACATGTTAATGAAACAAATATGCAGTCTAAACCTACCACATAATAACAGCCCCGGAACTTCTTTCGTTACAAATTAACCACTAAAAAGGCGGCTGTAACCACGCCACTATTTAGAAAATAGAAATTAATGCAAAACAAAAAGTAGATTATGCAACCCATTAAAGTATTTAAAATCTGCTGCTTATAGATCGTGCAAGGGAGTGCAGCTGGCTAGGTACACGTGCATTGTGTGGAAAGTTGCCTTCATAATTATTATAAACGCGAGTGAGGATTGTCTCTGGCTTTTGTGCAAAATAACTTGCAGACAACAAACAAAAAGTGCATACTGTCTAAAATAGTGAAACCGGAATTAAATCCAGGTTAACAGACTTCCGTTAATACAACAAAAGGAAACAACAAAATGTATCGTAATCACTGCTATTCCGTAAAAGTACACTACATGCATGTTTAACTTAAGCAACAAAAGGAAACAACAAAATTTAGCATAATCACTGCTAATACGTACAAATACACTGCATGCATGTTTAACTTAAGCAACAAAACGGAAAAAAATTATCGCAACACTCCCCCAAAAAAAAACTAGCATTCACATTTCAATAAAGAAACGAAACTTCAAACATGCACAAGCAAAGTAAGCAAGCAACCAAAAACAAAAGAGTTCCAACACAAACACTTCATTCCACTAATAGCATGTTTACAGTAGTTAGGCCGTGCTGTATAGGCTTTCCCCAAAAAAACAAGGAGGGACTAAGAAGCCTCATTATCAATCGGAAGCCAGCATTTACCATAGACGATGGCGCCAGCCAATGAAAAATATGGGTGGGGCTCCCACGGCACTTCAACAGCTGTCCCTACTACAATATGCCTTGCAAAGCGAGCAGCGCTTGCGCTGCAACGCTAGGCGAGACCTAAAAAGGGCGCCAGTAACCCTTCTTGTTATAAGCATGTAAAGTGCATTGTGCTGACTAGAACTACCACACCTGTGTCATTCTTTCAGTTGACACACGATGAATACTTCATCATGGCTAATTCGATGTGCAAAATGTGCAAGGTAAACACAGACTTTGTTCCGGAGGAGCATAAAGTGCATTGTGCTGATAAGAACTTTCTTACAAGCTTCATTATTTCATCGAGGCATGATAAATCCTTCATCTAAAAGTAGGTTCCATGTGCAAAATGAGCAATATAAAACAGAAACTTTGTTGATTCAATGTGCAAAATAAGCAAGGAAACACAGACTTCGTTCTTGAGGAGCACAAAGTGGATTGTGCAGATTAGAACTTTCTCACAAGCGTCATTATTTAATTGTAACATGATAAATCCTTCATCTAAATGTTTGCAGGAGCCTATGGCCTGCTGCAGGCGACAGCCCTGGAATTTGTCAACATCCAAGAAGAAACGTAAGGCACAATTCAAATTTCCACAAAATCCAAAGACTAATGGCAAGTTGCTTTCAAACATATGACTCAAATTCCAATGGGTAAATCCATCCGTGTCCAATGACCGAACCGTGTTCGGTCCCTTTCCGAACACTGTTTGGTCATTGGACACGGATGGATTTACCCATTGGAATTTGAGTCATACGTGTGAAAGCAACTTGCCATTGGTCTTTGGATTTTGTCGAAATTTGAATTGTGCCTTACGTTTTTTCTTGGATGTTGACAAATTGCAAGTGGTCCGTACTTGGTTGAGGGAAGAAAGAGTTCATTACTAAACTCGCCACTGCCTCTGCACTTTGTGAACAAATTGGATTGTGCTTACGGTTTCTGATCACCCTGAAGAAGCCCCATTGGGGGTGAAACGCGTTGGCTGTACAGTTTTAAACAAGAAATACAGAGAATAAAAAGAATTTCAATGCACAAACGAAGAGGATCTGAGAATTTTTGTTTTGTTGACTCCATGTATACACTTTTCTGTATTGCCTCTCATCACTTTGTCTTGATTGTATTATATTTATGACCATGTGGCAGCTGGTCATTTGAGGTGGGCAATATGTGCTTGGAAATATATTAGTGACTAGCCTGGGTGGTGCAGTGTGAATCAGCCTTGCTGCCTCTGCTTTGACAGCCCTGGAATGCTGGAGCCTCCCAAATGACTTAAATGGAGGACTTGAGTAGTGGCTGGTCCTCTGTCATTCAATGTGAGCAATATATATTACAGCCGCCAAGCTGGGGCTGCGGGCCCAATTGATAATGGCCTGCTGAGGTGGGAGCCCTGCACTGCTGTCACAGCCTTTCAGATAAGGGTGACGATTGCTGCAGGCACTGGGCTGTCACTGTACACCCGAGGTTTAAGTGGGCAAACTGCTGGGGTGGGGGACCCTGCGCTATGAGGGCTGTGTGACAGTAGGAGCCCTGAGACAGTGGTCGTCTGAACTGTGCTACTAGGGGTTCACCGCAGACCAGCAGATATAACCAGTCACAGTGTTATCACACTGGGTAAGGAGAAGGGTGCATGGGCTGCGCAGTCCAATAAAATTGACAAGTGCACGGTCACCCGCCCTGGGACCCCAGTGCCTGTGCCCCATCAGGAGCAGTGAATAGATGTTCAGGAACCAACCTCCGAAACGCAGGAAATATAAGGGTCCTGAGTTGTACTGAAGGGCAAGATGGACTCGATAGCCATTGAAATCAATCATCTTCGCATGGACCTGCAGAAATTTGCTGACCGAACCACAGCGTGGAGGAGGATGTTGATGTCCTGAAGAAGGAGATAACATCACTCATGCTGCTGTGGCTAGTCTTAAATGCAGCACTACACATATGGAGGAGCACCTGGAGGACACCAAGGGGTGCTCCTGGCGGGACAGTGGACCCCTTGTGGGCTTCCCAGAATGCACAGAGGTCCCCCTCAGCAGGACTATTCCTGGAGGACTGGATAATGAACACACTCAAGCCCAAGCTGCTCTCAAAGTTCTTTACAATCGAAAGCGTGCACAGGGCTCTGGTGGCAGGCTCTCCGACTAGAGAGCTGCCTAGGGAGCTGATAGCTCGCCATTTCAAATATCAGGGTCAGGATGTAATCCTGCAACATGTACACATGCACAGCCTCCCTCGATACGAGAACAAGCAAATACTAATTTATCCAGATTATACCCGCAGGGTGCAAGACCTCCGCCAATAAATTTATGGCCTTCAAAAAGAAATTGTGGGAGCGCAACATTAAATAAAGTCTGGTTTCCCGCAAAGCTCCAACTACAGAACAATGGTTGAACCCATTTTTATGAATCGCCACAGGAGGCCACAGACTGGCTTGACTCCCTTGGACACAACCACACCACTGGGTTCCCCACATGAGGGGGACACGGAAACGCCCTGTGCGGTGCTCTGGCAAGACCTGGAAGATTCAGGCACCATCGGGGTAGACCCCGGGAACAACAGCAGGGCCGGATTCTTGTTTGTCCCGATGTAATTCTGAGATCAGCCACACTGGATACTAGCGACAAAAACTTCTTTCCACAAATCCGAGTGATCCCCGATACGCTAAGTGACAGCTTGGACCCTGAAGTGTAATGTTGGGCCTAGTCGGGAATGCTGGATGTTCGAAACGGGAGGGAACCGAAAGAGTGGGTCCCTGTGGCCCGGGAGTGCTGCCACCGAGATATTTATGCCAGAATGCCCTGGCGCCGGCAGAAGGGAGTATGGGTCTAGAGAGGATAAATATTACTATGTTGACCTGCATTATCTAATGCCTTTCTTCCACAGGTGGACACCCTCCTACAGGAAGGATGATGTTACTAAGTAAGCAAAGACCTACTGATCTGTCCTTATGTGAAATGTTTATTTGGCTTCACAGCTGGGGGTGGCAGAGGGCCCGACCTCCCGCGGTTCGCTGATTGCCAGATTTGGTCTCGCGGTCTGCCAAAGCTACGGCTCCTTGGGCTGTGATTAAACCTAGGTTACACTTGTTGCGGGGGAGGGGAGTGAGGCGGTGAACAGTTCCCTTTTGCCCATTTGTTGTGCTGAAAGGTGTCCTTTGTATATTCTGCCTAGGCAGGGGTGTGGAATTCCTATTGCCCAACTCCCTGGACATATTGTTTGCTGTCAAGAACAACACGTTTTCATGTTTATTTTGTCCTTGGGACAAGTAGGCCCACCCCCCAGCAGCACAAACCCTTTGGCTGCTAATTTACAGTACCGCATTATGGACTAGGGAAGGGAATGGTCAGCAGTTAAGGTAATATTTGTGTCCATATGATAATGCTGTTTGAACCTGTATTTAAGGTTCATTAATGCAACACCTTTATTATTAGGATGAGCGCTGTAAGGAAATGTTGTAGCTTGGACTGCACTGCTGACAGTAGTCTCGGTATAAAAATGAATACACACGTTGGCAAAGTTTAGCAATATGAGCCTACGTATAATGCCCCCAGAATGCTCTCTGATTAGATGCAAATATTTGCAGAAGCTTGAAAGCAAGATTAATGAGTCTTTGCTTTCAAAGTAAAATGTTCACAAAAAAATGCAACTAGGAAATAAAAACGTTTTGTTAAGCTACTGTGGTATTTTAGGTACCATTTTTTGAAGCCTCATTTATTAAAATATGTTGATGCATGCTAGTATTCCCCAAAAATATTCAGAATGGAAAATCAGTGCAACCAGTTTCAAAAAGATTATGTAAAACATGGAAATAAACAATCATTGGCAAAGCCAATAGGTCTGACATTGGTTGTCAACCTTTTGGTTTTTCAATGTGTGCCTTGTTTTGACATGGCTTTTGTAAAACTTTATTGCTGTGGGAGCTGCCGGGCCCTTACCATTATAACAAACATTGGCAAAAAGCAAAAGAATTTTTGGTCTCTAAAAGCACACATTGCCACAGGTGTCTATGGTGTTGAACAAAACTATTTTGTGTCAGTTATGTTCCTTGTGAAAGAACAGAATGCGATCACTCACAGTGAAGCCAGCCTACAGATAGATCGAGAGAGAGACAGAATTTTAATAAAAACAAAAAGTCTTAGTTAACTTAAGACCTAATAAAGAGCCCAATTCTTAAAGTAAGTCACACAAATGCACCCATGGTATATGTCCTTGCAGTTGTACAGATTTACTGCTTTCATGAATTCACAATAAATGACAGAAGTAGGTCAGGAAGTCTTACTCCTAGAAAATATTTGTGAACTGCATTTTAGCACAGCAAATATGCATGCATAGTTTTGCTCATGCGAAAATCTCTTGAGCATTTACAAGTTCATTTTCCCTCCAACCACTTTTTCCCCAACCCTAGAAACTGGTTTACGTCTTCCCTCGTCAGGAGTAAATTTCCAACTTTTCTCAGTACAGGAAAAGATTAGAGAAGAGCTGGTGAAAACCCCTAAAAAATGCAAGTTAGTAAGTTTGAACGGACTCAAAAGCGCATTCCAACCCTGGAACTATTACTTAACACTACCTCCAGCATGTCGATCTGTGGAAAGGTGGCAAAATAAGGGAATTGCTAGAATTCAAACCCTACTAAAGTATTAGCCCTGGCATAATCAGAGAGGATATCATGCTCTTATATAATGAGATTGCTGCCATAGTTTTTCACCGCACTATGTAGCACCAAAGGGACAAGTGGATTTTTTAACAGGACAAGTAGATTTATGAAGCAACCCGTCCCATGGACAAATCAATATTTTATTAAATTCCTCACCTCTACTAGGGGTGGGAGAAGGATTGGAAATTTGAGAGAAAATTACGATCAGTTTTTGTGTTGTTATGCTGGGGTGCTCCATCCACAGGAAGGCTATATGGTGTTCTACAGCAGAAGCCATGGCACACTGGGAGGTTTCTGCTAGTTGACAATTATAGATATGCCGGACATAGGAAATAAGTACAAGTTCCTCACTGAGAATATGCGGGGGCTCAAACGACCTGAAAAGCACTATAGAGTACATACCCATTTCAAAAGTCAGGTGTTGCGATTTCATTACTGCAGGAAACACATGTATAGGGTGAATGCATTGGTTGCCCGAATAAAAAAATGGAGAGGTCAAATGTACGTCACTTCTTATTCAGGGTTCGCACAAGGGGTCCTTATGTAGTTAGCCCCCGGGGTCCCTTTTCGGAAAACGTATGTTTGTGTAGACCCGGAATGGAGGTATGTTGTTCTCATAGGCACCCTAGACGCCCACGTTATATGCCTCATTACTGTTTATGCACCCAATGTGGACAGTCAGGATTACTTTGGGACGGTGTTGTCAGCGGCGCAGGGCCACGTGGCGACAGAGGCTATATTGGCCGGTGACCTTAATTGTGTCATGGCCGGAGATGTATATAGGGCCCCCCAGGCATGGCACTATGCCGGATAGGATGAAAGCCCTTAAACAGCTGATGACAAGCATAGGGCTGGTGAATATAAGAAGGATCCAACACCGCAGACACTTGTGTACTCCTGTAATACCCCAGCGACCTACACTCATAGTAGACTGGACTACTTTCTGATACAGGCAGATGCTGCACAGAGTGACGGACATGGCGTATTTGGCAAGATACTTGTTGGATCACTCACCTCTTCTGATCACGTACTCCTTGGCTCGAACGGTGCCCTGAGTGCCACTGTGGCACATGACAGTAGAGGCCCTATCGGACTCAGTGTTTGAGGAGGTACTAGCAGACGCCTTAACTGACTACTTTGCGCTGAACTGGGGTAGTACATCACATAGAGTAGTGGAGTGGGATGCAATGAAAGTCGCGCTGAGAGGAGTGTCTACTGCTACATCGACAGGTATGTTATACGCCAAACTTTAGAGAGAGAAACTTTTCACTCAAGGAAGAAAAACTGGCTACACTGGAGGTGGCTCCTCTGACTACACAGGGGGACCAGCAGGAATGGGGTAGAGCTAAGCAGAGTCTATATGCCTTGTGGGACCAGCGGGAGAAACATGTGCGGCTCTCGTGCAGAGATTGCACATGGAGGGAGACAGGGCAGGGCACGTGCTAGCCAGGATGATCAAGAATGAGAATCACACGCAGCCCATTCAGTCAAATAGAGATAAGTTGGGACATGAAACTAAATATGCAGCAATCCATAAATGGTGTGTTCACGGAGCACCTCCAAGGGCTCTATACTCCCTCCCGGTTAGCCACCAGGCTCTCGGTCAGGGACTTTATAGCTGCGTTGCCACCGACATGGCAAAGCGAGGTGGAACAGGAGGAGCTAGACGCACCAGTGACTAAACAGGAGATTTTATGAGTGATGGCCTCGCCTAAGACTTCTAAGGCTTCAGGAGGCGATGGACTTCTGGCTGAACTAGACAAAGCTTTTACTGCTAATCAAAATGGTGGTGCTGCTCCGATGTTTGTATGTACTCCAGGGCACCATGTACGAGATTCAGCTGTGGGTGTTCCATGAACTGGATCAGCTTCTAGTGGAGCAGCTCTGGGCCGGAAAGAGATATAGAGTGGGATTGTCCACACAAACTAGAATATGGAACAAAGAGTCAATGGAGGCACCAGACCTTGAGCCGTATCTTCCGCATGCTTCAAATGGGCCCCCCCCTCCCGAATCCAGAAAGATCGTCACCCACGCACTCATAACCAGCAGACTGGACTACAGGAACACCCTCTACGCCGGAATAAACAAAATCTCTACTCCTCAAACTCCAGACAATCCAGAACACAGCAGCTAGACGGGTCCTCGGCTTCCCACGAAAACACCACATCACCCAGCACCTACGAGAACCCCACTGGCTCCCCGTCGGAAAGAGAGTGACCTTCAAGCTCCTCACTCACGCCTACAAATCCTTCCACAACATCGGACCCCAATACCTCAACGAAAGAATCTCCTTCTACGCACCCAAGAGAAGCTTCTGCTTCGCCGATCTTGCCCTGGCCGAAATCCCACGCTTCCGCAGAGCCAGAGCCGGGGGGGGGGGCGGGAGGGATTCTTCTCCTACATCGCAGTCAAGACCTGGAACGATCCCACTTGGCATCAGACGAACCCCCACACTGCAAGCAATCAGGAAGAGCCTCAAGACCTGGCTCTTCGAATGAGACGGAACTGCTTGAACCCTCCCACCCCCACGCCCCAGCACCTTGAGACCCTCATGGGTGAGTAGTGCGCTTCACAAACCCCTGATTGATTGATTGATCAGCTCAACTGCAACATGTGGTCCACTAGCTAGATGAGGGGGTAACTAGGAAAAGACACTGCTTGCTGGTACGTATGGCGACTATAGTTTGGGGGCCCTTCTGATGAGGGGAAAAGGAGTGCCTGAGACCCTGCCGCATGTGATTAGACTGGTTTTCCGGCTCTGGGAGAAAGCAGTCTAAGGGGTGCTATGCAGGGTGCCATACGCGCTTGACCTGGATGTCTGGCTTATGAGACCCTTTGCGCAAACAGCTCAGACTGTAGCTGTTGACCATTGGCAAGATGGAGGATGTAATGCGCTGTCTCATCTCTATATCGCGGACGAGTTAATCACCATGCAGGATGCGTTTGAGGCTTTTTGGATGGGGTCCGGACAGTTTCTTCAGTACACGAAAATAGCGGCTATGGTCATAGAAATTTGGCCCTCATTCCCTGAGGCCTCTGAACCCACGCAAACACTAATCACTATGCTATCTATGGTGGGGTGACGGAAACTTATAACACATCTGTTTCGGGCTCTGCAAACCAACAAGTCCGTAGCGCACCTGAAGGTCGAAGATAGTTGGCAACAGTATAGTGATGACCCTATTACAGCTAAGGAATGGGCAAGAGTGGATGGCAGGTATTGACCAATGCACGCTTCAAGTTTATATAGTACAATGTCATACATATTGCTTACTGTTCCCCCAAACAGCTGCATAAGCTATATCTGACAAGAGACCAGGGGTATGTGAGATATAAGTTTGTAATGGCAGACTTTGTTAACGTGGTGTGGCGCTGCACTGCTATACGGAAATTCTGGGTAGTGATATTGGAACAGCTTAACAGGGCTACGGGCTGGAGGGTCTCCCTCACAATTAAACAGTGCCTACGTGGCCTACTTCCTGAAAGGAAAAAAAAGAAATTGAGTTGAAAATTCATGATGTTAGGACTGCTTTAAGCAAAAAGACACATTGCCATCAGATGACTTAACCCGCTACCTACCCTGATGTCGGAATAGCAACGAGACTTACTGGAGTGGTGGGAGCAGAGGAGGTTCACATGAGGAAGGTGGGATGGGATAAGAAGCTGGCTGAGGATCTGCTCACATGGGGAGCCATGATACACGTCTGACTGATCCTCCCGATACCAGACCCCAGTGGGCGGCATGGCGGAAGCCAATGGGAGGCTCCTGGCGCAAGCGCTATAGAATGTACAAGTAGTACCTTGGACAGTAGCCAAACGGGCGGGGGGATTGACCGTCCATTTCTGCACTCAGATAATACACTGGGATAAACATAAGAGTCACTGGCCCATGTTGGAGGGTCTGAAAGATGAAGTACAGGGATTGGAGGTTAGGATGTTTATGAGTTTTCCTATTTTAAAGCTGAAGTGAATTCTGATAAGTTAAGTCTATGCTAGATGGTTGCTGATATTTTTGACTTGCAACTATGTATTGCAACAAATTCTGTGATATTGAGACTGTATTCAGTTGATGACAGCTCGATTGTAACAGTATCTGTTGATTGCTCGTCTTCGTGTTCTTCGAAATGCCAATAAAACATCTGAAATACATGGGTGAAAACCTTACACGCATAGAATTTACCTTTAGAAAATATCTGACAATTAGCTTCCCGGATGGTATAAGGTTTCTTATGATGTATATGGCCCCACTGAACATTTGAAAATACCACATTTGTTTAAAATTTCTTTAAATGATTTTATTACCCCCGTACACTATCTGATGATTGGGACAATGAGACTGTAAATACTATGCTCACAGATTTAGAACAATCTACTGCGTTTTCTTACAGAGAATTGTATGAGGATAAAACTGAATATGATACCATGTTTTGTTACCAGCATTATCGTCATCATTTTTTGCATAGAGCAAGAGTACCACGCACTGCCATTGTGTACCATCAATGGGAACATTGCCCTACAACACCAAAAGGTAATTCTTCCACATTCATACAGAAATTCGCATATTTTTTCAGGGTTTAATACATCCAACCCAGAATCATTTTACTACAAACTTGTACAGACCAATGCAACTGCGAAGAAAATTATGCTGACAAACACAAAGCTGATATATTCAGCACCTTTTATCTCCCAACTGTCTATACAGGGTTTCAACTATTGGAGAGACAACATAGACACAAAATCCATCTGGGGGGCAGGTTCAGGAAACAGAGGCTTTATTTAGAGCTTGCATCATACCACTACAGATGCTTTTCCTAAACAGAACAATGCAACAAACTACCCGCTATGGGTTTGCAAAAATCAAAGACCTCAAAACATCGAGCATCCCTTCACCCACACCGATTGAGGGGGATTTCCAATAACACACTAACAAGTGAAGGGACACATGGTACAAGTACGTACAATTCATCATCTCCCGATTGGAAGGGTTGGTTAGTTTGGCTAGTAGACACGAATAGGTGTCACTCAAGATTCAGGAGTACAACCGACGGGTTCAGTATACATAGGCCCGACCCACGCTATGTACACACAGACGACCCAGGGGTAGTGACTACTTATAGTGTCAGGAAGTTGTGCCTAGATTGGCTAAAGACATCGACACTATCACAGGTGAAACAACACTGGTCCCTTTTGTCAGACAACATGGATCTTAGGGATTTCTTGTTAGGTCCCAAGACACCACGTAGGAAACGCTTCTTATATACCATCTATAATGAGGTTTGGAAAGTCTCCCAACAGGAAGCTGCAGAGAGACTGCGTGAGATATATAGAATTAACCTAGAAAAGGCTTTAGCTGTGGTAGACAATGGCAAGACCACCCTCTCGTCTCGTATTTATTCACTGGGCAACATTTTGTCCTCAGCTATTGACATAATGGAACAAGATTTGTCTATTTTACAACATGGGCTATCTCAGCTACGCGCTATTATGCTTCTAAGCTGGCTGCTTCAATCATTGCGTTCTGGCCACGTTCCATGGCGACACATTAAAGACACAAATCTGTTTTCAGCTTACAATCTGACCGACAGACAATTGACCATGGCACGCAGAGATGCGAAGTACACCATGCTGCTCATTGAAAAACTAGAGAAGTTACCTTTTACTGTAGCAGAATCACCGTCTACGGAATGGTTAATCCATGGCTATATCACACTGCCAATCACGACATTCCAATTCCAGTACTGCCTGAAATATTACCCAGTAGGCAGACATGAAGCATTGGGCGAAGGGTACATACGAGAAACCTGGGAGTTACCGTACACATATGGGTGCAGGAACAAAGACAAGGACGTTTTTCTGAGGGTTCAAACTTCGAAAAGGCCTTAAGTGGGTCTTTAGTGTGTAAAGAAATATCACTGCACGGCTCATGTAATGCGTCAATAGCGAACTTGTCCTGCTACCTAAAGGGTTCTCCAGCTGCCACAATTCATCCGGTTTTCGAGTTACTTTCAAATGGGAGTTACTTGATGCTGAATGACCAAGGCTGCTGCGGTATGACGCCCGGCATCGCTTATCTAGTGACCGTCAACTCCAGGGTTATTTGTTGTAAGCAAGTATTGTTTCCCCCAGCTCGCACAGTAAGGGAGGCACAACTGTGTCCTTCACTGAATGTACCCAACATAGGGTTTGATCCTCTGAGCAAATTGAAAGCCATGCTGTTTCAGCATAATGTGGCCTTAACTTCAGCCCGAGAGACTTTTGATCTCCAAGTGGCAAGGTCTTCGGCAGAGATACAGGCATTGGTCCATACGAACTTCCCTCTCCATTTCGGAGAAATGGTCCATCGCATCTTTAACATGTCTGATACGAGTGGTATCGTACACTTATTTAAGAGCTATGGATCAGGTCTGTTAACCACCTTTCAAACCATTTTCGGAGTGATTCCATCATTTATACACTCCGTACTTAGAAGCGTTTTTGGAGGGCTTCCTTTGGTCCTGCTTTTGGTAGCAGGCATCCTGACTTTACTTCTATTGCTTCGCAATGGATGTCAGCATCACTCAAGACATGGAGATAGCACTGCTGGAGCGACGTTGTTGTGAGCGATTGGTGTTCCTAATGTGGTTACCTCGGCTTCAAGAGCTGAGTGAGCATTGGTTTCTGTCTTTCAGACCGGCCTGACTTGACTGCATTCTACCAGTATTCCGCTGCCTCTTTTGCGGATTCGGACGCGTGTTGGACCTCTGTCTGACACTTCCATCATTTGCGCCGCCGGACATAGACATGCTCTGGGCGCCTTTGCTGGCCCATGTGCACAGTTGTCCACAGCATATTCCCATGTTGATGATGGCGTTCCTAGAGCCTCCACGGGACGCTTCAGCTCCTGTTGGACCGGAGAACGGCTCTGCAACGGATGTGCAAGAATCAGTCTCAGGCATCTACTTCTTCCCCGACGGCTGCTGTGGGGAACAGCGATGACCACCTCTGCTCACTTGATATCATACTAGAGGTACTAGAAGGACTGCCTCCTGCGGATGCCATGTACAGTGATGTTGAGTCTTCAGCGCAGGATTCTTAAACAATCAGGCCTTTCCTATGCTGGGAACCGTTTGGGCAATTTTTAAACATGTACCAAATTGAAGGTTGAACAGACTTTGTTTTTCTTCTCTGCTCTATCAGAACATAGTGGCTTTCAAGGTGCTCAGAAAAACAGTGACATGATATTAAAAATATAGAGTATCTTTTATGAAAGCTTTTTAGGGAAGAATACCTTTTTATAGACCTTGCTTTTATGGACGCTTTTTAAGACTTTTTTTAAGTGCTTTTTAGTATGCTTTTAATATAAAGGATTTTTTTATTATTATTAGGCCTTATCATTACCTAAGCTGACCTTGTTCACCTTTTGATGAGGAGTGGGTGTCATGTTCTTTAGGTTAGTCCCATCATGTACATACCAACTACATACATTTTGTCCCATCCACACGACATAACGATCTTACACAGGTGACCTTTTACCTAGTAGCTTACTTCTGTCTCTTCGACAACCAGGCTCTTGGTACCATATCTTAATCCCTGCACCTGACGTACATAAACATGTCCCCAGGCACGGTAGATTTATTCTGTACAAGGGTCACCACTTTTTTTCCATCCATGGCCAACAGCCAGCAGTGCATGATCATATGTGTTTAGAAAAGGATCAGCAGGGGATTAGCGAATGTTTTCAAAACATATCGATTCTGGAAAAAACCCTGAAGTGACCACTTTAGTATAAAAGACCCTCACTCCCCCTTAGAGACACAGAGGAGAGAGGAGAATTCTTTCCAAGCTGAGACGAGGCTCTGCCAGCTGATCCTTCGACGAGCAGAGATCTGACATCCCTTGCAGGGTGCCATCCTCGACGCAGAGATGGGGTCCTTCATTCAAACCCATCAGGTGAGGGGTTAGCACTTCCCCGGGGAATTCTTGGCTCCCTTAGGTCCCATTAGGACATATCCTAGCACTTATACGCTTCACCTACACCTCTTGGCTAGGCAAGGTTAGGTAGGATACGCATCGTAGGAGTATGCCAATGCTATTATTTTATGTAATATGCTTGTATTCCTCTTATTAGCACTATGGTAGAAATGTATCTGCTATTTACGATATTGGTACTAGCGATCACATTTGTCTGCTCCTGTCTTTTGGTTGTCGCAGCTAACATGTTTCATACTAGACTGACGCTTGACCAATAAATAATTATTGAAACCGTTCCAATCGTCATTCTATGTATTCTGAGAAAAGCAAGCACGAGTGACTGAGCGAAAGATACTGTATTGTTTCCACGATACCTGAGGAATCAGGGTTGTCATGTTCAGTGGTTGCCATAAACTACATACAAAACTGTAGAATACAGGGGGTATGGTAGTGGCACCGTAGAGCTAGCTGGTCTAATGGCTGACTCATCCTGTGGGGGTGTCCAGAGTCTGTCTGCACACCAAGCCCTCAGTTTAGGGCATCCAAAACGCTCAGGTCCTGGGGGGTCCTAGGAACTTCACGACAACTCCTACAACAAGTCTAAATTAAGTATATTACAAAAACAGAGCTGTATACGCATCAGCATTAATGCCAAATGGACCCAGGCCGAGTGTGGCACATTCAGTCATCATGTCTTCTTAGCCAACACCACGTTGCATTCAGGCACTTGGAGTTCAGTGTTGGGACATTGTATGGGTTCAAAAATAAAAGCATGCAAAGTCCTGCTAGCTCCAAAGCTACAACTGACTGGTATATAACCACTTGTTAAGTATGCATCAAAGGGATGAAGTAAATAATCCAGGAGCATTCCACGCCAGTTCCTGGAAAGAACATTCAGAACAACTAAGCAAGATGTGGGATTCTAATACAGGCCCTGCAGGCAGCCAGATCCCAAAGACTCTCACCCTTTGTGGTGATCAGAGACACAGCCTGCCCATTCCTGACCAGGGGTTTTTCGAGACAACCCACTTCTGCCGATGAGTGTTGCTTTGGACACCAAAAGTCCTCCATCCTGCACAGCCCGGGGAAAACTGGAGCAGATGTTGTGAACCCCCTAACAATGACACCAAAACATGCAGCTGCTTTCCCATATACCCAGGGCACCGGATTCATTGGAGGAGGTGATATGGCCACAAGGAGTTGGCTCAGGGACATAGTGCCAATATCGGCAACACACTCCCCATCACACATACAGCAATCTCCTGATGAAATAAACACACAAGACACCTTTTTCGTGGAGAAAATTGCTGCAGGTTTATTTGCATACAGAAATATGCCAACATGGTGGGTCAACTTACGGATTGCAGCAAGGAGAGCGCCAGGTGGGCGGGAGGGGTACTTATACCTGGCTCCCCGCCCACCCGCGTGCCGGAAATGACGTGGGCGCGCTGGTCCCAGAGGGGGTCCCTACAACACTAGACTGTCGCCAAGTGCCATCATGTGGCACTAAGGCGGTCGCCCTCCTATGGGGGCCCCCTGCGTGGACCGCGGGCAGCCACATTATAGACTAGTTAGGGCAGACTGTAAAATCACGCATAGCAGCAGGGTCAAAGGAAAGGATGTTGGTTATAGAACGCACCTTGTTCCAACGGTGCATGCACTACCCACTGTGAGTACAAACAGTTCTATGCCAACTTTACTGACCAGCAGGTATAGATTTTTTTGCGTAACAACAAAAAGGGGTAGGATTTTTTAGGTTTCAAAATTACTCGCTGAGAAATTCACAAGAATTACATCATATATGACGCGCCCCAAATTAGAAGTAAGTAATTGCAACCTTTGACCCTAATGCTATCTTGGAAATTACAAGAGCAGGGAGATACTCACTTTCGACTTGGCCGGGAGAACACTAAAGCATTCCTTGCCAGCAAACGCGAATGCATACCTGTAAACTCACCCTCGTTTGGCCGGTTCGACCGCTATGGACTCTTATTCACCATCCTGAGTAAAAACTAATGCCACAGCAGACTTCAGTGGGATCACCCTCTTTCAGTGCTTTAAATGGGCAGGTACTGAGTACCTGCACTTCTTTAATTTGAAATGGAGTACCTGCACTTCTCAGCACTGCTGCAATTATATATTTATAGTGCCAATATCGGCAACACTCAGTTCTCATACAGCAACATACATAAATAAACCACACAACACCTTTTTAGTGGAGAAATTTGCTGCAGGTTTATTTGCATAACCAATATGCCAACATGGTAGGTTATCTTACGGGCGATCCCAGGGCAGGCCAGCCCCTATGCCGCCTGCCCGTCTGATGAGCCAACTTGCACCGTGGCCGTCGCCAACCGGTGGTTACCAATTATTGGGAGAGGCCACCTCTCCCATCAGTGGACCGCCAGTCCACTCCCTTACTCACGCCCCGACCGGTGGGCGGAGCGTTCCAGGCAGCCCCGGTTGCTCAGACCCACAACCGCCCGTAGGGCTAACGGGCGCCGTAGTTCTTCCAGGGGACCCGCTAAAACATCCCTGGGTATCCTTGGCTTAGCACCCTTGTTGTGCTGCTGCAATATAGTACCCTTCTGTACCTTGCAGACTCTGGATCGCCCTGTAACTCCTCCTGCAACACAAAACAATAAGTTAGATTCTTCCCCTCCCCATACTACCCTTTGTCCGTCCGCAGGGTAAGCGGTAGGGTGGGAAACAGCGAGACGGGTAGCGGTCAAGAGACCGTACAGTGGGCGGGGGAAGGCTTTTGTACCCCTGTCCCCCTCCCACGGCCGGAAGTGACGCGGCCAGCAGACCCCCTGGTCCCTAGCCCAGGGAGCCTAGTGAGCAGACTTCTGTGCCTTCCTGTGGCACTAAGGCGGCCGCCTTTTGGAGGGTCCCCTACGTGGCCCCCTGGGCAGCCTTGGCATAGAGCCAATATCGGCAACACTCAGTTCTCATACAGCAACATACATAAATAAACCACACAACACCTTTTTAGTGGAGAAATTTGCTGCAGGTTTATTTGCATAACCAATATGCCAACATGGTGGGTTATCTTACGGGCGATCCCAGGGCAGGCCAGCCCCTATGCCGCCTGCCCGTCTGATGAGCCAACTTGCACCGTGGCCGTCGCCAACCGGTGGTTACCAATTATTGGGAGAGGCCACCTCTCCCATCAGTGGACCGCCAGTCCACTCCCTTACTCACGCCCCCGACCGGTGGGCGGAGCGTTCCAGGCAGCCCCGGTTGCTCAGACCCACAACCGCCCGTAGGGCTAACGGGGCGCCGTAGTTCTTCCAGGGGACCCGCTAAAACATCCCTGGGTATCCTTGGCTTAGCACCCTTGTTGTGCTGCTGCAATATAGTACCCTTCTGTACCTTGCAGACTCTGGATCGCCCTGTAACTCCTCCACAGCTCTGGGGTGGCCACCGTCACCACCAGGGCCCCCACCAAGGCAGATATCCTACCTACATCCTGTTGCTTCCAAGGCCTCCCCAAGGTCCAGCAAAATTAAGTCCATGCCTACCCTTGAGAAGTGAACCTCATCCACTTCCCAGCATCCAGTAGACTTGGCCTCAAGTGAACCATGCCAGATGAAGCCAAATCCCCTTTGCTCCGTGCATTTACGCATGGCGCTGTTCACTCTCCTACGTGAACTCAAATGCGTCTCCCAATCGGGCTCCTTGTCAAACTGGGCGAGGTAAAATTTCGGACCACCACAGTACACATGCCCCCGTTAAATACTCAATTGACACATGATGTCCCTCATGTCTTCGAGCAGTCCTCTCCTCCCCAGGTCGTCTGGTCATTCCCTCCCAAGTGTATGACCATCAACTGCGGTGGACCGATACCTCCCCCAGTCTCTGCTGTGGCTTCATCAGCTCGTCCAGCGCATACCCGGGTAACCTAGCCACGTGATCTCTGTGGCGGAGGAACGTGATCTCTGCTCCAGTGCATGCCTGGGACCCCCAACCCAACTAATTCGGTGGTGGGAAAACCCATGCCTCCATTTCTTGAATTCCTCCAATAGCGCCAATCCAGACGTACGGAAGGTCATTCACCCAGACCCTTGGTCCTGGCCAATTAAGACATGCTGGGTTGCCAACACCCTTAATGAGCACTGTACATCCTTTTATACCTACACCAGTGTGCACCTACGTGCACAATAACCCCGGACAAGGTAGGCCTTCTTCTTGTTGCTTCCAAGGCCTCAAACCAGGTCCAACAAAACCGTCCATGCCCCCTTCAAGACGGACAACCCGTCTTCTTCAAAAACACCCTGTCGACTTGGCATGCCGCACTCCATGCCCGACAAATCCAAACCTACATGGCATGGCTGTTCACTTTCCTGCGTGAGGTTTCCACGACCTCCCTAACCGGGCTCCTCGCCACACTAACCAAGGGGTTATTTCTGACCACTATAACCAACAAGCCCCCAATTGGTTGCTTAACCTACACATGGAGGACACATTTCTTGCCGCAGTTCCCTCCTCCCCAAGAGAGTCAGATCATTGCCACACGGGTGTATGACCAGGATGTTGGGAGGGGAGACACCCTCCCCTCGTCTCTGCTGCAGCTTCTTAGCAAGATGTTCCCGTGCAAGCCTGGGTATCCCAAACCAGTTATCTCGGTGACGGAAAAGCCCTGCCCCCATTCATGCTTTCCGCCCACCGCGCCACTCGAATGGCAAATCACCTAGACCTTTGCTCCTGGCAACTAAAGAAATGTAAGGTTGCGAACATATATTGCATTCTTGCAAAACAAACAAACAAAACTCCAACTTGCACCTATTACACAATAACCCTGCACAGTAACGGGTAGTCCCAGGGCATTCCACATTCGCCTGCGACTACAAACTTAAAATGTCCTCAGGCATTCCCTTGGGCAGCTCACGGAAGGAAGTCCTTAAGAATCTTAGGGATTCCCCTTGTCACTCAAAGGTACTCGTATTATCGACCTCCGAAACACGAAATGCTAAGCGCACCTACCAGAATCTGAGGCCAAGATGTCAAACAAAGCCCCTATCGGTTCTGTCGCTACATATGCCTGTGAATTAGAATCCCAGGTCAAACTTCAGGCACCTAACTCACATCTCAAAGGCGTGCCAACCGGCTGCCTCCAAAATTGCAGCCCCAGTGTTGGCTGCCAATTCACCAGGAAAATTCGCTTAACTGGAGCAACTGGTGACATGCAGTCAAATCTGGTCAGGGGACTTGGAGTAAACACCTGGGTGATGTACATGCACCCCCCTAACCATGACTGTAAAAAGTGCTCTGGTAGTTGTCCGTATTAGTGCTCCATCCCCTCCCCTTCAGCACTATCAAGGCAAACCGCACCCTCTTGGGAATGTCACCCTTACACCCAAGCTGACAGAGTGCCTATTCGTATGTAGCCTATAAACCTTACGTTTTCCGCTGACGGTATACCAGTAATTTGCTGCTACTTCGCATGCTTTACTGCTGGGTGCGCGATGCACAATCACATATTTGTCTTTACCTCACCGGGTTGCCCTCGGTAACTCAGAATTCAGACTGGACATGTTCCCTCACTGATTGGCTTACAGACGGAGGTACCGTAAAACTTTGGAATACCCAATCCCACTTGTTAATGCACTCCTCTCCAGGCCCGCCCTGCACTGCCGATGCTGCCCATCCGGGGAGAGAGACTACAGAAAGCTAGCCATGCCCGCAATGCCTGACAAAGTAACGATGCCTCAATATCTGCTCTACCTGAACCAAGGTAAGAGGCGAGCTGTCAGCATGCCGCTGGCAATACACTCTCTTGGAGCGCGAGGGCCAGGCCTCCTGGTAGACGCAGCCCATGCCCATCTCAGAAGACACCCCGCTTTACTGCCCGCCATACTTCCTATCACAGTATCTGAGTAATTAGTGAAAGATGCACGTTTGAACCGGCAACTGATACTGTTACTTACGCCTGCCACTGCTCTGCTCAGGGCCCCCGCTAGACAATGGCTTCCAATTAAAGACGGTGCCAACAAACCTCCAAGCGCTTAAGGTGGTACCTCTGAGTAGGGCTCTCATCTCACAGATGTCCCTTGCATCTGATACCGCCTCAGGCTGTAAGCCACTCAGTGCCACTGATGCCTTGGCGCTTCCTGACCCACCGCCAGCTGACCCTGATAGAATCCACTCGTAACCGGGACTCAGTAGTGCGGAGAAAGCACGAGACATCCTAGCTTTACCTTAGCTCTTCACCATGCTCCCACAAATTTTTTTTTTTTTTTTAATTAGCCTTTGTATCGTCCATACAAGAGAGACTTAGTACCGTCTGCCCCTATTATCCTGTGCTACCAAACCTCATCATGACCTCACCGGGATTACCTGTGCTCTGGCCATGTGGCAGGCACGACCCAATGACCGTTTATGTAGGTGACAGTCCCCGCTAAGTTTCGCCCTGATTAAGGACTGGTGCAAATAGGAGCATGGGGCCTAGCAATGGGCGTCTTTCAGAAAGTAAACAATGACTGGCCACGCAAAGAACCATGGACAGACCCTAGGTGTCTCTGCTGAGAGGAGTTGGGGAACAACAGACGGGCAATAGCAAGAGGCTAGGATGCCGTTAAGCATCAATATACAGGGTTAGGGACTTGTGTTTTCGACATTGGAACACAGCAGCAACCCCCTACGTTCCAATCACCGGGAAGTAGGACTGACGGCACTGATTCCTGAAAGTTCCTCGAAATTGCAATGCTCGCAACCGAACATGTGGACTTAGTTGCAGGATAGGAGTTTGTAGAGCATCCCCGCCCGGCCACCCACCTGTGGCTGATGAGTGCAGCTATTAACCTTTGTGCTGGGGATGAATCTTGATAGTCAGAATTGACTGTAGCTCGCTCTACCTGGTTCCTAACGTAACACAACTGCCGTTACATGAAAAGATCCCATCCCACCCTCATTGAAATGCTGTGATGTCTAGCTCACAATCCTCAGAGGCTGCTCACTTCCACCCTGTGTGTGTGTGTGTGTGTTTCTGGTGCTTAAACCGTTCATTGTGTCGCAGCGCTGGGGCTGACCTGTGCTACCCTCCGAGATATCCATCTTGTACTTGCCGCAGGATGAAAGGAGGCCCAGTGACGTTGACATTGATTCCCCATCATATCCAGGTATAGAGCCCACTTCACCCACGGTACCCTGGTGCTAATTAGCAGGTAAAACTGCTGTGACGCTCCATGTACACTATGCATGCCTGGGTTACATCCCTGCCTACTGCTGATAAGTGCTTAGGATGTATAAATTATATGCCGCCTCACATCAGGAGACCACTTCTGTTTGCACCCCACAATGCTCCTGCCATGCTGCCAATCCTAGTAACCTCACCCACTAACTAAAACACTTCTGCCAGTGTGACAATACAGACTAATCCAGGCCCCCAGTGCCATTAGAATGGCTTGGGTAGCAGGCCAAAGTAACAAAGTATATTGAGTTAATAATTGCCTGTTGTTGTGGTCATCTCTAAAACAGAGAGGCGGCGCCCACTGTCACCCCCGCCGGCGTTGACAAATCAGTGCCTGTGCTGAGCACCGGAACCACCCGGTCAAAATTAGCACCGAAAAACTTGATGCTGTAGTTTGCCATTGGTAGCCCAATGCAGCACCATATGAAAGTCCAGGGGGGTGACTTTCTCATATTGTGGGTCTAACTAGAAGGGCTGTAACTAAAATGCCTGGTTCAACTATGTTAAATGTGCATCACTGACTTAGTGTGGCAGGGTTGAAATAGGTCTGTGTACCCGTGCAGTATTCAAATCCCAAATGTATCTAAAATGTGATAGTCTGAAGGAATGAATGTAATAGTCATCATTTTACATCATAGTGTTGATCCATATAAGGGACAGGTGACGAAGGACATGTAGTATACCTTTAAATCCCATAATGATGTTTTGAGATGTTGCTGGGGTTTTACCCACCCCAAAGATTACCATCGGCCAAGTGACAACTTGCCACAATGGCCACTGACCCGCGCGTGTGGGAACTATGACCATGGTGACACCAACAATAGCACAAGGAGGTGGACACAACCAATGTCAGTGCACGACCAGTGTCAATGCTCGAAACGGGGCCAAACAACTGCCTGAGGTCATGTGAATTGTCAGTGTGCACATACAATGCTGCAGAGACCTGTGACCGCAAAAATTCTGTGAAATGGATTAACCGGTGCCCGGTGAAGATGAGCACATGGGTCGGGCCACGTGAGGGTAACTTTAATTATGTATATATGGTTCTATTGCGCAAACACGGCCCCCGATCACGGACACCGAGCTGATATGAAGGAAAATCCTTTTTAAAATGATGAGCCCAAATACTGCTGTACACTAATTGGTGTCAAAGAACCCCTTATTAAAGTTACTTTTCTAAATTAACTCTTCACACGGACCCAAACTGATTAAAACTTTTCGCATCACTGGCATTCTGGTTACCCAAGCTGTAAAAACTTGCTGCGATGCCCAGAGAACACGGTGACAATTCGCAGCAATAGCCCCCCGCACAATATATAAAGCGCACCACAGTAAAATATTCAGAGCTTGGCAGCAAGCGACTGACATGACATCACCCCAAAATATATATATATATATTTTTTTTTTTTGCCGATAAAACTTCCGACACGAAACGAGAACATGTAATGTAAGTGTCTTCCTTCCGGGAGAGAAGCCCTTCTCGTGCTCGCCTTGCACCCGAGCCTTCACCGACCAGTCCAACTTGAGGGCGCAACTGCCTGCTCCCTCAAGCGTGTAGAAGTGCCAGGTAAGAGCTGCTCACAGATCTACTCACGCCTGTCCCAGCTGCACGAGGAGTCGGGCTGCTACCTGGCGCAGACCGAAGCCCGCCTGCCTCTCCCGGTTTCCCTGCTGAGCAGGGACTGTGGTGCCCCCCGGCGGGCCAGGTAGTCACTGCGGGCGGAGGCAAAAGTGTTCCCAAGACCGGCAACAGGGACCGGAAGCAGTGGGCGGATTGAGGGGCAAATAAGGAAGGGTTTGTTCCAGGGGGAGGGGAGTTCCAGTGTCCCGCTACCAGAGCTGAAACGACGGAAGTGGAGGAACACCTCTGATCCCGTGACACGAGAGCATTCATGTAACAGAATGAACAAGGCGCAAATGATAACATTCCGCCAATGGTGGTATGAGCCCGAGAGGGCATATATAATCTGTAGATTGTAGACAAAGGTGGAGAATCTACTGTAATCAAAAACCCCGCAAACATGCCTCTGCAAGGCGCGAGGCCTATACCCGTCTCTACAGACCTGATCTCTTCTGCCGGCGAAAGCACATAGAGAGAGAACGACTTCACAGACCTGGTCTGTTGAAAATGCAGGGAAGGGGAAAGCACCTAGCTGCCATCCCCCCCTTGGCGCCACCCCACCTTCAATACCAATACTGACCTCCCGGCGGTCGGCAAAACCCCTCACCCGCAGATGCCGCCGGTCCCGTAACAGTGGGCAGAAGGAGGAAGGGGGACAGCGGGGGAGGGAGCAAGCGGTGCTCGTTGCCCCCGCGAAGGACCGGCCCCCTGGGCCGGGGTCTTGAAACCTGAAAGATTGTGGTAGAGGGAGGAGCCTCGCTGCTTCCCCCCCCCCCCTCTCAGCACGCCACATACGGTCCGCGCTTGCCGTGGCATTGGTCCCGGCTCATCCTGGATGGGAAACAGCGGAGTGGAGGTGACCCGTAGCGCTCCTTGCCCCCCACGCATCAAGAGGCCCTGGAACCGGCCCCGCGGGGAAGACGGTACTATAATTGCCAGTACAAGTGGACACTTCTCCCGGCAAAGGAATCGGCGTGACCATCTGATAATGAAGGGGACTAGATAAACCGCGAGGAACTTCGCCGTAGGCTAAACAGGCGCCCATGTCTAAACAGGTTCCCTTGGCGACCGCCGAAAGAAGACCAGCAGAGGGGGGAGCATCGCGACGCTTGCAGCCCCCCCCCCAAGCAACGCAGGCCACGCGGGCTGCGGCTCGGGGTACAAGCAGCTGCAGGCCCTGCAAGCAACAGCTAGAGGGGGAGGGTCGCGGCGCTCGCTGCTCTCCTCCCTACCCGCAAATTGTGCTCTCGACGGCCGGGATCCCGAGACCCGGCAGCGCCGATCTGCGAGGAGAGAAGCCTCGCTGTATTCCTGGCTCTCCCCCCCCCCGCCCATACACACACAGGGCCGGGGCCAGGCCTGCGCCCAGTGGCGTGGCAAAGATCAGGCCAGGAATGACGGCCTGTGCCCCCCCAGGAGCTGATCTACCCCCCCCCCCCAACAATGGCGGACTGCAGCCTCGGCAATGGCCGGGCTAAGCAGCCCTGCTGAAGGAAGAGTGGGGAGGGGGGTAACACACTTACCGAGTACAGCTCCTGGAGGTCTGGGGCATGCCTAAACAGCGAGACGGGTAGCGGTCAAGAGACCGTACAGTGGGCGGGGGAAGGCTTTTGTACCCCTGTCCCCCTCCCACGGCCGGAAGTGACGCGGCCAGCAGACCCCCTGGTCCCTAGCCCAGGGAGCCTAGTGAGCAGACTTCTGTGCCTTCCTGTGGCACTAAGGCGGCCGCCCTTTTGGAGGGTCCCCTACGTGGCCCCCCTGGGCAGCCTTGGCAATGGGAGAGTAGCAGCACTTCTCAGAAGCAAACAGGTACTCTAAATAGTGAGTACCTGCACTTTTACAGTTTGATTTAAGCTCTTTTCAAACCTATACCACCAGATAAAAAGTTCATTCTCTCCTCACTTTAATGAGAACATTCGCCCTCTTAAACACCAGATTTTAACTTCTGCTGAAATCAGCAAGCTTACCGGTACTGCAAAAATCGGTGATACAGTCCTTGACCACGTAGGTATAGGGAGCAATGCATGACCAGGACGGAAAAGTCACAAGGATTCGTCTGCTCCTGCGTCATAAGGAATAATCAGTTAATCTAGAGCTCCCAACTTGACGCGACACGCAAAATGAGAACCACACGGCCTGTACTTACGTCACAGCGTGTCATCAGCTGACTCCCTGCCGCGAGCCTCGGCGAACCTCCTGATCCGAGGATCTTTGCCACGCCCTCTCGCGCCTGTCTCCTCTGAGCGCTCCTCTGTGTTGCGCAGGTGCGCGCTGACTACCTGACTTCGCACTTTACTCCCTGTCTTTCTCTGGTCCCTCTACGAATGCGGTGAGTATCGTTTCTGACGAGAATGGCTGCCCCACTTCGGGGATACATTTGCGTGTTTGGAAATTATACTGCGCACAGTGTGAAGGGCGCCCAAGTGTTAACCTTTTACGCCATTGTAACATCCCATTGAAATGTATTGGACGTGAAGTAGTATGCACAACCCTACTTGGGGAGCCTTATTACTAGGGTGTGGGGGTGCAGTGCGCACTTTTAAGCTGGGGATCACTGCATGAACAGTTCCAGGGGATGTGGCTTTCTACTCCTAAAAGAAAAGTGTTTTGTGAGGAGCAGTTGGGGCTCCCCCGTGACATTGTTTTTGGTCCATCTCAAACGTCTTTTGTGTTCCTGTTCCAACTCAGGTTTGTGGAGGACAAGATAAACCTATTCTTCGAGCAAGAGCACTTGTTGCTTAGATGAAGTACATTAGTGTGGAACGTAGGGTTTGTTGATTATGTAATTCCATATGTAAATAATTGGAACGTATATTACATAGCTACCAACCAGCTCTCTGTCATTTTCGTCACCATTAGACAATTCTCAGTTTTTAGTGAACATCTCGTTATGTTATGTATGTAAACAGCTTGATGCTCATTACTGCTACTAACCGTAGGGTCTGCCCCAGCCCAGGAGCATGCAGCTGAATTACGTCGCACGGGAGCTGCGATCAAGCATTACTTTATTCTTCTGCATACACGCTGCACATTACATCCTACTTCCTATTAGCCACACCCCAACACCTCCCCGCATATTACGTATTTCCTGTTGAGAGTCTGCCCAGAACAACAATGGTCCTAGTGCACATGACATCAATATGCTACATCTCTCGCTTTGTGGGAGGGCCACCCTGATTGGGCAACAGTGACATAGGCAGGTGCTTGAGCCGGACCTGCTGGTCGGGTTCCCTCACGCGTGATTTCAGGACTCGACAAGTGTCTCGGTAGGTCTTTAAAATGTGATGTGTCCCCAGTGATTGATTGTCCAGGACGATGTGCTGTCACCATGTGTCCCTTGCACGCCACTACCTGCAAACAATCAGCGGCAGAAGGAGTGTCTGTTTTCCGTCTTTGTCTCTGCTTAACCAGTCTCCTTTGTCAAAGACTGTCTCCTGGACATGGCAACTCTGATCGGCATGCATTTTCCTTTTCCCAGTCATGTCGGTGTCTCGAACCTTGTTAGTGTTCACTGATCCATTGAGGTAGTTTTGTTCTGATGCCTCTTCCAAATAGCATTTGGACTCTCACCAGTTGTGAAGTGAAGAGTTGATCGATAGGCCCGGAGGGAGTGGTACATGGCTTGGTTCAGATCAATTCCCTCCATGGACGCTCATTGAATGGCCCTCTTGAGGGTGCCCATTAATTGTTCAACTACTCCATTAGCTTGGGGCAGAGGGGTGTACTCTTTTGGTGTTTGACGTTGAGTCGTACAAGAAATTCTTTGAACTCATTTCTGTTAAAGTGCGGGCCATTATGAGATTTGAGGATTTCGGGGATTCCCCACGTTGCAAAGATGTCATCAAGCCATTCTATGACTTTGTCATGAGTTGTCAAAGATAGGTCTTCCACCAAAGGAAAACGTGAATATTCGTCGATGACTACCATGAGATGGTGGTAATTTCCTAAAGGCCCAAAAACGTACTACAACCCTCTCCCAAGCATGGGCAGGCAGTCCACACATTGTCACTGGGTGCTGTGTCACCTTGCGGTTCAAACAATTGCAAATGTGGCACACCTTCAGCTCCTTCTTGACATGTTCATCTAACCGAGGGAACCACATTCGATCTGGTAAGGATACCACGGTGTCCTTCGTGGGCTAGGTTGATGACCTGCTGTCTTAGGCTTCCGGGTATGCCAATTCTCGAGCAGTATTACGCCTTCTTGGAGTGACTGCTACCTCATCATGTACATTTTTGAACTTTTGGAATTCAACTTCATTGGCAAGGGGCTGGGTATTTCTTCTCCATGATTGCGTGGTAATAAGTTCTTTGATTATGGTTTCATCTTTATGTGCATTGGTGGCAGCAATGATTTGTTCCACAGACAGCCACTGGCATGCTGGATCTCACAATAAAGTTGAGATGTGCTTCAGCTGTCCTTGAGGTCGAACTGTGATGAGATAGTGGCACTCGTGAAAAGTAATCTGCAGGGTTATGATCCTTCACCGGTTTGTGCACGATCTCATAGTCTTACTCTTCCAGTCTTAAGCCCTACCTCTCGATGTGAGGGAACATCTTAGCCTTTGGGTTTCCAACAATTGTAAGCAGCACCTGGTGATAAGTGATGACAGTGAATCGTTTTCTGTAGAGGAATGCATGAAAATGTTCACAGGTTCACACCACAGCCAGACTCTCCTTCACCGGCTGAGAGTAGGCATGTTTTGTTTCAGACAGGCTTCGACTGGCATAGGTCACGATGTGTCTCTGAGCAAGAATTGCCTCTAGTCCTACCAGGCTCGCATCAACTGTTATTTCATTATGTAACTTCGGGTCAAAGTAGGCCATTTCAGTTGCATTCTCAATTGCATGTTTAATGTCTTTGAAACTCTGGTCGCATTCCGGAGACCAATGAAACAGTACATTTCGTTTTGCCAAGTCTCAATGGGGCACTCACTGAAGCAAAGTTGCAAACGTATTTTGAGCAATAACTAGCTATGCCTACAAAGGATCGGAGCATGGTAACATCCTTGGAGGGGTCGGGCGGCACAATTGGATGACAGTCCTTGCACCTTGTCTGAGTCTGGAGTCCCCCATCAGAGAATATGTGCCCAAAAAACTTGAGTTTGGTTTTGTGAAACTCACACTTTGCGGCATTCAGAGTGAGACTGTCATCAACAAGTAATTGGCACACTTGGGTAAGGGCTTTGTCGTGTTCTTTCTGTGTTCTCCCAAAAACCAGTATGTCATCACTGCAATTGAAAGCATGTGTAACAGGTTGGATTACTCGGCGAATAACATCCTGAAATATCTCAGTGGCCGAAGATTCTCCAAAAGTCAGTGTCTTATATCTGAACAAACCAGCATGAGTCAAAAAAGTAGTAATGTATGTGCAGTTGTCCTCCAACTCGAGTTGATGGTATCCTTTATTCAGGTCAAAACGGGAAAAAACTTTGGCTCAACGCATTGAATGATCATGTCAGCTATGTGTGGACCCGGGTGTCTCACTCTCAATTGCTTTGTTTGCCTGACACATATCAACGAAAATGCACACCGCTCCGCTACTATTCTTTTTGGTACTACTACTATGGGCAAAACCCATGGCGTGAGGCCAGTTGAGCACTTAATGATGTCATGTTTTAAGAGTGCTTCCAACTCTTTCCCTACAGCTTCTTGTAGATGAAGAGCAACTCTTCGGTGCCGCTGAGCAACATGGTGAATGTCTTCATTGATATGAAGATGTACTTTCATTTTCTTGAGTTTTCCCAGACCATAGAACGACGACAGAAATCGGCTTGGGATGTCAGACTGAGCACAGAGGTTGTAGTTGAGCGTTGTCAACCCCATGTTAGCAGCGGTGGCAGAACTGAGCAAACAAGTCACTCGATGAAGTCCCTTGTAGAACATGAATGGTGGCTTGCACCAATGTCTTTTTATGTGGCATTGTCGCTGTGAACGACCCTTGGCTTTGCAATGGTTCAGAAGCAGCACAGTTATATGCCTTTGTTCCTGAAGGAATGAGGTGAGGCACAGAGAATAGCCTGTTAAACATTTCCACAGGCATGATATTAATCGACACACCACTGTCTGTCATGAAAGTTATTGGGTTCTTGTTCATTTTTAATGTTTTTTTGGGACAGTGTCCAAATGAAGTTTGGCGCCTTGTTTGGTAAGTTTTCTTTAAACTGTGATCTTCTTTACAAGCAGCTAACTCCATCAGCGCACACCCATCTTCTTCGTTGGTACTCGACAGTGACGTCCAAGAACCTTTGTATGATGAGTTTGACGACCATTGATTTTGCCTGATTTCTACATGTCATAGCGGATGTTGCTTTTTGGTTTTAGGGACGTGGTGAGAATGCTTCTGGAATATTCTCGTGTAAATTTTGTCTTGCCGTTGTGACACACTTGATTTTTCTTTAGCTCGGCACGCAGATATGAATTGGTTCTCTTTCTCACAACCTTTGCAAACTTGTTCAGTGGCTGAACATTTACCCTCATGGGGAAACAAAAATCCACATCGGAAGCATAGTTTTGTTTTTCTTGAAGATGTTGACTTGCGTGTATCTTGTTTATGCTTGTGTTTGCTTTTCACGTTTAATGCCAATTCATTGTGTGCTGTTCCTGCTCCCATTTCAGCAGCTTGTCAATCTGCCTGTTCTTCTGCTCTCATAGCCATCAGCATTTTCTCTAGACTGTGAATTTCTCTCAGCTTGCGCCTTTTAAACGAATCTGAAAGGCATCCATCAATGACTCTGAGGCGCATGGCTTCTTCGTCAGGGAAGTCACAGAACTTGCAGTGTTTAATGAGTGAATCAAGTCTTTCAATAAACTTGCGCTTTGTTTCGCCAACCTGTTGTCGTGGTTGAAGATGTACCTTTCATAGTCTGCATTCGTCATTGGATAAAACTTGGCCTCCAGCGCTTCTTTTAACTTTTAGTACAATTTTACATCAATCTGTGAGACATCTTTCACTCCAACACTTGCAAGGTTTTTCAATTATTTGATGATCTTCTTGTCATCTGCTTCCTCTAATGCATCTATGAAGTCATCGAATGTTTCGATCCACGCAGTCCACCTGGCACCAATGTTGTGGTTCTTAGAAGTGTCAAAAGGTGCTGTTGGCTTCAGGAACATGGCTGCATTGTATTTCGTGCTCCCTTCTGCCGCCATTGTGTTGGCACATGCCGTTCGGGGGATCGCGATCCAGGCCGGCTCCAACAACTTCTGCAAGCAGAAGTTGCCTTCGAAGCATGCATCGCAGTATGCTTCAATCTCCTGTGATGGTGAGTAAGTTCTCTGTTTCTCATACCTTGCTGACGTGATCGTTATTCCTGGCTTCATCTGATTAGTTGCTCTGTAAGGCATGTCACAGCATCTCTGTCAACCACCTCATCAGCAGGTTTGGCGGGCGTTTTGAATATGATCCTCTGTAGGGCCTTCGATTTCTTCTGTGGTCATGTACGGGTTGGAGCAGGGCTTTGACTCCACATGTGCTGGTTGTAGACTGCTCTGCATCAATTCTGAGCACACGTGGCAAGCACAAGTAGTTTGCAGAAGTTGCAAACTCTCAGACAGAGCAGTCTTGTCGTCTCGGGCACATATCCCTTACTCATCGCCAATTGTAGCGTCTTCTCCAGCACAGGAGCATGCAGATGAATTACACCCCACTGGAGCTGCGATCAAGCATAACTTTATTCTTCAGCATACTCAAACACTGCACATTGCATCATGCTTCCCATTATCCACACCTCCCCGCATATTATGTATTTTCTCTTCAGACTCTGCCCAGACCACAAGGGCCCTAGTGCGCAGGACATCAGTATGCTACACTAACCACTTTAATTCCTATGTGATCATCTACCGCCCTGTCTACATCTCGAAAAATCATAAAAGTGTTACCAGACCTCCCTAGCTTCTGGTGGACTCTCACCTGTGTCTCTCTAAGGTAACTGAAGACCACATGCTGATCTAAGGCTAGAATCTCACTGTCATTAAAGCAGGATTCCCAGACAAGAATAGCAAGTTAGAACCCGTGCCATTGAAACATAGCGCGTGAAAACTGGCAGCAAGCGGCAACCCAGCTTTGATTACAATCAACGGCCCATGTGTATTAAATACAATCTTAAAACGTAAAGGTCTAACCAGCGAAAGGTGCTTTGAACTCTATTCTAAAGACTGAAAGGACGTCTGTACTTCCAGTCTGGTCCCATGGACTCTATCTGTATCCGTACCCTTCTTGCATTAGCATCATGGTGGGGGGAGGCAGGAATGTTTCTAAGTGTGTATTTTAAAACTATCACTTTTAATACCTCTCAATGAAGTAGTAAACTCAGATGTAGGTGAAATGCTTCCACATTTAAATAAGTACACTTTTTAAAATTTTCCTGGATTCAACAAAAAGCGTCACACACAGAGGCCTACAGTTGTCTCTGATTGGCGGATTGCAACTCAGGCTCATCAGTCTGAGCCCATGCTGTAATCAGCCAGTCAGAACCAATGGTCGTGGAACAAATTTCAGAGAGGTGAAGGGGGTGCCCTGCCATTAATGTTACATCACTGAAGTCATAGGGATGAAAAAAAAAAACAGCACACATAGAACAAGTATAGCAAATGAGCCACACCCCATGCAGAAGGAGATTGGTAAGGGTCTGATATGCAGCTGGTGGTACATTTGTGGGCACATTGTCATATGTATATTACGAAAGCATGATGTGGTAGTGTACTGTCATTTACAGACACCCCATTTTCCATTGCAGTGTGTACAAAATCTCACACTTGGCATGCAGTTTGCTGATAAAACTATGCAGCATACTCACAACAGTTGTGTGGATATTGGGTTTTAGCAAATATTTATCATTTGCACATCACCAAGTGAAGTGTTCTAATTTGTTTGGTCCTATTAAAGTGTTTGTTTCTGTCACACTTTCTAGTTACAAACCAAAAGTGCTCTCCTAAGGCGTGGGCGGCAATGGGATGGCTGCTTGCAAAGCGTAACAAAGCGCAGAAGTGGGGTCAGGACGCCAGCCCGAGGGTAACGGACTGGGCAAAGGACATGGACGGGGCAATGATAGCGGAGAAAACTGTTTTTAAGGGAAGGGGCTGCCCCAAGAAATGGGACCATAAATG
The DNA here is from genome assembly GCA_963921515.1 of Calotriton arnoldi. Lineage (NCBI taxonomy): Eukaryota > Metazoa > Chordata > Amphibia > Caudata > Salamandridae > Calotriton > Calotriton arnoldi. The sequence goes on along the minus strand of CAWUFW010003582.1, from coordinate 1,435,529 downwards.
GGGAAAGTGGAACAAATACCGCGGGGACATCTGTATCTCCCCGGCGGTGGAGATGCGGCGGGAGAGACAAGACCTAATGACCCGCAATGTGGTCGATGATGGGCCCCCTCCATTGGTGGTATAGGTGTAGACTGGGGCTTGACCCCAATGAGCATTTCACTAGGTTGAGTGGGACCCTTAGCCGGTCGAGGATGTTGGGTTCCCTTGGGGGCCCCCCGGGGGTGGGATACGGGAATAGAGTCGGGTACACTGTGTATGCTCTCTCGATGCCGGAGTTGGGTTTTCTGCAATGGCCAAGTAATTATGTCTGTACTGTAAATGAACCAAGGCACTTTTCTTTTTATAATAAAAACAGTTTAATAAAAAAAAGTGCTCTCCTAACTGCTGATATATTTTGAAATATCTGTACAGTTCATTTACAAGTTATTTATATGACCTACAGCATTTCATTTCACACTCCCTGTACCCCAGCACGATTATCAGACAGTTCACTTTACAAAATACTCATTGCAGTCAGAAAAAGAAAAGTACACGCCAATCTCCAGGATAAAATAAGCAGCAATTTGTAAGAAGACATAAGCTGATATTTGACCCTTATCTTTGAACGCACAGAAAATGTGACAAGATAAAAGCAAGATTTAAGGGCATCTTTTTTGCTCATTCACATTCAGAACACCTGTTCTTTATTTCACCACAGTGAGTGGGCAAGTAGTTTTTTCAAGACCTGATGACTCATTCTTCAGCAATCCTGACACCATCTTATGCTCTTGCACCCAAATCTCCAACATTATTGTAGGTCCCTCCGATTGTTGATATCTAGTTTGAAATCACCTGACCATGTTTATAAAATGTCTCTAACCCACCTATGACTTCTAAAGACCATGCCATTCTATACATGATGACTACCCGCCCCCCCAAAAAAAACCATTAGACAACACCCCATTACCACAAGGAAGTGTCCACCTGGTGTCTTTCCCTCTCTCCTTGAGCATATGATCAATAACTGTGAACATCTTCGTTCACTTTCCTAAACTTAACGACTGTAATGACACCCTAATGACCTTATTCACTAACTAATCTTCCTTATGTGTTTTCACAACTACTCCAGAACTATCACCTCAATCTAGGATCTCTCCCTCTATTCGTTCGTAGAAGACAAAAATGGGGGTGCTTCTGCTCGTGAAAATCAAAAGCCACTCAACACTTAGATGAATACTGACTCGATATGAGTCAGCTGACTTCCACACTAAATGTTGCTAGATTTCCATACTTTCAACATCTAATAACTTCCCTATCCTCTGGCTTACTGCACTTTGCTTCCACAATCAACAGACCTCTCTCCCCACTTCAAAACACACTCTGCCCTTCTTTCAGTCTCAGACTCTGCAAACTTGTTTCTCCTCCAGAATCATAAACACAACAACCCTAGACTCGCTGGAGTAGTTCTTGCTCCTAGCATTCCAGTCCCCAGAGCTATACTCTACACAAAAAACCCTCTCCCATCGATATTATCAAACTGCCATCTTCCGGACCCCTCCAGCTGAACTCATCCATCATCCACCCTGATCCACCAGACTTTCATTTTCTAACTTATCAATTCTGTAGCCCTCTTGTCATGAATGTAAAACTTCATAGCTATGGTGGAGGAAAGTTTCAATTCTATTAAGGACACATAGGTGAGGATTATGCATTTCTCTTTCCGTTTATGTACTCAGCACCTAGGGAAACACATATCACTTGAACATGAATAGACTACGAGTCTTTAGAAAAACTTGCAACATTATTAAGCAGTGTCAGGAGTCCGTTGATTCTTGGGGTTAGCACAATTCTCATTTGGGTCTACCTCCTGGCATTACCAACTCACCTTACTGTACTGGCACTGAGTGTTGGAGTGGCCCTGCGAGGGAAGGGCTTTTGAGATGGCAATAGAAAGGAGGGAGACCTGGTAGAGAAGAGAATGCCTGTTGTTCATTGTACTTGTTCGACTTATTCTCCCAGCTAGATCAAGGGACGAAGTATTAGACGGTTACAGTGATTACCTGTAAATAAGCTCTCCTCTTGCAAATTAGTAAGGACCAGGAGCTCTCCCATAGATCTATTCATACTGGAAGACAGTGATTCGTCATCACATTGCATTTCTTTAAGGGAATACTTGCATCAACATATTAGTAAACCATTATCACAGACCCATAGGGGTTGTTTCCAATTATCTCTAGAGTTTGGAAGGCTAGGAGTTCTTCTTTTGGACCGAATGAGAACTAGGAGTTTTCTTTTTGTTGAGTCCTCACAAGTCTTTGTTGTTCAGCATTTCTTCTTGTACAACTAAGATTGCACTCATCCTAGTCATGGTAAACAAGTATTCTTTTGTTCATAAACATTGTCATTTGAGTTATAATTCAGTCTTTTTAATTTTATCCTTTACCTTTTGGTTTTCCCTGGAAAGTTGTGAAAGGAAGAACTAAGTGCACTTTACTTTCAGTGGCTTTTCCTTCGTGGCCTTTCTACAAATATTTCAAGGACATTTATAGCCTCCCAATCACTCTTGCTGATAAATTAGTTTTTCATGCTACAAACTTGACCATAACAACCGTTTGTCTGTTTTATCTTTAAACAAACATGAATTTCACATTGCATTCCAAATTGCTGTATGAAAGAGCTTCTATCCTTTTTAATTGGTCAAAGATAACAAGGTCAGAATGGTATGTTTAAATAAACATGAATCTAAGCAAGCTTCCAAATCGTTGTGTATGAAAAAGCTTCCATTCTTCTGATTCTGTTAAGGAAAACAAAGGCAGAATATTGACACAAGTGAACTGTTCCTTTCCTCTCACCGGTCCTTCCAAAATACTGAGCAGTTGATCTCAGGAGGGGCCACCTTTTATTGAAGAAACCCACCCAAGATGGCTGCCTGCAGGAATCATGTGACATGTAGTCCCTTTCTTAATGCTTGGTGATAGGGCCTCTTCAAATGTCTTATGGCGATGGCAAACCCATCACCACCTGCGTGACACAGCATGTGCTTTACCACAGCATGTTCCAGGTGTCATGGGTTCAAGACTGACAGCCTTTCTGTTTCCACCATAACGTGTGTTCTTGCAACCAGGTGTGTTGGCATCAAACATGTTTGCCCTCCCAGTAGCGCTCCCCGGAAAGGCCCTGGCGGGAAGGATGGGACAGTTTCTGTCAAGCAATCACAGTGCATAAATTGTCTTGTTTAGAATTTGTGGGAGACTGAAGTAAAGGGCCAGCTTGTCCCTACCGGCTTTCCCAAAAATCTTTTGGCTAAGTACCCTGTGCATTAATTGTTGCGCCTTGTGGTATGCTTTATTTGCGTTCATATACATTGGTGCCTTCCTGGTGGTACTTGTTTTGTTAATTCAGATGTGAAAAAATATTTAAACTGGCCATTGTGATGTGTGGCTGTTTAGAAGCTCCTACCTGCCGAAGAATCTTTTGTAGGCACCAATATTGCATAAACCTGCTTCTGCCGGAGCCAATGCTTGATAGACATCTCCCTCTAAATTAATATGGGCTCAACTAAGCAGAGAGAAAACTCTGCAGTTTCCTGAGCTGCATATTCACTGTAGCATGTGAAGATCAAGCCTCTGCTGGTGCGTGCTCTTGAACCCTGAACCTCCCTAGCCTGAAAGAAGCAGAGACCACCGGTATGCACACCGGAAAGGGTGTCTCAGATAATGCAACCCTTAGTGATACTCGGTTGACACCACAGTCTGTGATCAGTGTGGCTCCTGTTCCCCCTCCCAGCGGGACCGACACCGAGCTGATAGCACTTTTGCTTGTTGCCACACACTGAGGGTAAATCAATTACTGAGCGATGCGTGACCGTAACAACCACTGCACATATTTGACAGAAGCCGAGCGGCTCTGTGAGTTACCGTCTGGTCCCGTGAGAAGCGAAGGGCGCTCGCTGCCTCATGAGAAATAAAACAAGCATTTGCAATGCAATAGGTCTCGCATTTGTGAGAGTTTAAGCTATTAGCATTGTACATGACAATGCCTTTTATTTATGTTTTAAAAACCAAAACATAAATAGAAGGCATTGTCAATTACAATGCCGATAGCTCAAACTCGCGTAAATGCGCAACCTATTGCATTGCAAATGCTTGTTTCACTTGATTGCAGGTTTGCGAGGCGACTAGATTGCTTTGACACTAGGTGAAACAGATGGGCTATTCATCGCTCAGAGTAATCTATCATAATTCTTACCACAATATTCCATAATTTACTGTTCCTCGCCAGCACTAGCACCAGCACCAATGATGGAAACACTATTAGTACTTATTACTCCCCTAAGTACTTGCCCCTGGTTAAGTTGCAAATGACGTTCAGTCATAGCAATTTCACGATTTATGACCCCCCACCGCCCTTTCCAGCATGTTATCAGTTGTTGTGACTCTGCGGGGCACAGTAGCAGGGCCAGTTGCTTTACGTTTGCAGATAGCAAATTACTGAGCACTCGCCTAAAATAACCTGCTTAAAGAAGAACTCCTTATGCAAACGAAAGATACCGGTGTCTCAGCCGCTGATTAGACAGCAGGCACTGCCTCTTTTTATAAAGTCTATGCACGCAACATGCCAGCCGGGGAGGGGGGGCGTGGCTGAGCGCCGATGGAGAAGGGAGCCTGAACCGGCGCTCCGACCGGTGATCCCCCATTGCAGCCCATCCTGCCCGCTAAAGTGGGGCCTGCCGGCAATAAACCCACCCCCAGATGTGTCAAGAACTGGGGAACCGGCAGACAGCGAAGAATCAGGGGGAGATAGTCTTCCTCTCCTGAAAACCGAGCCAGACGGAGGCGACGCGGGGACAGCCAAGATGGCGCCCGCGACCTGACCATTGCGGCTGAGGAAGCAACCGGAGTCTGCCTGCGGCGCTGGGAGAAATCGAAGAGCTCCAGGGCGACGAGGCGGGCTACCGGAGTGCCAGCGGAGCCAGACGCCCGGGTCGCCAGAGTGGAGCAGTAAGTCCGGCTGGCGAGAAGGCCGGAAGGAGACGCGGGCCAAGAAAATGGCGCCGGTACCCTGAGGGCGGACGCGAACAGGACACTAGGCGCCGAGCGGGCTCCCCACCTGGAGCTGCTGCGGGGGCCTGCGGTCGGCTGTAGCTGCGGCCCGCTGCCTGTGGTCACTGCGCACTGGGGCGCTCTGAGGCCCCGATACCCGAGGGGCTGAGCGGAGGCGCGGCGGCTGGGGCCCTGAGCCGAGGTGCGGCTAGGAGCGTCTGCAGGAGGTGAGCGGAGCCCTCGTGGGACAGGAGGAGTTGGCGGAGACCTGGAGCGGCGGGACCTCTGGGCTACTGAGGCGAGGTGGCGAGGCCAGCCGGCGATTGGGCGGAAGGTCACGAAAGAACGGCGGTGAGGTAGCAGCGGCCAGGAGCCACTGTGCGATTGAGGGGCGCCTACCTAAGGTGAGCGGAGCCTGCGGGGGCCGACAGAGCCAGTAGAGAGCCGGAATAGCGGGAATTAGAGGCCATTGGACTGAGTCGGTGGGCCTGGTCAGCGATCGGGCGGGAGGAAGGACAGCTGAGGTGGTGAAGTGACGAGGGCCCGGGGCTGCTACGGGGCGCGAGAGGAGGCCAACCTGACGAGTGCGTGGCGCACCCATGAAGAGGCGGCCGTGATATCGAAGGCTTTGGGGGGCGACGGTGCCACCGCCTGCGAGGGGGCCCACAAGGAATAGCTGTGTTAGAGAGGCGAGGTGACTCACCGCAGCAGGGAGTGTAATTGATATTGCAACCACCCAGGAGAGTGGGTCAAGGGCAAACTGGTGAGCGGCTCAACGCGGAGCAGCGCGGGGAGGCGGCAGAGGGAGGCCTGGTCGATATCGCTGTGAAGAGGAGGGGGGGGGCCCCGCGCATTGACAACTGAAGAGCGGGGGTCTCTCTCGGGGTGGGCGGACGCCCGGAGCCGAGGCGGTTGGACCCCGAGGAGCAGCTACTGGAGAGTCGGGGTCAGAAGAGAGGTGGCCCTAGCCCGCGGGGAAGAGCAAACGCACGACCGGCGGGGGACCTGACGGATGCCCCTGGAGCGCGGCCTGGGCCTATCCTGAACCCGAGATGGGGAGAGTCACCAAAAAGCGGGAGGCGGAGTGCCAGGAATGGACGGGCGGAGGCAGCGGGGAATCGCGAGCACCTATGGGGACCTGCGGCGACAGGGCCACACCCCAAGACGAAATTTCGCTCCATGATATTCTACAGGCCATAGAAACCTCACGGGCTGCAGTAGAAACCAAAATAGACATACTTCGAGAGGACCTGGGCCTCTTAAGGGCAGACCACAGGAAATTGGCGGAACGAGTCACGACAGTGGAGGGGGAGGTCGAGGGCCTGAAGCCCCAAGTCCTGGCATCAACCCGCAACTTCACGGACATAGAAAAGAGAGTTCAGGTGTTGGAGCACCGGGCTGAGGATGCCGAAAACAGAGCGAGGCGAAATAATATAAGGGTCCTAGGCCTGCCCGAAAAAGTGGAGGGGAACGATATGGTGGCTTACCTCGAAAACTGGCTACGCACGGAGGTGGCGGTGGAAGGCTTATCGCCATACTTTGCACTTGCCCACAGGGTCCCAGCACGGGCGCCTCCGCCGGGGGGACCGCTGCGACCTGTGGTGGCTCGCCTCCTGTTTTATAAAGACAGAGACCATGTGTTGAGCCGGGCACGCATCAAGGGCCTACTTAAAATTGAGAACAGTATTGTCCGGATCTTCCCAGACTTCTCCAGGGAGGTGCAGAGACAGCGCGCATCATTCGTCACGGCTAAACGGAAGCTCCGCCAAATGGAGGTGTCATACTCAATGGTGTTCCCGGCCAGGCTGCGGATAGTGCATGCGGGAGAGACCAAGTTCTTCAACACTCCACAAGATGTGTGGGACTGGATAGAGGAGCGGGGGCCGCGAGACAGGAGACCCAGTGGCAGAGATCGGCGCAAGCAGGACCATGTGCGATCCCCCGGGAAGGGCGGGCCAATCAAGGGCCACCCGACACTGGATGAAGCTCGCCGAGACAGGGAGAGAGCGGTGGCGGCCATAGCCTCCTTGAGCGCCACGAGCTCGCGGGGAGATCCACCACCGTCGGCGGAGGATCAGAGGGACTCAGACTCAGATGCCAGCTCGCCCACCATGGGGGACGCCAGCCAGGTTATGCCGGAAGTAACCCCTAGATCGGCGGACGACTTAATATGAATCGGCCATGGACAACACTCGCAAGCTGGGCAATCTACATAGGGGGGGAGGGGGTAGTAGCTTGAGGCTGCATGGGGAGCCGATGGGGTCTACAAAGGGCGGCAGGAGAGTTGTCTGAGGAATGGGGGGATCCGGGGGGCTTTCCTCCAAACGGGCGTTTGCCTAGCTACCACCGGAACGTTAGACACTTGATATCATGCCCGAGGGCAGTTTGAATGGGGGAACATTTCTCACTTGTCCTGGGGAGGGGGAGTTGGGGAAGTTTTCTTGTTCTACATTGGGGGCACTGCTGTCTACAGATACACGGGGGCGAATGAGCGATAGGCCTGGGTACAGGGGCCAGATGAAGATAGCGAGATCATTCCGTGATGCTGGCTAACACAACATATAATCTCATCTCTTGGAATGTCTGAGGAATGCACGCCATGCGTAAACGCTACAAGATCTTCTCCCACTTGAACAGGAGAGGGATTCACATAGCGATGCTGCAGGAAACACACACTCGCAGCGGAAGGGGCAGCGCTACACCGCAGATGGCGAGGGCAGGCATACTATACTTCCTACTCCGCGTTTGCTAGGGGGACCCTTATTTGGATCAGGGCAGGGGTCCCCTTTCAACACACTGGACACAAAGTGGACCCAGAGGGGAGATATGTGGTGGTCACGGGGCGACTAGATGGCCAGGACATCACACTTATCAATATTTATGGTCCGAATCTGGACCAGGGACTCTTCCTAGAATGATTGTCAAGGACTCTGGCGCCGCATCTGACGGGGTCGATAGTTATGGGGGGAGATTTCAATTGCATTACAGATCTGATTCTTGACCGATCGAACCCACCTCTCCGGGACACTCCGACGCACAGGGTGGCCAGGGCGTTTAGGGACTGGCAGTCTCAGTGGGGGCTGGTGGACACGTGGAGACGCACACACCCAGTAGATAGGGAATACTCCCACCATTCACAGGTGCATGATTTGCATGTCCGCCTGGACACTTTCGGTGAGCAGTCAAAATATCGAAAATAATATATCGATATACAATAATATCGAAGTTAAAATATCGAAGGGACAGAATATCGATGTGAAGAATATCGATGGACAGAATATCGACCCTAAGGTAAGTAATATCGAATTTTTTAATATCGATGTTACTAATATCGATATTTGTATTATTGTTATGTATTATTGTTATGTATTTTAATATGTATGTGTTATGTGTTTTTGTTAAGTGTTCTACTTGTTTAAAAATATATATATACAATTTTTATATATTAATACATTTTTTTTTAAAGTTAATTTTTTTGTTGTTGTACTGTAGCGGGTTGTGGGTTTAGAGGGGAATAGGGTGGGAAGTAATTTAATTGTAATTAAGTTATCATTTATTTTAATTAATTGGTATTGATAATTATATTATTGTTAATTAATAATTGGTAATTAATTTGTATCAATTGGTTATTAATTTTATTAATTGATTAATTGTTTATCATGTAATTTAAATGTAATTAAGTTATAATTTATGTTAATTAATTGTTATTGATAATTATATTATTGTTAATTAATTAATAATTGGTAATTAATTTGTGTTAATTGGCTATTAATTTTTATTAATTGATTAATTGATTATCATGTAATTTAAATGTAATTAAGTTATAATTTATGTTAATTGTTATTGATAATTATGTTAATTAATTAATAATTGGTAATTTTTATTAATTGGTGATTAATTTTTATTAATTGATCATGTAATTTACATGTAATTAACTTATAATTTATTTTAATTAATTGGTATTGATAATTATATTATTGTTAATTAATTGATAATTGGTAATCAATTATTAATTGGTAATTAATTATTATTAATTAGTTATTAATTTTTATTAATTGATTAATTGATCATTATGTTAAGTGTATTATTTTATCATTGGAGTGTGTTGTGCGTTTATAGGGGAATACTTTTAGAAGTAATTGAAATCTAATTAAGTAATTATTACATTTATTTTTGGGTATTGATAATTAATTTATTGGATATTAATTATTAATAGGTAATTTTTTTAAATTACAATTTTTTGGTTCTAAAAATTAATTTATTGTTTTATCATTAATTGGTAATTAAATATTAAATATTATTTATTGATAAATTTAATTAATATATTAAGAATGATTTATTAATTGATAATGTTTAATTATTATTGGTATAAAAAGCATTTAATTGTTTAATATTAGTTAATTGGTAATTAAGTTTTAATAATTTGGTTTTTGTTATTAAAAATATTTTATTGTTCAATATTTATTATTTAGTAATTAATATGTATTAATTATTATTTATTGGTGTTTATTATTAATTTATTGTTAATAAATTTTCTATTGGTAATGATGTTTTTAATAATTATTTATTGGTATTGGTAAATAGTTTAAAGTTATTTAATAATTCATTAATTATTTAAAAAAATTAATTTGTTTACAAGTATGTTATTTGTAACTTCTACGCTATCCAACACTTCCCCTACTGTTGCACTCTTTGGAGTTGGAATAGTAATTTTTACCCCTACGCTATCCAACACTTTCCCTACTGTTGCACTCCATGGAGTGGGAATAGTAATTTCTACCCCTACGCTATCCAACACTTTCCCTACTGTTGCACTCTCTGGAGTTGGAATAGTAATTTTTACCCCTACGCTATCCAACACTTTCCCTACTGTTGCACTCTCTGGAGTGGGAATAGTAATTTTTACCCCTACGCTATCCAACACTTTCCCTACTGTTGCACTCACTGGAGTGGGAATAGTAATTTTTACCCTCACGCTATCCAACGCTTTCCCTACTGTTGCACTCCCTGGAGTGGGAATACTAATTTCTACCCCTACGCTATCCAACACTTTCCCTACTGTTGCACTCTCTGGAGTTGGAATAGTAATTTTTACCCCTACGCTATCCAACACTTTCCCTACTGTTGCACTCTCTGGAGTGGGAATAGTAATTTTTACCCCTACGCTATCCAACATTTTTCTTACTGTTGTTTTTTTGGGGGTTGTAATAGTAGTTTTATTCCCTATGCTATTTAATATTTTTTGTATTATTTTAGTTAATATAGTATATAATTAATTTTAAAAATATTAAAAGTAAATTTAATTTTTTTAATTTGTTATACATAATTATTTAATTTTTATTTGTTATTTTATGCGTATAGATGTATTTGTAATTTATAATATTTTTTTATAATTTATTAAAATAATTATTCAAACTGATTATTAAGTAAGTATATATATTATATATTATATGTATATGTTTAATTAATGTTTTATTTAATTATATATGTTATTAATTTTAAAAATTATAAAATATTTTTAACGATATTTTTGACATCGATATTGTTTTTTCAATATTTTTGTACTTACCATGTTGTAGATAGGATTTCGATATTATTGACATCGATATTTTTGTTGCGATATTTTTGTAGGTAGATTTTTTGACCTTCGATATTTTGTCAGTGATCCGACACTTTCCTATGCTCCCCGGATATACACGCCCGATTGAGGGGTACGGAGTATCTCACTAGAACGGTCTCAGACCATAGCCCGGTACTGACCAGATTGCACTGGGGATCCCAACAACAACCCATCCCTACATGGCGCCTCAAACCAGAGGCATTGGAAGACCAGGTGTTCCTGCAGGAGATCAGGGCCCAGATTACCACGTATTTTGCGGACAATGCTCAGACCACGGACTCTAGGGGGACAGAGTGGGAGTCCTTTAAGGCCGTAATTAGGGGACGATGCATGGCACTATCTATTGGGGTGCGGAGAACGCTGCTAGCGGACGTGGACAGGGCTGATCAAGCGCTCCGAGAGGTTGAACGCAGTCGCCCAAATCACCCAGAACTCCGCCAGGAGCTGCTGGAAAAGAAGGAGGAAGTGGCCAAACAGGAGGAAAGGCTGAGGTGCTTCGACTATAAGACTTATATGGACAGGACGCACGCTGAGAAGGACAGGGCGGGTAGACTGCTGGCATGGTTGGCCTTAAGGAAGATTTCGGTTTCCTGAGCCAAGAAGGACATCTCCTCTTCCTCCAAAAGCAGCGTTCGGTCAAAGGACCAAGTTCTTGACTGCTTGGCCTGTGCCCACTCAAGGTCCAACTCTATTCCTGAATGATCTGACAAATGGGAGGACAGATATCTAATGTCCTTGACCTTACCCCTTAGGGCATAACTAACCAAAATATAGTCAATTCTAGACTTATGCCGATATTTGAGGTTTCGAAATGATACCCCCAGTTGCTGGCCTGATCTCTCCCTCCAAACATCACATAAACCCAACTGAGTCATCATACTCTGAAGATACGCCCTAGATCTAGAAGGGGTAACCGCTCTACTGCTAGTAGACTTATCAAGTTTAGGATCAAATACAATATTAAAATCACCAGCCATAATAACTGGTTCTGGAAAGTCTAAAAGATGCGAGAAAATTGTTTTAAGAGTTGAAGGGTCGTCTTGATTCGGGCCATAGTAACGAACCAGAGTAAAAGGGATGCCCTTTAAGATCACTTTCAGTATCACCCATCTGCCACCTTGGTCCTCCTTATGCTGTATAATCTGGGCATTAGCCTGTTTTTTAAAAAGAATCAAAACCCCTCTGATGTTAGCCGACTGGTTGGTGCAGATATAGGAGTCCACCCATTTTTGATTTTTAAGAATTTCCTGGGTCTCTTCCTTAAGAAGATGTGTCTCCTGGATGACAATGACCTGCGCTGCACAATCTTTAAGATATTGCAAAATCCTAGCTCTTCTATTCTTTACACGCAGGCCATTGACATTCCAGGATAATATCTGAAGTGTACTCATAATAGCTTCAATCTGCAACCCCCACCCTGCCCAAATTCAAGAGAAAAACAACACCTAATCTCGTAGAATCGAAACGCCACTATTTGAACTAAGCTTAGTATATATACAGCGAATGAGGTATTTTTATTTTTAATGCCCCAGTGCTCCCCAACCCCCCACCCAAACAGTTGAACCCCCTGGAGAACCCTTCCCCCATAAGTTCCCCCATAAGTCTGGACAGTGGGGTCTGGGACTCCCTTAAGGCTTTTTTGAGGGGTATTATTACTAGTAGGACAAGTTTTAGGCACAAAAGGTATAGGGAAGAGATTGCATTGTTGGAGGCAGAAATGAAGGATGTGGAGATGGAATTGGACAGTGAGGTTGTTTCTGGTAGGGCACCTGCAGCTTTGAATAGACTTAGAAAATTAAGAGAGCAGCTGGAGGGTATCCTCCAATCAAGGCTTAGGCTCAGATGGGAGGCAAGTAAGATCGCCCATTTTGAGTATGGGGAGGGGCAGGAAAAATGTTGGCATGGAAGGCAAAAGCAGATAGACTCCGTAATCAGATCAGGGAAATTGAAGTAGGGAATGGAGTAGCGGTTCTGTCTTCAGATGAGGAAATAGGGGAGGCCTTTTTAAAGTATTTTCAGGACATATACCAGGAAGATCTGACAGAGGATAGGTCTAAAATTAAGGATTGGCTGGATCGGACCACTTTGGCTTCTATGAGCCCCAAACAGCAGAAAGATTTAGAACAGGATATAACGCAAGAGGAAGTGAGGAATGCTATAGCTGCCGGCAAGAGAGGCAAAGCGGCGGGACCTGATGGGTTACCAGTTGAGATAAATAGGTCCCTGGCCGACGCTTGTATTCCAATTTTGACACAGCTATTTAATATGATATTAATAGAGGGCTTAAAGCCTCCCGAGTCTTGGAATGAAGCCACGGTCATGTTGATTCTGAAAGCTGGCAAGGATCCTGCGAGCTGTGGGTCGTATAGACCCATCTCGCTTTTGAATGCGGACTACAAAATCTTCGCCTCGATCCTGGCAGCTAGGCTGGGGTCGGTGGCTGGAGATATCCTTCATATAGATCAGAAGGGGTTCGTTAAAGGCAGACAATTGTCAGATCTGACATTTGATCTTATAGGAGCCATAGATATCGCCTCTGCTTACTCACTTCCTCTCGCTGCCTTGACTCTGGATGCCACCAAGGCCTTCGACAGCGTTAACTGGGTTTACCTGTCGGAGGTCATGGGGAAATTTAATTTGGGTGAGAAGTTTCGTCATACCATCCAATTGTTATATCAGGCTCCGTCAGCAAGGCTGTTAGTTAATGGTAACTTGACGAAACCGTTTAGAATTTCTAGGGGCACCAGGCAGGGCTGCCCCCTTTCCCCTCTCCTTTTTGATATGTATATCGAGCCTTTTGCGCAGAGGCTTAGAGAAGATCCTGGTGTTGTGCCTCTTAGGTATGGAGAGTGGGAAAGGAAGGTGGCCCTGTATGCTGATGACATCTTGATCTTTTCAGCGAACCTAGAAACGACTCTCCCGGTAGTGATCGAATTGGCACAGGAGTTTGGACAGGTTTCAGGGTATGAGATCAATGCCGGGAAGACGGAGATTATGACATGGAATCTCGAGAGAAGCCAATATCAGGTTAGTTCTAGTATGCGATACTTGGGGGTCAGAATTGTCCAGGACATAGCCAAAATAGCAGAGGTTAACTTAGAGAGAGTGTCAAGGGAATGTCAAAAACAAATGAAAGCTTGGGTTCACCTCCCTTTATCCATTCTTGGGAGGATTAACTTGGTGAAGATGGTGGTGTTGCCAAAGGTAACCTTTCTCTTCAACACTATCCCCCTTCACTTTGACAAACCTGGGATTGATAAATTACAGCAGGCTGTAAACTCTTTCATCTGGTTATATAGAACTACCAGAATAGCCTGGAAAAAGTTGAGGCGCAGGAGGGAGAAAGGGGGGCTTGCGCTTCCTGATTTACAGTATTATGCCTGGGCTTTCCAGTTTTCATACTCCCGGATGCTTTTAAAAATGCCCGTAAATACGGGGGCTGGAGCTATGTTTTTGGCTATGTTAAAGGGGGCTAATTTACCGGAGGAGGGATTTTTGTTCAAGTTTGGGGAACCAAAGTTTTTCAAAAAAGTCAAACTAAAAGTCCTCCAGGCATTGGTTAAATCATTGGCCAGAGTTAAGCGCTTGGTGGGTCTCGACTACTTCTCTAGCCTAGCGCCACTCTGGGATTCACCTGGTGCACCGGGTTGTCTTCAGGATAGGCTTGCTATACCACTTAGAGAAGCAGGGCTGAAAGTGTGGGGTGAGCTGGTGGAAGAGGGCATATTAATTTCATGGGAACAACTCAGAGACACAGTGGGAGCCTGCCTCTCAAGGTTCAAGTACATCCAATTACAGAGTTGGGTCCAAGCGCAGTTAAGCCAGAAAAAATCGATCGGATGGGGCAATAGCTTAGAACAACAGCTAGTGGACAGGCCAGCAGGGAGGAGGGAGGTATCCCTCTGGTATTGGGCGGTGGAGGAGGCCGTGGACGGTGAATTTAAACTCGCAGACGAACTATGGAGTGAGTATCTTCCAAATCAACAGTGTGAACAACTGTGGCAGAACTCATTTAAGACTCTTTTTAGCATAATAAAACCTGCTTGGCTGCGGAGAAACCATCTGTTCACTGTCCACAGGGCTTACTTTTCTCCCCTAGAGCTGTCCAAATTTTCAAACGGGTCCCAGGTCTGTTGTAGGAAGTGCGGTTTGTTGGAAGCCTCGGATGTACATATGTTTAAAGATTGCCCTGCTATTGCTCTGTATTGGGAAGAAGTTCGGAGGTCAGTGGAGGGAATCTTGGGAGTCCCAATCAAATTAGATTTAGCCCTTATAATCTTTGGTCTCACCAATCAAGTAACCGGACCTGCAAAGTCTCTCTTATTTTATGCTATCCTGTTAGCCAGGAGGCAATTATGTAAGAGATGGATCGATCCTTCCCCTCCTCTGCATTCAGACTGGCTGACATCAATGATTGAGACCTCCAAGATGCAGGGATGTGGAATTCCTATAGCCCGACGCCCAGGACATATTGTTTGGGGTCAAGGGCAACAAGTTTTCATGTGTATTTTGTCCTTGGGACAAGTAGGCCCAACCCCCTACAGCAAACACCCTTTGGCTGCCAGTTTACAGTACCACATTATAGATCAAGGAAGAGCATTTTCTGCAGTTAAGGTAATATTTGTGTTTATGTGTTAATGCTGTTCAAACTTGTATTTATGGTTCATTTGTGCTAAGCCTTTATTATTAGGGTGAGTGCGTTGTAAGCGCGGACTGCACTACTGACAGTGGTTCCAGTATAAAAATGTGTGCACGTTTTCAAAGTTTAGCAATATGAGGCTATGTATAATGCTTCCAGAATGCTCTCTGATTAGATGCAAATATTTGCAGAAGCTTGAAAAAAAGATTGATGATTCTTTGCTTTCAAAATAAAATGTTCACAAAAAAATGCAAATAGGAAAAAAACATTTCGCTAAACTACTGTAAAGTATTAGGTATCATTTCTTTGCAGCATCATTTAGCAAAATGTGTTGAGGTATGCAAGCATTTCCCAAAAATCTTCATAATGAAAAATCAGTGTAACCAGTTTCAATAAGATTATGTGAAACAAAAAAACAAGCACTGGCAAAGCCAGTAGGTCTGAAATTGGTGGTCAGTCTTTTGGTTTTGTCAATCTGCATCTTGTTTTGTCATGGTTTTTTAAAAACCTTATTGGTGTGGGAGCTGTTGGGCCCTCACCGTTATAACAAACATTGGCAAAAGCAAAAATAGTTTTTGGTCTCAAAAAGCACACATTTTCACAGTAGTACCTGGCACTGAACAAAACTACTATGTGTGACTATATGCTCCTTATGAAAGAGCAGAATACTGTCACTCACAGTGAAGCCAGCCAACAGACAGAGACAGATTTTAAATAAACACAAAAGGTCATGGTTAACACCAGACCTAATTAGGGGCCCAATTATTAAAGAGAGTCTCAAAAGTGCACCCATGGTATATGTCCTTGCATTAAGTATACAGCTTTCATGAATTCACACGAATTTACAGAAGTAGGCCAAGAAATGGCACTCCTAGAAAATATTTGTCAACTGCATATAAGCATGAGCAAATATGCATGTGTAGATTTGCTCCTGCAAAGATCTGTCAAAAGTTTGTTTGCAAGTTCACTTTCCCTCCAACCACATTTTTCCCCAACCCTGGAAGAGTTTTTACGTCTGCCACTTTAAGGAATACATTTTCAACTTTTCTCACTATGGGCAAAGATTAGAGAAGAGTAGACGCAAAAGGGCATTCCAACCCTGGCACTATTGCTTACCACTACCTTCAGCCCCAATATGTAGATCTGCGAAAACATGGCAAATTAAGGCAATTGCTAGTATTAAAACCCTACTAAGGCATGAGCCTGGCATAATCAGGGAGGCTATATTAGACCTCTTATATAATGAGATTGCTGCCATAATCTGTCGTTGCATCACATGGCACAGAAGGGACAAGTGGATTTTGTTACAGGACAAGTAGATTTATGAAGCATTTTGCCCCATGGACAAGTAGATATTGTATTAAATTCCACACCCCTGAAGATGGATATGTCCAGAGGCTGTGGGGCAAAAAAGACCGCTTTTTGGGACTTGTTGTTGAAATGGGCCGAGGCCTGATCAAAAGTGTGATCTACCAACAGTTATGAAACATCAGGTCCTATGATTATTATGTCTCCTTGGCACTCTTCAGACCGTGTTGGGCACCCTCCTCTCCAAATATACGCCAACAAATTGGTCCACCAGGCTCTTGTGGGCCTAGTTGAAGAGAAATCTCTCCCCCCTTCTTTTGGGGGGGTAATAACATTTCTTTTTTCTGTCAATGTACCCATAGGCGGTAGGCACCGTGAGTTTCCAACATAACGCCTAGTTTCCTTGGCACGCTAAAAACAGGTACCGACAGTCTGATTTGTTAAAGAGGTTAGAGGCGAATGAGGAAAAAAAAAAAAACATCTATTCCTCAAGCACACACACATACTGGTTGGATTTGGCAGGAGGGTGAGTGATGGTTCAGTATATAAAATGTTATTAACAAAAAATTTCACAAAAATTAAATGCACTGTCAGTAATTGAAAGGACAAAAAACGGAACCAGTGACTCACAGCTCATGAGCTGTAAAGCCACGACAAGGCACCAACCGCTTTACAGGCCATTCATACACCTTTCATACGTGTGACATACAAAACCATTCACACCGCCAGCTGCGGGCCCATCACATTACAACACTCATCAGCAGACATCACCATTCAAGGGCCCATCACTTGCACACGCCCCCCACATGCCTGACACAGCAACCACACCGGCTGACAGATTGTGTGGACTGACGTTTGGCTACCAGTGTGTGTAGTGACCAGCAGCAAGTCACTACTCACACACCGCCAGCCAAGCGCCAGTCCACGCACACCGCCAGCCAAGCGCCAGTCCACGCACACCGCCAGCCAAGTGCCAGTCCAAGCACACCGCCAGCCAAGCGCCAGTTCACGCACACCACCAGCCAAGAGCCAGTTCACGCACACCGCCAGCCAAGCGCCAGTCCACGCACACCGCCCTGCCAAGCGCCAGCCTACACACACCGCCATCACATTTAGGGGTTTTTTATACATGAAAGAAAACACAAACAAATTATAAGTAGATACAAATCTACTAACACAAAATCTGAAACTAAATACATTGCGCTAATGCCAACCTTGAAACTGAACAAAAAATATAAAACAATACAGACCAGGCAGTTCACTTTACCACTCATGGATGCTTCCAAAAATTATTTTGCGTGTGGTACATTCTAAAACAAGCAGGCTTACACAGTGCAGGGTTAGAAGGTCACTTGGGGCAGTACATCCGAGTCTCCTTTCGCATACCTCTTCGCCAACAGACTCTACATCTCCTACTGGGAAAGTCTTTTGAGGGCGTGGGAGGAATGTGATAAGGAAAGTGGCGATCTTTCATCTAGGCACATCCTCCACCAATCCAACTCTAGGAACACTCGCCTGTTCCACTACAACAAGGCTGCCTATCACAGACTCCTGAAACTTAACAAAAGTCATTGTTGATTCAGAACAACAATCCTTAACCCCTTCGCTGCTTCTGTCGGCCAACGGCCGTCGCGAGCACTACCTCCGTAGTGCTGCGCACGGCCGTTGGCCGACGCGGCCCCGCCCACTCAATGGAACGCCCCGCACTGCGGCGGAATTGCCGCCGCGGTTAACGGGTTAAATACAACAAAAGCACTAAAGGTTGCCAAGTGGAAAAGATGGATAGCCAACTTCTTATACCAAATGTAAGCCTTACGAAGAGCAGTGTAAGGTTCCATCCTCTGATCTACTCTATCAACACCACCCATGTGCCTATTATAGTCTAAAATGCACACAGGTTTGCGCACTTCAGCAACCTGACCCAAAACAGTGACAGGTGAAGTGCTTCCATCATGGATGGTAGTCAGCATGTGGACATCGCTCCTGTCTGCAAACTTCACAGCTAGAAGTTCCTCACCATGCAACGCACTGCACTGTCCCCGCCGAAGCTTTTGACAAACCAGTTCTTTTGGGAAACCTTTACGGTTAGAACGGATTGTGCCACAAGCAACAGTGTCCACTTTGGCCAATTCACTGAACAACTTCACACCAGTGTAGAAGTTATCTACACAGAAATGGTGACTTTGTTAAAAAGTCCTCTACCAAGTTCACACACAATTTTCTCACTCTCTCCAAAAGTGAACGGACAACCAGGGGGGTCAATCCTGGAATCCCAACTGGTGTACACCCTGAAATTGGAGACATATCCAGTCCTACTGTCACACAGCATATACATTCCCTAGCGTGTCCTCTTGCTAGGAATGTACTGCAAACAAACCAAGCAGCCCTTGAACAAGAACAAAGACTCATCCACAGCTATTTCTTTCCCTGGAGCATAGATCTCAGAAAATCGATCTACAAAGTGATCAATGACAGGCTGAATCTTAAAAAGACAGTCACAATCAGGGTGATCTTGTGGCAATGCTAAACCATTATCGACAAAATGCAGCATGCGAAGCAGAAGCAAATACCGATCACGACTCATGATTGCCTGAAATATAGCTGTTGCCATCAAGGGACTAGTAGACCAATATGAAGACATCAATGGCTTCCTTAGCAAGCCCATCAAAAAAGTTAAACCCAAGAACTTCATCTCTTCCAGATTTGTGGGAGTCCACCGGGTAACTCTAGAGTGGGGCCTAAGGCTGGCACTGTTGTCCCTCAAATACTGTTCAGCATACAAATTAGTCTGCTCAACAATCTCTGCCAAAAATACATCGTCCATAAACAACTGAAAACATTTATAGGCAAAAAGTTTTCAGTATCCACTCTACACCCTGGAACACTAGTAAAGTCTGGCAATGCCGGTTGCAGCATGACTGGGGCAACCGAGAGGTCAGCACTTCCAATGGGATGCCTTGCAGCCCCAGGCTGCAACCCAGATGCCTCTTGCTGCACTATCGGTACATCAATGTCCTCCTCTAAGACAGGCACTTCATCTGCACGAAGAGTGACTTCATCATCCGATGATTCCTCGTGGACAGAAAACTCACTGCCAGAAGTTTCCACTCCCTCCTCTGCCTCAGATGCAGAGTCTGTCTCTGAACCATGATCAGAGGAAGACTCAAAAAGTATACCAACAACCTGCTGAGCAGTAATCCTGCGGCTAGCCATAATCCTTACAAAGAAAGGAGACTTCACAAACAAGTCAACAACAACTAACACTGTGCAAAATAAGTAATAAACAAAGTGTGGCTTTATCACAAAGATCTACATACTCAAAAAGAATATGGCTCACTTGCCAAAGATAGCTACACTCACCAGCGCCTACTCTGCAGAGACACAGCAAAAAACAACGATATCCCACTAGACAGAAAAAACAAAACTAATTACTCACAAGACAACAAAATAAACATCGAGCACAAATGCAAAAACATTTTGACACTCAAAAAACAGAAGCCAAACATACTGTTATTATTACACCATTTGCAAAAAACACATTCATGCAGGGAAATTCAACTCATTTAGAGTAAATAGTACAAAAAAAATTCTCTTACCAAACACATGCAACTACACAAACTGGTGAACCACCAGTAACGCAACCTGGAACATCAGTCTAAAGAGCAAAAACCTTGAACTAGAATAAAAAGGAGAAATAAAACATTACAATTGCAATTCAAAAGAAATAAAACAATTAACATTATAACACGCTATGTCACTACCCAGATGGTCAATCTGCCAGATGGGCCTTCAAATAGGGCAGAGAAAAATGGGGGGTTATCCTGCCCAAGGGATCTGGTGGGGTTTTCTGCCAGGCCGATCTGTCCCCAGGTGGGGCAGAAGACAGAAAAGTGCCCCCTTGCAAAAGAAATAGATCCCTGGTGCCTAGTAGGGTTTTCTGCCCCCCCTCTGCCTCCTGCCTGGGGGCAAAAAGGGCAAAAAAACAGGCAGGTCTGTCCCCCGGGGGGTGGGGGGGGGGGCAGAAAATGCAACCGACGAGCAACTTAACTCCACCCTCACCCGAGACAACCACTCCTGGGCACCCGACGCAAACAGCGCAAACGACGCAGCCAGAGAACTCCACACCTGGATCTCTAACTGCGCAGATGAGCTCGCCCCGCTACGCAACCCCGACAGACAACGCCCCAGGAAAGCCGCCTGGTTCACAACCGCTCTCCAAGAAGCCAGACGCACCTGCAGACGCCTGGAGAAGAACTGGAGAAACACCAAGACAACCGAAAACCACACCACCTACAAGGACGCCATGACGGACTACCACAACCAGATCAGAGCCACCAAAAGGAACTTCATCCACAACAAAATCCTGGCCAACTCCACCAACTCAAAGGAACTTTTCAGTGTCATTCAAGAATTCACCAACACACGCAGCGAAGCCACAGACATCACCCCATCCCAAGACCTCTGCGACAAGCTTGGAACCTATTTCCACCTCAAGATCAAAAACCTCTACGACAACTTCATCGACCATCCACCAGGCGCCACAGACGGCCCCCCGCAACCCAGAAACACCAGCCAGCCCACCATCTCCAACTGGACACCGATCACGGCCGAAGACACCGCCTCAACCATGAAAAGCATCCACTCGGGGGCCCCCACCGACCCCTGCCCCCCTCACATCTACCACAGAGCCGTGACTGCCATTGCACCCAAACTACAACGCACCATCAACACCACCTTCAAAATGGGCACCTTCCCAGACGACTGGAAGCGCGCAGAAGTCAGACCCCTGCTCAAGAAGCCCACAGCTGACCCCACCGACCTCAAGAACTATCGGCCCATCTCGCTCTTCCCCCTTCGCAGCCAAAGTTGCAGAGAAAACAGTCAACAGGAAACTGACACGATTCATTGAAGAGAACGCCGTCCTCGACCCGTCCCAATCCGGATTCCGAAGCAACCACAGCACAGAGACCGCCCTACTCGCCGCCACAGACGACATCCGCACCCTCCTGGACCAAGGCCACTCCGCAGCCCTCATCCTACTCGACCTATCGGCCTTTGAAACCGTCTCCCATCGCACACTAGTCGTCAGACTAGACGACGCAGGCATACAAGGAACAGCCCTGGACTGGATCCGATCATTCCTCACCGGAAGAAGCCAAAGGATCAGACTCCCACCCTTCCTCTCCGACCCCACGAAAATAACCTGCGGAGTCCCACAGGGTTCATCACTGAGCCCCACCCTCTTCAACATTTAGTTGGCCCCCCTCGCAGCCATCGTCCGACAACACAGCCTCAACATCGTATCCTATGCCGACGACACCCAGCTCATCCTCTCCCTCACCAAAGACCCCACCACTGCCAAACTCAACTTCCAGAAAGGAATGCAAGACGTCGCAGTCTGGATGACCAACAGCTGCCTGAAGCTCAACGCCGAGAAGACAGAAGTCCTCGTCCTCGGTACCACCCCTTCTGCATGGGACAGCACCTGGTGGCCGACCGCCCTCGGAAGCCCACCTACCCCCTCAGACCACGCCAAGAACCTCGGCATCGTACTCGACTCATCACTCTCCATGAACCGACAGGTCAACGCCGTCACCTCCAGCTGCTTCAACACCCTCCGCAAGACCTTCAAGTGGATCCCCCTGAGTCAAGGAAGACAGTCACCCACGCACTCATCACCAGCAGACTGGACTATGGAAACGCACTCTACGCCGGCATCAAGAAGTCCCTACTCCGCAAACTCCAGACAGTACAAAACACCGCCGCCAGACTCGTCCTTGGCATCCCCCAACACGAACACATCAGCCAACACCTACGAATCTCCACTGGCTCCCCGTGGAGAAAAGAGTCACTTTCAAAATCCTCACTCACTCCTACAAATGCCTACACAACAACGGACCCAAATACCTCAACGACAGAATCAACTTCCACGTACCCAAAAGAAACCTCCGATCTTCCAACCTCGCACTGGCCAAAACCCCGCGCATCCACAGAGCCAGAGCAGGCGGAAGATCCTTATCTCCCATTGCAGCCAAGACCTGGAACGAGCTACCGGCAGACATCAGACGCGCCCCCTCCCTGAACACCTTCAGGAAGACCCTCAAGACCTGGCTCTTAAGCTAAACCGCTCAGCCCTCCACAGGGCTTGGTCGCCCCACTCACTGCTGCCGCTCCTGCCTGCCTTGCCGCCTCCTGCCTGGAGATTCCTTCGCTCGCTGCCCGCTGCTCCTGGGACTTTCCCGCTGCCTGCTGCTCCTGGGACTTTCCCGCTGCTCCTGGGACTTTCCCGCTGCCCGCTGCTCCTGGGACTTCCCGCCACTGCCTCCCTGCGGCCCCGCCCCCCCGTGATTCCATTCGCCGCCCCGCTCCCGCCACCCAGCTGCTCCTCCCTCCAGGCTCCTTACTTATGACGCCCCCTGAGCGACCGCGCAGCGGCCGCGCGCAGCGGGAGCACCGACGGAGCGCCGAAGGTGCGCCAAAGGTAAGCCCGTCTGCGCCCGTCCGCGCCTGGCCCGCGCCCAGCGCCAGGACCCCTGGATCCCACCGATGCAACACTACTCGACGGACCTACGACGCCGCCACCCTCACCGCACTCAATGCCGGCCGGAACCCTGCCTGCTACCGAGCCTCACCGAGACGCACCCACGGACCCTTCACCTGCCAAGCCTGCCGATTCACCTGCCCCCGGACGTGCACCACCTCCGCCAAGTCGAGCACCAGCAGCAACCACCTGAAATGCATCCTGTTGAACACCCGCTCCGTCCACAGGCACGCCGTGGAACTCTGGGACCTGCTCGACGCAACAGCACCGGACGTCGCCTTCCTCACCGAAACCTGGATGAACGCCTCCTCAGCGCCCGACATCGCCATAGCCATCCCGGACGGATACAAGATCACCCGGAAGGACCGCGTCAACCAGACGGGAGGAGGCATCGCCATCGTACACAAGAACACCATCCGCATCTCGACTAACTCCGACGAGACCTTCACCGCCGCCGAACACCTACACTTCCAGATACACACTGACCCCAAGACCACCCTCCGAGGCACCCTCATCTACAGACCCCCGGGACCACGCACACTATTCAGCGAAGACATCGCAGACTTCATCAGCCTGCACGCCATGCCCTCCGCCGACTACATCCTCCTAGGGGACCTCAACTTCCACCTGGAGAACAACAACGACAGAAACACCACCGCCCTGCTGGACAACCTCGCCAACCTCGGACTCAAGCAACTGGTGAACACGCCCACCCACTACGCCGGCCACACGCTTGACCCCGTCTTCTCTTCCAGCAAGCACATCTCCTTCAGCCACGCCACCGGACTCCACTGGACCGACCACAGCTGCGTCCACTTCAGCTTCAGAAAGACTGCGACCCACCACCACCCGCAACAGGCTCCCCGCCGGAGCTGGAGCAAGATCACCGCCGAGCAGCTCACCGCCTCCCTCAGCCAGAACACACCCACCAACACAACGGACCCAAACGAAGCAGCCAGCAACCTCGCCAAGTGGCTGACCGCCTGCGCCGACGACCTCGCACCACTAAAAACCCTCCCAGCAGACCCGGAAGCAAGAAAACCCCTTGGTTCACCAACGAACTCAAGGAATCCAAGAAGAACTGCCGCACTCTCGAGAAAGCCTGGCGACTCGACCAGACCACAGACAACAGGACCGCCCTCAAGCACGCCACCCGCAAACACCACCAGCTGATCCGTGCCACCAAGAAGTCGGCACTCAAAGAACGACTGGACAACAACGCCCACGACAGCAAGGAACTTTTCAGCATCGTCAAAGAGTTCTCCAACCCCAGCGCCGGAAACAACGACATCACCCCCTCGCAAGACCTCTGCAACTCACTCGCCGCGTTCTTCCACCGCAAGATCACCGACATACATAACAGCTTCGACGCACAGACCACGCACCCTACCGCCGAACCAACGCCCGCCACCACCACCCTCTGCAACTGGACCCCGATCAGCACCGAAGACACCACCCGCACGATGAACTCCATCCACTCCGGATCACCAACCGACCCCTGCCCACACCACGTCTTCAACAAAGCCGACGCCACCATCGCACCCCATCTCCGGGACATCATCAACTCCTCCTTCCACACCGCCACCTTCCCGGAGAGCTGGAAGCACGCCGAGCTTACCGCCCTCCTGAAGAAACCAACGGCGGACCCCACCGACCTCAAGAACTACCGTCCCATCTCGCTCCTTCCGTTTCCGGCCAAAGTCATCGAGAAGACCGTCAACAGACAGCTTGCCGCCTTCCTCGAGACGAATGGATCCCTCGACCCCTCGCAGTCCGGGTTTCGGGCCAACCACAGCACCGAGACCGCCCTTATCGCAGCCACCGACGACATCAGAACCCTAACCGACAACGGGGAAACAGCAGCCCTCATCCTCTTGGACCTCTCCGCGGCGTTCGACACCGTCTGCCACCGCACCCTAGTGAAGCGCCTCAGCAACATCGGAATCCGAGAGAAAGCACTGGAATGGATCATCTCGTTCCTCGCCGGAAGAACCCAGAGAGTCCGCCTCCCCCGTTCAGATCCGAGGCCACCGAAGTCATCTGCGGCGTTCCACAAGGATCTTCACTCAGTCCAACCCTCTTCAACGTCTACATGAGCCCCCTCGCAGCCATCGCACGCCAACACAACCTCAACATCATCTCCTACGCCGACGACACCCAGCTGATCCTCTCCCTCACCAACGACCCCACCACCGCCAGAGCCAACCTACACGACGGGATGAGAGACGTCGCCGACTGGATGAGGAACAGCCACCTTAAACTGAACTCAGACAAGACGGAAGTCCTCATCCTGGGCTCATCACCCTCCGCCTGGGACGACTCTTGGTGGCCCCCGGCCCTGGGCACCGCGCCCAAGCCAACGGACCACGCACGCAACCTGGGCTTCATCCTGGACTCCTCCCTGTCGATGACCAGACAAGTCAACGCCGTCTCATCTTCGTGCTTCAACACCCTGCGCATGCTCCGCAAGATCTTCAGATGGATCCCCACTGAAACCAGGAAGACCGTCACCCAGGCACTCGTCACCAGCCGACTGGACTATGGGAACACCCTCTACGCCGGAACCACAGCCAAACTTCAAAAAAGACTCCAGCGCATCCAGAACGCCTCCGCACGACTCATCCTGGACATCCCCCGACACAGCCACATCACCGGACACCTGAAAGACCTGCACTGGCTCCCCGTCAGCAAGAGAATCACGTTCAGACTCCTCACCCACGCACACAAGGCCCTCCACGACCTGGGCCCCAAGTACCTCAACGACCGCATGACCTTCTACACGCCCACCCGCCAGCTACGATCAACCAGCCACGCCCTCGCCACCGTACCACGCATCCGCAGAGCCACCGCCGGAGGAAGATCCTTCTCCTACCTGGCAGCCAAGACCTGGAACTCCCTCCCCACTCACCTTCGGCGAACCCAGGACCATCTCTCCTTCAGGAAGCAGCTCAAGACCTGGCTGTTCGAGCAGTAACTTACCCCCTCCCCCAGCGCCTTGAGACCCTCCCGGGTGAGTAGCGCGCTCTATAAATGCCGTGATTGATTGATTGAAACAGATCTGCGGACCCCCCCCCCCCTCAGCGCCTTGAGACCCTCATGGGTGAGTAGCGCGCTTACAATTCCCTGATTGATTGATTGATAAACCTAATTTAACCCCCTTGGAAGCGACCCCAAAAAATATCCACTCACTTTGTGCCTCTTTGGAAGCAATCCTTGCACAAGGGGTAGCTTCTATTTAAAAAAAGACATCCTTGGTGCCTAGTGGGGACATTTCTGCTGCACGATCGTGACGCTTTGCGTGATCGTGCACACATTTCTCCCCCCCCTCCCCGGAACACCTACCTCCTCCTGTGGACGCCTGGAAGCAAATGGCTTTCAGCGCGTCTCGGGCTTCCTGATGACGTCGGCACACGATGTGTGCGCTGACATCATGGGATTGCCACGGGGGGGGGTCGGGGTGGCAGCGCTGCCATCCCTGTTGGAGGGAAGTTGATCGGCTGCCCATGGGGGGAGCGCCAGCGCTTCCCCCATGGGTGGGTGCCATGACGGAGCGGTTCCGTCATGAACACACGCCCACCGTGTGCTCATGACGGAACCGCTCCGTCATGAGCATAGAAAGGGTTAATACCGTGTTTTTTTGTTTTGGGCGTGATGTGACAAGTTCTTGCCAGCTATTTTAGCTTTTAATTCCCTTCGATCACTTGCTACTGACAGGTGTGCTGCTAATCTCCTTTCATCACAGTAAGGTACTCTCTGGCTTCCACTGTGGCACTGCTCTGGGCCCCCCTTTCACTTTCTTTTTCTGCCATTAACTTGTAGCTTTTGGGTTTTGTGGTAGTCTGCTGTTTGAGGTCACTCCTCAGCCCCTCCGTCACCTCCCAATCTTAGTGCACGCTTATGACTGGCCATTGTACCAGACATCCTGGGACCTCTTTCTTTGTGTTCCCATGTTATGTCACTTATTTTTTTTTATGTATGTCTATAGCGCAAAGGTAGTCACAAAGGCAGCGACTCACTTTATGTGGTAACATAATTAACACAGAAATATTAAGAGCGTACACAGTAGGGAAAAAAAACAAAAAAATAAGGGAGATAATTAAACAATCAGGCATAGTCGGATGAGGTGAGAATTGAGATATTTTTGGAATTTTAGGTGATCTGGATTCAATTTAATGAAATCAGAAACTGAGTTTCACCATCTGGGAACCAGGCAGGAGAAGACTTGTTTTGATTTTTCACCTCTTTTAGCTTTCAGGATTTCTAGGAATAAGGCAATCTGAATTATTCAGTGCTCATCACCAAAACTGTGCCTTTGACGCAACTGCTTGACAGTCCACTGTAGATCAGTTTGCCTTTTCTGCTATCATAAATAATGGTTTCCTAGTGTGCCTGTTGTTCTATGAGAAAACTATCTGGCCTTTGGTGGCCAGAGTTGGGCTTACTCCTACCCCTCTCCCACTTAGGTGGAATTTCCAGCACCCCTAATATTCAAGTAACCCACCATGGACAGCCTGCAAGTTGTTGATCGTTGACTTGCTCGTTTAAGACTGGCCTCTCCTTGTTTCAGTATCACCCTTTGGATGGACTACACTTTGTTTCCAGTTACTCTGAAGATATTTTACATCTTTTTAGGCTGGCCGGCTTGTTTCAACTTCAGTTGCAAGGTATAAATGCAGAGGGGGCCTCTCCTGCAACTCCAATTCTGCACACTTGGTTTCATTCCAGGTTACCGTAGCTCCACAGCTGTCCGTTGCAACTCAGTTGATCATGATCTCTGTTGAACTCTTAGTAAGGCTGCTTCTTCCTTCCACCTTCTTAGCACTTCTTAGGATGCCTCTGCTTCCCTGCCGTAACAATTGCCTCACACCACAGGCTCTGTACAACTTATGTCTTTTGATTCAGGATTGCCTTTAGCATGGAGTTCGGAAGCGGAGGGGTGAATACTTTTGGCTTGAATTGAGAGCAAACTTGTCAGCGAGCCTAAATTGACACCTTGGTGTTTAAAAAGTTCTGAAGTACTTGTGGAAGTAGGGCTTGTCCTTTTGTGGCTCATGCTGTTCGGTCTACCTTTTAGACCGGAATGGTGCTCCAGGCATGTGTACGAGGGTTTAAATTATTTGAAAGCTGAATGGAACCATAATACTGTATGCTCCTAGTTTAGTTTTTGTGAATCACAGACCTCACTTAGAACTATAGGAATGGTGAAAACTTGTTTCATAATTAACTGATCAGCGGCCTCTTGGTATGAAAATTCCTCATGGCATTTTTTTTTTTTTAAACTTCATTTATTTTTCTAAAAATAAGATGGACCCAATCAATACTGAAATACAGTGCAATCAAGCCACAATCAAGTTGCCTGTAAAATTATTACCATATTGCCATTCATCAAATGACAGACGTTATAGTAGCAGTTGTTGGATATCATCCTGCAGATGCATCAAGACATAATAGCAAACAATGCAAGCTTTCTGAAAATAGATTTTCTGGCTCATCATAACATTCTGAAATGTGAGAGCAGAAACTATTGTACAGTTGGTCCATCGTCATTGAATAGCATGTACAATATCTGTCACTTCGAACAGCTTAATAGTTGGCATTCACAACAGCAGCATAGATATCATTTAAGTTTCTTGCACATTAAGCTTTTTCTTTCCATCCAAGTAATCATGTAACAGGTCCCAAATATCCCTTGGTTTGCTATGGGTTGGTTCAAGCGTATCATAACATTCAGCCGAGTTGTTACAATACGAAGCGTCTCGTTAGCTTAACCAGTCATCTGTCTTAGGCGGGAGAGGTCCCTTCAACCATGTGATAGCTAACCTGTGTTTGGCTAGCAGTAGCAGCTGAGCTGTCAGTTGTCTCACCAATAATATGACATTCATCACACAACAGGATAGCTATCATGGGAAGGTCAGTGAATGTCTGTGAATAGCCTGTAATAATAATCTGTATTTCTTTGACCTGCTCCACCATGACTGTATAGCAGGGCACTGCACAACCAGGTGAAGGAAACCTGTGCCCTCCGCGCATCAATAACCTTCGGTACTTATTGACTGATCATATTTATAGAGCAAAAGAGGGGTGCAATACGTTCCATTTTAGAATTTGAACTAAATAAGCTTGTGCCTGGAGTTCATGGAAATCGGTTTTACTTGAGAGTAACAATATTCCCATGCCTTATATTCAGTGGTATATCCAAGCTCCTCCTCCCACACCCTGGCAGGCAGAGCTGCAGTCCCAACCACTTTGGAGCATATTTTATAAAGTTTCTAAACCCATCAGTTATTATCTGACAATCTTATTTGAGTAGGAGGAGTGAATTCAGGTGGCACCAGAGGGAGGGTGAGAAACGTTACTCTGGCCTCCTGTCCTGACATGAAGATGAATGAAAATGTTTAAAGCTTTAAAGTTTTCTCGATTTATCTACAAGGGACAGAAACTTGCTTCCTGTGAACTTCTGCCCAAGCTAAGTGAGCTGTTCAAGAGAACATTCAAGAGAAGCTGTCTTCAAGAGCTGTTGTGTGGGTGGGAGCAAAGGGGCATGGCAGTATAACCTCTCATGCCGAAACCTTTTGGCAAGTCACTACTATGCTCAGTGTGTGCATCACAATGATAAATTTCAGAGGACGGCTGCATGATGCTTAATATTGTTTACAAACTGGCAGAGGTCACCTGATCTCTTTCTATTATGTTTATTATAATATGTGGGGGATGATAGACAAGTCATCCTGTGAATAGGATAGTGGGAATGACCCACTCAATTATATCTTTTATAGTTGGGAGCCCCCAGCATCCCCTCTCCAGGGGCCTTGTAAGGACCTGGCTGCTTGCCTGCCCATATCAGATTGGTAAAAAGGGACTGGAGATTGATAAAGTAGAGTTCAACAGTACTGGTATATTTAAAAGGAGGTACAGAAATTTGTTGAGTGACCATTTTTAAAATAGTAGTCCGGCCAGTTACAGAGGCAGTCTAATTCATGCCTCCACTTGAGATATTCAGTTTGTCCACCACAGGGCCATAAGTCTCTCAAATCAAACTTTCTCCATCATGTGCCATTCTAACCCCAAATATTTAATAGCGGAGGGACACTATCTCACTGGGTATTCTGTATTACGGCAAGCAGTGTTGGACGTGAGAAGGAATATCTAAGTCTTATCCCACTTAATAGAGAGTCCAGAATATCTTACAAACTTGATGATCTCCCTAAATAGAGAGGATAGATTCGCTCTGGTATTTTAACAAAAAGTAAGTCATCATCTGCATGAAATGAGAGTTAGAATCCGCCTGACTGTGAACAAAATCCCTCAACGAGAATGCCTCTGTCTCAGCTAGCACTCCCATGACTCCAGGGTCAGTGCAAAGAGAAATGGGGACAGGGGATACCCCTACTGCATTTCCCCTGCCCTTCTGAAAGAGTATTACTCCCATGCACCCTGCCTACGTGATATATATAGAATAGGCTTACTAGTTAGCCAATAAGCCCCTGGTATGCTCTAGCACAGTTGTAAAGAATGATCACTCCAGAGAGTTAAAGGCCTTCTCAGCATCCAAAAACACCTCAGCAGCCTCAACCTCAGGAAGAACTTGTTATATCATTGCAAAGAGTGTACGCAGATTGTGTGATGTCGGCCTACTGGGTATACACCCCCATTGTTCAGTCAAGACCACTTTATGCATATAAGAGCACACTCTGTCAGCAATGAGTTTTGCTGGGATCTTGTTATCCATGTTGAGCAATGACAGTGGGTGTTAAGATTGACAGTTAATGTCGTCCCTACCCAGCTTAAGAAGTAAAGTACTATATAGCCTTCTTAGATGATTCTGGCAATTGGGCATTTTTTAGTACCTCTTTGTATACACCAAGTATATGTAGGGCTAGGATGTCCTTACAATTCTGATAAAGCGCGGCTGTGAGGCCATCAGACCCAGGAGCATTCCTCTTATTAAAGCTTCCAAGGGCCTTAATGATTTTACTAACACTGGGGGGGCGGGGGTTCAATTGGTTCCTACCAGGTTCGCTATTAAACCAGTCCAGAGCGCTGCCACAAAGAAATATGCCCATTTCCTTGGGTGTAAGTGTGCCTTCTGAGGTGCTTAAGTCTGCATAATCCAATGCAAATTTAACTAATATCTCTTTTCTGATTGAGTGTGTAATATAGTGACTATTTGTGGACGGTAAAGTGCTAATTTGTTCTATTGGGCTAAGGTCTTCCCAGGGCATTCTCCCTCACTGTACTGACAGGCCAGAGTATATTTACCAAGAAATGTTATCTTAAGTTCTGCCCAGGCCTTGTGCTCCATGAGCAACTTATTTATGCTCCTGAGCTTGTCTGAATGAGAATTGTCAATCGGCAGTTTTTCCAATGCGGCAATTTTGATGTCTTGGTTATGTATCTGTTGATCAATATTTTTTAAGGCCCAGAATGTGTAGCAATTCCCTTTCCTTATGTATAAACTTAAATGGCCTCCCAAACAGTGGACTAGAATTTCACTGAGCCCAGGTTATTGTCAAAGAACTCCATGCTCAAACTCCAAAGTTCTTCATTAAATACTCAGTCATGCAGGGCAAGTAAGAGAAAGCTCCAGTTTACTTTATACAGCAAGAACAACTTTATTT
Source organism: Calotriton arnoldi (assembly GCA_963921515.1). Taxonomy (NCBI): domain Eukaryota; kingdom Metazoa; phylum Chordata; class Amphibia; order Caudata; family Salamandridae; genus Calotriton; species Calotriton arnoldi. The sequence goes on along the minus strand of CAWUFW010003582.1, from coordinate 1,403,782 downwards.
CTAGGCCCAATACCACCAGCGAGTGATCAGAGATAGTATGTGGAAGATGTACAACCCCAGACACCCAATGCGCTATCTCAGCACTAATAAACGAGTAGGCTAATGTTTAATAACTGTTTTACGCTGAAGATTAGAAGGAGAAAACATTCTGTGGGCCTCTTTTAAGCCGCGAGAAATCTGTGAGATTAGGGTCATCTAATAGTCGTGAGAGAGGTCGCACCCACCTGGAGTGACATGGTGGATTTGGCCCCATTCTATGCAACAAAGGATCAATAGCCAAATCAGAATCTCCCCATAGATCACATTGGAGTTCTCATATTGCTGCTTAAGAAGGTCAATGTCTAAAAAAAACTATTTTGTGCCTCAACATTAGGAAAATACACAGTTAACGTATACAGCGCTGTTTGCAAAATATACCACATACTGCAAGTATTAGGCCTTTCAGGATCAGAAAAGTGGCTTATCAGTGAAAAGTGTCTTTCAAAATAAGTTATGGACTCCTCTTGCATCCGAACTAATAGAAAAGAACTAGCAAATTAGACCCCAATTGCCACAAAAGAAGAGGCCTGGTGGGATTGAGATGCGAGTCTTGTAGAATGGCAATATTTATTTTAAGCTTGCCTAGAAAATCCAGTACCAGTTGTGCCTCCTTGACATTCTCGAAGATGGTTTTAATCCTATGTGGTTCTAGTCTGGCCATACATCCCGTGTGTGTTCACAATCAATGGTAATGAAGTGGATTTCCAACCTTACTCTATATTCGTCCATTGTGTGCTTGTCAACACAAAAATCCAATTCTGTAGCCCAACCCAGCTTTGCCCCCTCCCACTCACACTGTAACTCCCAGCTTGCAGTTTATATTCCCCAAACATATTGAACTCAACATCAACCTCTACTGGCACTTAAGTGGAATGCACTAGGAGGCGTATGCTGCCGCCCACCACCTGTATAAATCAGCAAGTATTAATGACAATGGAGGATATATATATATATATATATATATATATATATATATATATGATATATATTTTTTTAAATATATATTTTTTTTTACCTTGGACCTTAATATGAAAAATACCCTCCTTCCAAATGAGCCTCCCATCATGAGGCATATTTATCAAAGGCATTGGTACCCAGGTACCAGTATTACCCTTCACAATATGTGAATGTTATATCTTGAGCCCAAAAAAAGAAGAAAGTTAATTTCACACAAGGGTGCCCCGGAGACACTGGGGAGCCTGAGGATCCACAGTTGTTCCCCCCTTTGGAGAGCTTTTTACAGAATTTGAACATGTCAACCTGTTTCGTAAAGAAGAGTGTACAATTGCAGGATACCACTCTCAGCTTTGCTGGTTAGAGCATGGAGTAGGTTAAGCCGACCTAATGCAGTGTCTCCCTAGCATCCATAAATGATCGTATAGCTTCCTAAACTGTTGCAGTAAAATGTGGAAGAAATTAAATTTTTCCACTCTGGTACTTTACTGTGCCCTGCTCCCTGTTTCAGAACAAGGTCCCTTTCTCTTAAATTCAGGAGGTGGGCGATGATTGGGTGGAGGCCTTGGGGTCCGGGACCTGTGGGCTGATCAAATATGAAGCACTGCAAAAATCTTTCCTTTCCAAAGGTCTCCGCGAGCAATGTTTCCACAAACAGCTCAATTGTTTTGGAAGACAGTAGATCTGACCATCCCCAGAATGTGAATGTTATTAGGCCTTGAGTGTACATCTAAGTCAGCACATTTTGCCTTGAAAATGGCCACATATCTTTCCAGGTGAGTACGAGATCTGTTGTCTTTTGATGTTTTGGTGCCATCTTCTAGGTCAGAGATGCGCTGCTCAGCCTCATCCAGCCTAGTGGCTTGTCTGTCCAGTTGCTCTTTCATTCGATCAAAGCACGGTGTCCAGTTTTTGGTCTATTGTTGCTGATCTTCAGTTCTGTAAGTATGTGTTTCATGTCCTCCATCAAAGTGAACGCAGATTCAGGTTGTGTGGAATCTGAGCTGAATGTGTCTGTGGCATAAGAGGCCTTAGAGGGTTTTCTGCCCTCAAAGGGGACCTTAGACGTTCTTGCATCAGATTTCCCCGTATCTGGATTGCAAATTGAGCTGAGTATTCACAGAGAGTCAACAACTACAGTGGGCACCCTTAGCTACAAAACATCTGTAGCATTACTCGTCACAGAGATCCAGTATTATAAGTGGCACGTTCACTTAGTGGCACAGTCCAGCTGCAGGCAGAGGCTGTCTTTGTGGATATAGAGGTCTCAAATCTCAAGTCTGATATCAGAGCCAGGTGGGCCCTGAAACCTCCTCATCCAAGTAAAACACACTCTCACTCACCAAACAGGATACTGTACGAGGTGTCCACAGTCTGCCAAGTGGCGATATCCGGGCCCCTCTGCAGGAATCAACTAACTAGGACTCTCTAGAAAGCTGAGTGATAGGGCATGATCACAATTTTAGGGTACCATCAGGAATGGAAGTTATGCCTGCCGAAGCCGTGAGGCCACACACCTGTTCCAAAATGACAGCTTCCTTGCATCAGTCGCTCGATGTCAGAACTTCTATTTGAGCATAGCAACTCGCCCCAGCACAGTCATGATGCAGCTCACCATGTAACACTGGCCTTGGCCAACATCTTCGCAGTACAAGGCATCCAGCTGAATTCTCTGAATAATTTGATTAGTGCAGCTTCTCTGACTTTAAGTATGGCATAAGTGTGCCTGAATGGCTCCTCACATATAGCCACATCCCCCCTCACTGCATTGCTAAAGGTAGCCCAGCCTTCATCCACCTCCCTTCAATCTGGATCTCTACCCTCAAGCCTCAACAATGCAGGCAATACCTTTCTACTGTCTGGGGCATCTGTCCATATCCTCCATCTTGTGCTATGAAAGGCCAGGGGTATCCAAAATGGCCATTCCAGCTCACTCACACACATAGCTCGAACATCGTACATGTGCTACACACACCCCACACGTGTACGCACTCGATATATACGCCTGATGCCAGTGCAGAGTGAAAAGTACAAATATTTAGTTACGCTAATGAGCCTAATATGCTCCCACCACTGCTTTTATGTGCTATACCCAGGACAGGGCCAGTAGTTCTATGTCCTCAATAAGGGCACTCTGGTTGCCTTCCAGGCAACTGGATTGTTCCAGGACCTTACATAATCTGGGACAGTTCAAGGCCTCTGTGCACAGGCTTACATTAGCGTGATGCCAGAGCCAAAATAAAAGTGAGGAGACCAGAAATGCATGTTATCAGGCTTGTGACAGAAAGCACCTGTAAACCATGCAGGGGACATTCCTGTCCCAACAGATACCCTTCCCAGATCTGGCTACCTGAATCCCTATACCACCATTTGAGAAGTCTAGTCATTGGATCGGCAAAACCGGTGGGAAAGTACATCTGCATTCCCATGATGTATCCTTGTTTGTTCTCCACAGTGAAATTTAGGTCTTGTAACGCGAGAGACCTTCTCAGCAATTCGGGATTCTTACCCTTGTTTGCAATCAACCACCAGTATGGTTTGTGATTTGTCTGACAACAAAAATTATACTAAACCAGTAAGGCTGAAAGCTCCTCAAGCCTGCAATGTGGAATAGCCTTTCTTAACAGTTGCCCAGTTGTGCTTCCTAAAGAGTAGTTTATGTCTGCTAGAGGACACCAGAGGCTCTCGTACCTTCTCATCAAGTTAAGCAAATACTATTCCAATCCCCTTATCTAAAACAGTTGTTTGTTCTATGAAGGCCTCACTATTCTCAGGAGCCTTCAGTATAGGTGCATTGCATACTGCTCTCTTCAGACTTTCTAAAGTATTTTGACATTCCGGAGTCTAGGTCACCTTCTTGGACTGTGTTTTGGATGTCAGGTCTGTCTGATGAACAACTATAGTCCCATAATTGACCACAAAGTTCCTTTTGCAGCCAGTGAGTCTTAAAAAGTTCTCATTTTGTATTTGTGGAACCTTCTACTCCAACACAGACTGGATCTTTGGCCAGATCTTCCTGTTGCCTATCTGATGCTCAAGGTGGGCTACAGAGGACTGCCTCACCAGGCACTTGTTTGCATTGAGGGTCCGTTTTGCTCCCTGTATCCTGACCAGCACCTGTTCTAGGTGCATTAAGTGGTGCTCTCACATACTACTGAAGAAAGCAGTGTTGTCAAGCTAGGCCATGCAGACTTCACTGACCCTTGGAGAACATGGTTCACCAGATGCGCGGCAGTAGCATTCTTAAGCCCACTCATGGGCACGTTATGCCCTTTAGATATCCATGAGCCCCAGCATGCGAATCACCTCTTTGATCTCAGATTTTTGGCCACAAACTCTCCTCTTTCTAGTAAACCTATCCACCCACCTGTCCATTACTAAGTTAAAATCCCCAATCAGAATGAGAGCGCCTTCAACAAAGCCTGACACCTTGCATAGAACTTTCACCAAGTGCTGCTTTTGGTTCTGTTTGGTGAATATATAGCAGCTGTGTTAAATATTGCCCTCCCATCTTCTTGACCACCACCTGTTTGCCCAGCCTGTATAGCATTATTTTCATAATTGCAAAGCTGAAGGATCCTGGAGAAAAGAACATTTACTCCATATACTTTAAATGGTGCTGTTGTTTGTATCTGAGTATTGCAATTCTGTTTTAGTTTCTCCGGTATGCAAATGTCTTTACTGTAATATGAGTTTGCTCCTCCAGATGCCAGATACTTCTAAATCCTCATGCGTTTGAAGGGGAATTGAGCCCATTTACATTGAGTTAGGATGCAGAATATATGAAATGCCCCGTTCTGTATTTGAGGTTCACTTGCACCCTCGCTGTTATCTGCTTGCCCTTTCTCACCCACCCCACTTGTCCCATTTCCCCACCCTGATTAATGTAACTCAACTAAACAAAGTATATAAAGCAAAAACAAAACCAATTCTCCACCGGGCTTTGCTTTCAAGCAAACTTTCATGGTGGTATTGTCTAGACTCCAGCCTCAGTCCTGACCTTGGACTTCTCCCTGTGTCCTAGAAAGAGTGATAGATACTCTCCATTGTGCCTGTCTTGGGTCCTCTGTTTTTGTCTTTGGCTGCAGTTCTACTGATTTTTGTTGTCAGTTCTCTGCATAGTTTGAGTGCTCTTCCGCATAACTATTCTGGTTAGTTGCATATGTTGTTAGTAATTCTATCTATCTTTCTCCTTCAATTCTCTGTGGTTTTTAGTGATTTTAAATGGTTGTCATAGCTATTTTCCTCTGTTTTTACACCAGGGCCTTTGAACATAATAAAGTATTTGCCTTTGGTCTTTAGGGGCTGAGGCTTGTCCCATTTCTCGAGATCTTGATTGTCAGTTCTCAGAATTTAATTCTTTGCTCAGTGTTCCTTAAAGTCCTCACAAATACGTGGTGATTCCTGTCCCTCCCCAGAAAATGCACACAGAATGGCAAAGCTCATCTAAAGCAGGTCTCCTTTTTATTGAGGGCATCAACCAGTGGTTTCAAGGTTTTTCTTTTCTCATGGGTGATTTGGGGTAAGTCCTGCAGCAAAATGATCTTGCCTTCTCCAAATAGAAGTGGGGCATTACTTGGCTTTTGAAGAACTTCTTACCTCTGGAGACAGAATGACACCTTCACCACGATATCAAGTAGTTTAGCCGATTATGAGAAATTGTGTTGTTGGTTGGGGGAAGCAGGAGGTGAAACAGCCACAATCCTTGTTAGGGTGAACCACATAAAACCACTAAATTAACTTGTGCTTAATTAACCCTCTGGTAGCTCTGCTCAAAAACAGTCAGGCTTAACTTAGACGCAATGTGTAAAGTATTTATGCAGCACTTTAACAGTAATAAAGTGAAAATAGAACATAAGAGAAATCCCACACCAATTTAGAAAAATAGGGCACATTTTACTAAATTATTTGACATCAAAACAACAAAGCTCCAATCAGTATAATGGGAATTATGAATTTTTAAAGTTTAAAGTGAAAACTAGCTTCAGAGATCAAAGTGCCAACCGCTGGCATTTAGTCACATGAGACTGGAACAAAGTCAGAAGTTATGGCCGACCACGATGGAGCGCTGTTTGGATCCTGTAGAAAGCTGGCTCTGTATATACCATACCAAAGTGAGGTATAGTGTGCACAGAGTCTAGTGGAACCCCAAAGGTAGGCAGAGGTAAAAGTAGATAGCACCTTACTCTCTATTTGTGGTAGTGTGGTCGAGCAGTAAGGCTTTATCAGAGGGTAGTGTTAAGCATTTGTTGTACGCAGTCAATCAGCAAATGATTGCACACACTCAAAGACTGAACTTCAGACCAATTGGTTTTGTATAAAAATATTCTTTTAGTTATTTTATTTCCTAGAACCAAGCAGGCCACGCACAGGTATGTGATTTATACTTTGCAGTAATACAGTTTTGAATTGCAGTTGTATATATACTTTTGTATGGTTACAGTAGAATTACTGGTAATGCAATACTTTGAAATATTGTACATATACTTTGTATTGGCTTTTCAATAGGATGTCAAGTAAATTACTTTACAGATTACTTTTCTTACACAGTGCAGTATTCCTGGATACTGCACTGGGACATTTCCTGTAAACGGGTAAGTAAAAGCGTTTTGGTTATTTGGTTACAGTTTTAGAAACATTTATAGATTTTCCAACTCACACTTTCATGAAAAACAATGTTATCCTATAGGAGAAAATAGTGTTATCGGTTCAGAGTTAAGTACTTTGTTGTGGGAGTTGGGTTTGGGGTTACACTCAGGGGTCCCCCAGGGTCGAGGATGCACTCTCAAAGCACCCTCAGCGGCACTAGGGCGGCCGGGTGGAGAGTACTGAGGCCCAATGTTATCCAATGGGGGATCCTCCGGTTGGTGGCTGCTTATGAGCAGGCCACAAGGTTGTGGGAGCAAAGCTCCTGGACTTAAGCTCAGGGCAAATGGGGGTTCAAGACCGCACCAAAAGTGCACTGTCAGCGGCACTAGGGCAGCCGGGTGCAGAGTGATGTTTTGGCGTCAGACGCCCTGTTGCTTTTAATGGTTTCAGTTTCTCCAGTTTGCAAACACACTGCAGGCTCAGGGACGAAGGTCTTCTGGGTGCGACCACCACTTGGAGAGGTAAGTTGGGATGCTGGGGGTTGGCTAGACACAGTCGGTTGGGCCACCCAAGGCCGTGGGGCGTCTGGTGCAGGGGCGTCTTTTAGGGTCGGATCTTCTTACTAGCTCCTGGTCGCGGTTGGGGGGACCTTCCGGATTTAGGCTGCAGGCGTCGGTGGGAGGCTTGAGGCAGGTCGGGGATCTGCCTCACTCTGGTTGGCTAGGGTCCCCCATCTGCAAGATGGTGGGTACTGAGAGTTGTGCTTCACCTCCCCTCCCCCCACCTGAGGGGTGGGGTTGGCAAAGGTGGGCACACCTCTCTTCCTCACTTGGGTTTCCCGCAGATTCTCCTGCCCAAAGTGGGGGTGGGAACCGCTGGGGGCCAGTTCCTGAAAGCAGCAACAGGCCTGGGGAAGCTCACAAAGGCGGCAGGCCTTTGAAGCTTCCCCTTCATGGATCCTGCCCATCCTGGGGGAGGAGGCTTAGCACCTCGTCCCAGGATGTGCATTGTTTCAGTTCCCCAAGAGAAGCAGGTTCCCAGGGTCCAGAAACATGTCTGGTGGTGGCAGCTGAAAGCAGCCACTCAGCCTGGACACTAGTGGTAGGTCGTTTTTCACGGGGCATCTCTAAGATGCCCTCTGTGTGCATTTTTCATTAAATCCCACACTGGCATCAGTGTGGGTTTAATGTGCTGAGAAGTTTGATACCAAACTTCTCAGTTTTCAGTGCAGCCATTATGGTACTGTGGAGTTCGTAATGACAAACTCCCAGCACCATATACTCATAATGGCAGCACTGCACTTACAATGTCTAAGAATTGACTTAGACACTGTAGGGGTACAGGGCTCATGCACCTGTACCCTCACCACTGGTATAGTGCACCCAGCTAGAGGGGTGACTGATCTATGCCATGGCAGTGGGTTGTAGGCATGGCACACAGGGATGTGTGCCATGTCGACTCTTCACTTTGTTCTGCACCAAAACACGCAGCCTGCAAAGGCAGTGCGTGAGTGTAAAGGTACAGGACCTCTAAAGGTGGCACAATAAGTGCAGCAGCCCTTAGAGGCCTTCCCTGGTCACAGTGCCCTGGGTACCCAGGGTACTATTTACCAGGGGCTGACCTGTGGCCAGGGAGTGCCAATTGTGTTTGGTCTACAATGCAGTTTTAGGGAAAGAACATAGGCCCTGGATACCTGATTAGCAGGAACCCAGGGCACACTCAGTCAAAGTACATTAGCAGTTCAGCAAAAAGTTGGGGCAACCATGCAGAAAGAGGGCACTTTCTCACAGATCCACGTAGTGGATTGGGCCCGGCTCCACATACCTTCGGAATTTTAGAAGAAAGATGTCTGAGAAGGCAAAGTTCAGCAGGGCAAGGCAGCCAGCGGTGTCCAATGAAGAGGCATCGTCGGGGAGCCGCTGGACGAACTTGTGGTCAAGATTTCTACATTCAGACTTAGTCTCTTTTATGGAAGTTGAAAATTTCCAGCGGGATGAAGCTGCAGGCTGTAGCCGACGAGAGCCCCACTAAGCTAGATATCCCTTCTGCTAGGAACTCCTGAACTGGATTTGCTGCTGCTGAGAAGAACGTAGCGGGAGCTGCTGCAAAGTCAGACCATTCGGCGATGCACCTTGGGTGGATCAGGTAGCAGGTAGGTCCCAGTCTCGCCTCGTTTCTCAGAGCACTTTTTGGCAGCCAAGTCCCAGCTTTTGCATTTGGGCTATCTGGGCACCTTTAGCACTACTTCCAAGGGCACAGGACTGGAGAGGGACCACTTGGAAGGTCAGGACTCACTCTGGCTGGGTCCAGGTGTGGGTTCAAGATAGTTGGAGCCTTTTCTGTTCCGGATGCCTTGATCAGGAGGCCAGCCAAATAGTCCTTGGAGTCACTATGAAAGTCCTGGGTTCAAGCAGAAAAGCAGGTCTCAAGCAGCAGGGCAGTCCTCTGAGGGTGAAGGGAATGCTTTAGGCAGCAGGAAAAATCCTGTTGGTGCAGCAGCAAGTCCTCTGAAGTACACAGGAGGCCACAGGCAGCAGTGCAGTCTTCTGAGAGTCCTTTCACAGTCCCAGAAGTGAACTGAAAAGTAAGTGTGATAGCTCTATTTTTATACCTGATGCCCCTTTTGAAGTAGAAGAAACTTCTTTCCCCACCTCAGAAGTGTCTGGAATTTCCTGGCTTCCTGCCCTGGTTCCAGTCCGTCTGCAGACACTGGGTTTGTGTGAAGTTCTTTTTGTGTGAGCTGAGGCAGAGTCTGAAGTGAAATTTGGGCTGCGATGGCGTGGGGAGCAAACATACGATGAATTAAACCCAGATCTGTAACTGGGGTGAATGTTTGATTTGTTCAGCATTCCGTATTTAATCTGTTATTTTTGCCACCCTAAATGGGAAGGTATGCCCAGACGTGGGTCCCATGCTCACTGTGCCACTGGATTAAAGCTAACCTGGCTAATGAGGGGTGATACCCTGAAACCGGTCCCAGGATGCTTGTTTCCGGTCCAGGGAGGATCTGTCCTGACAGTTCGGGCTGGACTGTTCCCATGGGGTGCAGGGGCAAGCCTGATTTGCATATGGCTGGGTCCAAACCGGGGTGGCATAGTGAGCAAAAAAATTATGAATTAAACACTGATCTGTGACTGGGGTGAATGTTTGATTTGTTAAGCATTCCGTCCATCAACTGTTATTTTTGCTTCCAGCTCCACCCTCCCTCCCATCCTGTCTTTTATGGCCTATCCTGCCAGCACCTATGGTGAGTATGGGGAAGTTGTCTTGGGTAGGGTTATGGCCAGGCTTGTTAATAACATTTCTGACTCCACAACTTTCAACAAAATCACTAAGGTCAGTACCATCTAGACCATGTTTAGTTCTGTTGGGTCTGGGTTTACAGTTGTCCCTATGTAGATTTTTGCCTCGGGGTTAATCTTCACGGTGTGCCGGCTAGGCTGTGAATTATGGTCCCTAGTGTCCTGTCTCATTGGATAATCTCATTCACTCCAAAAAAGCACGCATATGCACAGTACCCAATTATATAAGTCAGCTCGGAAACGTTTGCCTGTTCTCCGAGTTGTTGATGGTCCTGCAATATATTAACGAAAGGGGTTCACATATAAATACATGTATATCAAGTAAGTCATAACAAAACATAAGCCACGTGTCTTACGCTAATGTGCAATTGCACTTGTCACACGTTTGAAGGAAAAACACTGCACAACACTGCAAACGTGTAGATGTGGTTCAAATCATGTTTAAGACATGCCATAGCCATTCAGAGCATCTTATTCTAATCTAAAATAAGAAGGGCCACATGGATGATCTCGTATAGGGGAGTCTTTTTGTCTCACGCTGTAGATAAAATACCATGGTTAAAGAAAAAGCCAGCACAGCTATTGTCCCAATATCATACTGCAACATCAGTACTGCTGCTTTACTTCCTTTGTCAAACGTTCTCGACCCGCCGCCATATTTATAGTCATACACAATATCTCCAGATGTTGCCTTCTGATGAAAAAAAACTTGTGTTTAGGAAGCTGCTCCGCCTGCGTCATTTTGCCTAATGCGGCAGTGTGCCAAACATGTGCGTAGTTGACGTTGCATGCACCACATTGCATGTTGGAAAATGTAATTCCTGCTCGGTGCATTCTCAACAAAGCATTTGTTGCGTCCTGTGTTGGCTCTTATTTAGAACTCACTATATAATTTCAAGGAAGGTTATCAAAATGGAGGAGTGGACTACAGTTTCTTGTGCAAATACATGAGTATTGAATGAAAAGGGGTCTCATGGAGCACACTGTAACATTTTCTGTTGTAATACAGAAAATAAATATGGCCCAGTAACCTGCGTAGGATTGATAAGGGTTACCATAGTGGTCTTGGGTGCCTACTGAGATTTCCATCTGTCAGAGTTTAGAGGGGCATGTTTACCCTGGGTTCATCTGGCCCCAGGGGATATTGTCAATAAGACCTACAATATGGGTATTTAGGCGATATACCCATCTTGGTTTTTTATTCAGGAGACTTTGTAATTAATTTGTTACCTTCTCAAGTACCACCCTATTAAGGTTGTTTTTTGAGTGGTTCGTATCAAGGTAGTGATTAGACATTTTGGTTGAGCTCATCTTACATCTTATCGTGCTATGGTGCTCATTATTCCTAACGCACACTTTTTGGAATGTCATTCCCATATAGCTACGCTCATATGTATAGGTGATCATATAGATCACGTTTTCGCAATTGCAGTTAGTATGCTTTTTTCATGTACCATGGGCGGCCTGTGCCAATATTTATTTCCTTAGATCTGTGGTGAACTGGCATAGAGAGCATCTGCCACATGGGTAATGTATTGTTACTGGCTGTAAGCCCCACATGTGCTGGGTGTTGTTGGTGTGGATGAAGTGCTTTTTGGTTTGTATCAGTCTATCTCTAATACTCCTACCACGTTAGAAGGAGAAGAGGGTTGGAAGCCCAGTCATTGCTTGTGTTATGTAAGATATGCCAGTGTCTCGAAATGAATCTCTTCACAGAATTGGAAATGGTAAAGTAAGTGGTCACACAAGTATGGCTTTTGCCTGTAGTGGCATTCCAGGAGGGAATCTCTATTATTTGCTGTGCCCTTGTTGCGAAACTGGGACTCTGGCATAGTTCTGCAAGGTTGGCTTGCACGCCCACAGGTGCCTAAACTTAGTTCAGTGCACCAACGCTTGAGCCAGGTTATTGTATCCCCACAAAACCCCGCTTGACATACCTGTCAATGTGGTGTCCGTGCTTTCTGGGTTACTAACAGTCCCATAAAGGGGCCGGGACGCAGTTGTAATTCAAACCCAGTTTTATTCTATAGAATAGCCCAAATAAGTACTGCACTAAGAAAAGAAACTATATATGTTTAAACATGTTTATTTCAACAGTCTCATCCTGTTGCTTAGTATATGACTAATAACCACCCAGAACATAATTAGACCAGCACTGATGCATGTCACTAACAGCAAGAAAAATATGAAAATTTCTAACATGATTGGAATGATAACACCCTGAAGACTACTTCTATGTGCCACACTATGAGAGCATGGAGTAGCTAACTTACCTCTAGAGTTTCTTGGGATTCAGTGCACTGCATGCCTGTTCACAGTGGAGAAGCTGTGGTTATCCAGTATTGGGGTATCTTTCATAGATTCACATGCCTGAATCATTCCTCGTCGTCGAGATGGGAGTCCCATGGTAAAATACAAAAGCAGTGCCATAAGTAATAAATAGGCTAAAAGGGCCAAAGGACATATCTTAGTAGCCTATCTATGTCCTTTTCAAAAAAGGACCAAAAGTTGGTTCCAGCCAATAAGCTGCCAGCACCCACTAGAACACTCCCAGCAGAGGCAAGTTCTCTTCAGATTTTCACCGCACTTCGTGTGGAAGGGAGTCTCCCCGAGTGCTACTCTGTTTTTTCCTTCTATTCAGCTATTCTGAAGAAAATGCCAGACAAGAAAGGCCTCTTCTGCCCTTGCAAGACCTGTGGGAAGAAGAGGGTCCATGTAGATGATCTACATAAAGACTGTATTTATTGCCTTTATCCAAGGCATGAGGTGAAAGACTGTAAAATCTGTCCACCTTTTCTAATAAGACCCTCCAGGACAAAGAGGGAAGATTACTTTTTTGGCTTCAATCCACAAAAGAACAGGCTCACTCTTCAGATGAGGAAGAAGGATTGGCTTCAACTTCTCACAAGAGGGCTAGATCACAGGAAAGATCTTCAGGTGAGGGAAGGAAACATCTCAAGTCTTCCCAAGAAAAACCTGTGAGTGAAGAGAGGAGCTCCAAATATTCCTCTGAGCCAACTTTGTCTGTGCCCTCTGCGCCTGTCAAGAGAGAAAAAGAGCGTCCAAGATCCTCTTCTACTGACTCTGTGAGTAGAAAACATGTAAAGAAATCAGTGTCGACGACGATTTCTCTGTCATCGTCGACGATATGTGTGACTTCGTCGACGCCCTCGTCGACTGCAACCGTCACGACGACGGCGATTCAGTCCCCTATTTCATCGACTAAGATTTCCATTGTGACAAGACCTTCATCGGTTTCACCCGTCGACGATCCATCATCGATGAAGAAACCGTCAGCGAAAATATCGTCGACGAAGGAACCGTCGACGACGAAAACACCGTCGACGAAGATACCGTCGACGAAGATACCGTCGACGAAGATACCGTCGACGAAGATACCGTCGACGACGACACCGTCGACGAAGACATCATCAACTAAGTCACCATCAACAACAACATCTCCGCCGGCTATGACAACGCCGTCGACGACGAGAATTCCTTCAATATTGATTTCTGCACCGTCGACGCCACCGTCGACGAGGATATCTCACACCATGACTGTCTCAAAGGCTTTTCTTCACCCGCCTTTGCAAGATTATAGTAAAGTATCACCTTTACTACCATCTCACCTTTTGGAATATTATATTGAGGAGGATGATGATGAGGATGAGGACGGACTATATGGAGTAGCTCACAGTCCATCTGAGCTACATGTAAAATGCCAAGGTGACGATGATGATGAGGAAGATTATCATGAGGCGCATTATTATCAGGAGCAATATATGGCTCCTCGGCATACTTATCAATTTATTCCTCGACAGGAAGCACGCCATAGAGAGATAGCTCATCTACCGCCATCACTGATTCAGGATCTGCAGGCCATGTTGGCAGATTACTGACAGAGATTCCCTCCTCCACAAATACCACCAGAAAATCTGGTCCCGCAAGTGGAGGTACCAACAACAGTACCAGAACCTCAAATACCCAGTACACCTGCAAATGCAACAAATCCAGTTCCAGCGGACCCTGAAGTTCAGAACACTCCCTCTTTGGAAGAGGAGGTGGAAGAAGGTGAATTACCGGATCCAACGGCTGTTCCGGATCCTTGGCGTGACTATGTAATCCCGACACCATCCCCTCCTCCACACTTACCTTCGGATTCGCCCCCAGAGGACATCGGGGGGGGGGGTTTCACAATTTAATGCAGAAGGCAGCCAATAGGTTCCACTTACCTATCACGGTAAAACAGACAATGTTTTCTGTATGATTTTAAAGAGGACACAAGAAGGATTGTACGTTCGATTCCGATTATCGACTATATTTGGCAGGAGGGTGTGAAGATCATGAAGACGCCAGCATCTATACCAGCGGTGCTGCCTCGTGTAGATACAAAGTATAGAGCTCCTGAGGATAGTCCATCTTGCCTTGTTGGACATCCAAGGCCAGATTCTGTTATCTCTCAGGCCGCACAGAGACGTTCAAAAAATCCGGCAACACCAATTACTACCCCTCCGGACAGAGAGGGACGTCGGATGGACCTTATGGGAAAGAAATTTTCGGCGATGGCAGCTGCATCAATTCGAGCAGCAAATGCTTTAGCTATTATCGGCCGCTATGACCGTCAAATGTGGTCCGATATGGCGGGGATGATAGACCTCATCCCGGAAGAAAACAAACCGGACGCCCGAAAGATCTTATTGGAAGGTGAAAGGGCTGCTTCTGAAACAATTGATTGTGCCTTAGACATAGCAAACACAAGTTTTAGGCAGTTGGCGGGAGCGGCAGTACTTCGACGCCAGGGGTGGCTGAAAGCTACTACCTTCAGACCTGAGGTTCAGGTTAAGATTCTGGACATGGCGTATGATGGAGAGTCGCTTTTTGGTAAACATATTGACGACGCTCTTCTGGCTATAAAGAACGATACAGATACCGCAAAGTCATTAGGAGCTCTGCAATATAGAAGAGTACCATTTAGAGGCGCCAGAGGGTGAGGATTCACCACCTACAAAGGCGGATATCAAAGAAACCATCAATATCAACATCAATATCGCCAATCTTACAACCTGCCAGCGTATCGCCAATCTTCAACAGCTGGTTTCTCTCGCCAGGGAGGTCGCAAGCGAACACCACAACAGGGCCGTGACTCTGGCAGAAAGCAATGAGTATATCAGGGTACCAGTGAATTTTCCCTCCCTACCCGTGGGCGCAAAAATTCTGCTTTTGCACAGCGGTGGCACGAGATCACTTCAGACTGCTGGGTTTTGGACCTAGTCACCAAGGGCCACACCATAGAATTTATTCAAAAACCACCTATTACTCCGCCCAGGGGTCCCCCTTGTCTTCACTTACTACGAAAAGAAGTCTTGATCATGCTCCTCAAGGAAGCCATAGAGGAAGTACCATCCAATCAGAGAGGAAGAGGTTTCTATTCTCGTTTCTTCCTAATAAGAAAGAAGTCAGGAGAATGGCGACCGATTCTGGACCTAGGAAAACTCAACAAGTTTCTCAAAAAACAGACGTTCAGGATAGTGACACTCTCCGATATTTTGGGATGCTTAAACAAAGGAGATTTCATGACTTCTCTCGATGTGGAGGACGCATACTTTCATATCCCAATTCACCCGAAGCACCAGAAATATCTACGGTTCACAGTGGCTGGTACCCACTATCAATTCAAGGTGCTCCCGTTCGGTCTAAAGTCAGCACCACGGATCTTCACCAAGTGCCTAGCACCAGTAGCAACAGCCTTGCGATCTCAGGGGTTTCAAGTTTTTCCATACCTCGACTATTGGCTGCTCAAAGCCGCATCAAAGCAGGAAGCCGATCAGACAAAGGCAGCTTGTCTCCATCTATTCAATACATTGGGACTCACTCTAAACAGGGAAAAATCAAATTTGCGTCCAACCCAAGTAATTTCGTTTCTGGGAGCATCCCTGGACACCGTCCAATGCAAAGCATTCTTGTCTCAAGAGAGACAGCTGCGACTCCAAAGGATGGCGGGGACCATTTCAAAAAGAAAGTCAGTTTCTGTACGAATATTCAAATCGCAGCTAGGGATGTGCTCGTCAGCAATACACTTAGTGCCTTTAGCGAGGCTAAAGATGAGACCTTTGCAGGAGGAACTGCAGAAACAGTGGCAACAAGCTGTAGGATCTTTCGAAGATGTAATTCGAATCACAACAGGAATGGTGGAGGCACTTCAATGGTGGTCTCAAACGACAAACCTTGCTCAAGGTCTAACCTTTCTCCAAAGTACCCCGGATTTCATTCTGACGACAAACGCCTCCATGGAGGGATGGGGAGGTCATCTGCAGGATTTACAAATCCAGGGAAAGTGGTCTTTGATGCAGAAAAGACAACACATCAACAGATTGGAACTCAAGGCTGTATTCTTATCTCTCCAGGCGTTCCTTCCGAGAATAAGAGGTTCCAGTGCTGGTCCGTACGGACAATACGACCAGCATGTACTATATAAACAAACAAGGAGGAACGAAATCCATAACGCTATCTCCGGAGGCTCAGGAATTATGGAAATGGACAACGTTCCACAGAATCTCTTTGAGGGCCGAGCATGTCGGGGGTCTACACAATACTCTGGCAGATACACTAAGCAGGTCGCAGTGCAGCTGCCACGAGTGGGAGCTAGAACAAACACAGGTGGACAGGATCTTTCTCAGATGGGGGAAACCAACTCTGGACCTGTTTGCAACGAAAGAGAACACAAAATGACAGTTTTACGGCAGCAGGTTCTTACAAACGGGGTCAAGGGGGAATGCCCTTTTAATGCGATGGTCCGGGATCTATGCCTACGCCTTTCCCCCCATCCCATTGATTCCCAGGCTACTAATCAAGATGAAATCGGAAGGCTGTCGCCAAATTTTGTTTGCACCACGTTGGCCAAGGCAGTATTGGTTCCCGGAGCTACTTCTGTTGTCACAGGACACACCCATTCGACTTCATCCGTCACCAACGATGTTATCGAGGAACAAGGGCCAAGTGATCCATCCGGATCCACGTTCTCTTCACTTGCACGCATGGCTCCTGAATGCCTAGAGTTTAAGGATCTCAATATTTCACAAGACTGTAGAGAAATACTGGCTAAATCCCGTGCTGAAAGCACTATCAAAACATATCGTCTGAAGTGGAAGAGATTCTGTTGCTGGTGCGAAAGGAACAAAGTTCATCCAGTGCAAGCCCCTGCTGAACAGATTTTGCCTTACTTACTGTCGCTAGCTAAGTCGGGCCTCACTTTCTCTTCAGTTAAAGTTCACCTGGCGGCAATTTCCCGGTACAGGAAATCTTCTCGGGTTCCTTTTCTCTGCTCATCTACTCTCATAAAACAATTCATGAGGGGCCTCTTCCGCGCTTTTCCTCCGGTGCGCGCACCTCCTCCAGAGTGGAAGCTCAATGTGGTTCTAACACAATTGATGAGACGACCATTTGAACCAATTCATAAAGCAGAACTTACATTTCTTACATGGAAGGTTTCTCTCTTGCTGGCTCTCACTTCTGCAGAAGATTGAGTGAACTGCAGGCTTTTACAATAAAAGAACCTTTCTTACAATTTACAGAGAATTACGTAGCCCTTCGGACAAATCCTAAGTTTATTCCGAAAGTGCCAACACAATTTCACCTAAATGAACCGGTAATACTGCAAACTTTCTTTCCAAACCCATCTAGCCCAGCTGAACGGGCTCTACATACATTGGATATCAAAAGATGTTTGAAATGTTATCTTCACAAAACAAAGGAAATAAGGAAAACAGATCAACTTCTGGTGGCCTACTGTCAAGGAAAACTCAGGACCGAAGGAACGAAAGCCACAATCGCCAGATGAGTTGCATCTGCGGTACAGTTCTGCCACGAAAAAGCAAATAAACCTCTGACAGTGAGGGCTAAAGCACACTCCACAAGAACTGTTGCTGCATCTACAGCTTTGTTTTCTGGAGTGACATTAGACAATATATGCCGTGCTACGACATGGAAGAATGTCCACACGTTCACAAGACACTACTGCCTCCAGTCTGCGCAAAAGGAGGATGCAGCGGTTGGACAGGCTGTGTTGCGTCATCTTTTTAACTAATGTCAGATTCTTTAAGTTTTATAAAGAACACTATCTTGTTGTTTTTTCTTTCTTTATTGTTAAGTGGATTCAGTAATTATACAATTGTATTTGGCAATTTGTTCCTTAATATGATTTACGATATATATATATATTAATGATTATATCAACGTTCTCTGTTTTAACATTGCTATAAAGTATAATGCTTAGTACATGCGTTGTGTAAAAGGTAGTGGATAACTATTGGGAGTTTAAAATTACACGTCTCCCACCTTCCACTAACGACAGTACAATTAGGGTACTGCTTGCTATTCTGATTCAGGCATGTGAATCTATGAAAGATACCCCAATACTGGATAAGAAAACAAGTTACTTACCTGTAACTACAGTTATCCAGTATTGGTATCTTTCATAGATTCACATGCAACCCACCCTCCTTCCCGTGGGGTCAGTTCCCTTTGATTTTGGGTATTCTTACTTCCCACTTGTGCTTGGAAAATCTGAAGAGAACTTGCCTCTGCTGGGAGTGTTCTAGAGGGTGCTGGCAGCTTATTGGCTGGAACCAACTTTTGGTCCTTTTTTGAAAAGGACATAGATAGGCTACTAAGATATGGCCTTTGGCCTTTTTAGCCTATTTATTACTTATTGAAAAACAGTTGATGGACAGAATGCAGAACAATGTCATACATTCACCCCAGTACAGAGATCTGGGCCTAAATCCATCGTTTTTTTGCTCACCATGCCATTCCAGTTTGAACCCAGCCATATGCAAATCAGTCTTGACCCTGTGCCTCATGGGAACAGTCCAGCCCGAACTGCCAAGCCAGGTCCTCCCTGGACTGGAAACAAGCATCCTAGGACCGGTTTGGGGTTTCACCCCTCTTCAGCCACGATAGCTTGATTCCAGTGGCATGGAGAGCACGGGACCTACGTCTGGGCATACCCGTCCCACTCGGGGTGACAAATGCAAAAACAACAGTTGATGGACAGAATGCAGAACAATGTCATACATTCACCCCAGTACAGAGATCTGGGCCTAAATCCATCGTTTTTTGCTCACCATGCCATTCCAGTTTGAACCCAGCCATATGCAAATCAGTCTTGACCCTGTGCCTCATGGGAACAGTCCAGCCCGAACTGCCAAGCCAGGTCCTCCCTGGACTGGAAACAAGCATCCTAGGACCGGTTTCGGGGTTTCACCCCTCTTCAGCCAGGATAGCTTGATTCCAGTGGCATGGAGAGCACAGGACCCACGTCTGGGCATACCCGTCCCACTCGGGGTGACAAATGCAAAAACAACAGTTGATGGACAGAATGCAGAACAATGTCATACATTCACCCCAGTACAGAGATCTGGGCCTAAATCCATCGTTTTTGCTCACCATGCCATTCCAGTTTGAACCCAGCCATATGCAAATCAGTCTTGACCCTGTGCCTCATGGGAACAGTCCAGCCCGAACTGCCAAGCCAGGTCCTCCCTGGACTGGAAACAAGCATCCTAGGACCGGTTTCGGGGTTTCACCCCTCTTCAGCCAGGATAGCTTGATTCCAGTGGCATGGAGAGCACGGGACCCACGTCTGGGCATACCCGTCCCACTCGGGGTGACAAATGCAAAAACAACAGTTGATGGACAGAATGCAGAACAATGTCATACATTCACCCCAGTACAGAGATCTGGGCCTAAATCCATCGTTTTTTGCTCACCATGCCATTCCAGTTTGAACCCAGCCATATGCAAATCAGTCTTGACCCTGTGCCTCATGGGAACAGTCCAGCCCGAACTGCCAAGCCAGGTCCTCCCTGGACTGGAAACAAGCATCCTAGGACCGGTTTGGGGTTTCACCCTCTTCAGCCACGATAGCTTGATTCCAGTGGCATGGAGAGCACGGGACCTACGTCTGGGCATACCCGTCCCACTCGGGGTGACAAATGCAAAAACAACAGTTGATGGACAGAATGCAGAACAATGTCATACATTCACCCCAGTACAGAGATCTGGGCCTAAATCCATCGTTTTTTTGCTCACCATGCCATTCCAGTTTGAACCCAGCCATATGCAAATCAGTCTTGACCCTGTGCCTCATGGGAACAGTCCAGCCCGAACTGCCAAGCCAGGTCCTCCCTGGACTGGAAACAAGCATCCTAGGACCGGTTTCGGGGTTTCACCCCTCTTCAGCCAGGATAGCTTGATTCCAGTGGCATGGAGAGCACAGGACCCACGTCTGGGCATACCCGTCCCACTCGGGGTGACAAATGCAAAAACAACAGTTGATGGACAGAATGCAGAACAATGTCATACATTCACCCCAGTACAGAGATCTGGGCCTAAATCCATCGTTTTTTGCTCACCATGCCATTCCAGTTTGAACCCAGCCATATGCAAATCAGTCTTGACCCTGTGCCTCATGGGAACAGTCCAGCCCGAACTGCCAAGCCAGGTCCTCCCTGGACTGGAAACAAGCATCCTAGGACCGGTTTCGGGGTTTCACCCCTCTTCAGCCAGGATAGCTTGATTCCAGTGGCATGGAGAGCACGGGACCCACGTCTGGGCATACCCGTCCCACTCGGGGTGACAAATGCAAAAACAACAGTTGATGGACAGAATGCAGAACAATGTCATACATTCACCCCAGTACAGAGATCTGGGCCTAAATCCATCGTTTTTTGCTCACCATGCCATTCCAGTTTGAACCCAGCCATATGCAAATCAGTCTTGACCCTGTGCCTCATGGGAACAGTCCAGCCCGAACTGCCAAGCCAGGTCCTCCCTGGACTGGAAACAAGCATCATAGGACCGGTTTCGGGTTTCACCCTCTTCAGCCAGGATAGCTTGATTCCAGTGGCATGGAGAGCACGGGACCCACGTCTGGGCATACCCGTCCCACTCTGGGTGACAAATGCAAAAACAACAGTTGATGGACAGAATGCAGAACAATGTCATACATTCACCCCAGTACAGAGATCTGGGCCTAAATCCATCGTTTTTTGCTCACCATGCCATTCCAGTTTGAACCCAGCCATATGCAAATCAGTCTTGACCCTGTGCCTCATGGGAACAGTCCAGCCCGAACTGCCAAGCCAGGTCCTCCCTGGACTGGAAACAAGCATCCTAGGACCGGTTTCGGGGTTTCACCCCTCTTCAGCCAGGATAGCTTGATTCCAGTGGCATGGAGAGCACGGGACCCACGTCTGGGCATACCCGTCCCACTCGGGGTGACAAATGCAAAAACAACAGTTGATGGACAGAATGCAGAACAATGTCATACATTCACCCCAGTACAGAGATCTGGGCCTAAATCCATCGTTTTTTGCTCACCATGCCATTCCAGTTTGAACCCATCCATATGCAAATCAGTCTTGACCCTGTGCCTCATGGGAACAGTCCAGCCCGAACTGCCAAGCCAGGTCCTCCCTGGACTGGAAACAAGCATCCTAGGACCGGTTTCGGGGTTTCACCCCTCTTCAGCCAGGATAGCTTGATTCCAGTGGCATGGAGAGCACGGGACCCACGTCTGGGCATACCCATCCCACTCGGGGTGACAAATGCAAAAACAACAGTTGATGGACAGAATGCAGAACAATGTCATACATTCACCCCAGTACAGAGATCTGGGCCTAAATCCATAGTTTTTTTGCTCACCATGCCATTCCAGTTTGAACCCAGCCATATGCAAATCAGTCTTGACCCTGTGCCTCATGGGAACAGTCCAGCCCGAACTGCCAAGCCAGGTCCTCCCTGGACTGGAAACAAGCATCCTAGGACCGGTTTCGGGGTTTCACCCCTCTTCAGCCAGGATAGCTTGATTCCAGTGGCATGGAGAGCACGGGACCCACGTCTGGGCATACCCGTCCCACTCGGGGTGACAAATGCAAAAACAACAGTTGATGGACAGAATGCAGAACAATGTCATACATTCACCCCAGTACAGAGATCTGGGCCTAAATCCATCGTTTTTTTGCTCACCATGCCATTCCAGTTTGAACCCAGCCATATGCAAATCAGTCTTGACCCTGTGCCTCATGGGAACAGTCCAGCCCGAACTGCCAAGCCAGGTCCTCCCTGGACTGGAAACAAGCATCCTAGGACCGGTTTCGGGGTTTCACCCCTCTTCAGCCAGGATAGCTTGATTCCAGTGGCATGGAGAGCACGGGACCCACGTCTGGGCATACCCGTCCCACTCGGGGTGACAAATGCAAAAACAACAGTTGATGGACAGAATGCAGAACAATGTCATACATTCACCCCAGTACAGAGATCTGGGCCTAAATCCATCGTTTTTTTGCTCACCATGCCATTCCAGTTTGAACCCAGCCATATGCAAATCAGTCTTGACCCTGTGCCTCATGGGAACAGTCCAGCCCGAACTGCCAAGCCAGGTCCTCCCTGGACTGGAAACAAGCATCCTAGGGACCGGTTTCGGGGTTTCACCCCTCTTCAGCCAGGATAGCTTGATTCCAGTGGCATGGAGAGCACGGGACCCACGTCTGGGCATACCCGTCCCACTCGGGGTGACAAATGCAAAAACAACAGTTGATGGACAGAATGCAGAACAATGTCATACATTCACCCCAGTACAGAGATCTGGGCCTAAATCCATCGTTTTTTTGCTCACCATGCCATTCCAGTTTGAGCCCAGCCATATGCAAATCAGTCTTGACCCTGTGCCTCATGGGAACAGTCCAGCCCGAACTGCCAAGCCAGGTCCTCCCTGGACTGGAAACAAGCATCCTAGGACCGGTTTGGGGTTTCACCCTCTTCAGCCAGGATAGCTTGATTCCAGTGGCATGGAGAGCACGGGACCTACGTCTGGGCATACCCGTCCCACTCGGGGTGACAAATGCAAAAACAACAGTTGATGGACAGAATGCAGAACAATGTCATACATTCACCCCAGTACAGAGATCTGGGCCTAAATCCATCGTTTTTTGCTCACCATGCCATTCCAGTTTGAACCCAGCCATATGCAAATCAGTCTTGACCCTGTGCCTCATGGGAACAGTCCAGCCCGAACTGCCAAGCCAGGTCCTCCCTGGACTGGAAACAAGCATCCTAGGACCGGTTTCGGGGTTTCACCCCTCTTCAGCCAGGATAGCTTGATTCCAGTGGCATGGAGAGCACGGGACCCACGTCTGGGCATACCCGTCCCACTCGGGGTGACAAATTCAAAAACAACAGTTGATGGACAGAATGCAGAACAATGTCATACATTCACCCCAGTACAGAGATCTGGGCCTAAATCCATCGTTTTTTTGCTCACCATGCCATTCCAGTTTGAACCCAGCCATATGCAAATCAGTCTTGACCCTGTGCCTCATGGGAACAGTCCAGCCCGAACTGCCAAGCCAGGTCCTCCCTGGACTGGAAACAAGCATCCTAGGACCGGTTTCGGGGTTTCACCCCTCTTCAGCCAGGATAGCTTGATTCCAGTGGCATGGAGAGCACGGGACCCACGTCTGGGCATACCCGTCCCACTCGGGGTGACAAATGCAAAAACAACAGTTGATGGACAGAATGCAGAACAATGTCATACATTCACCCCAGTACAGAGATCTGGGCCTAAATCCATCGTTTTTTTGCTCACCATGCCATTCCAGTTTGAGCCCAGCCATATGCAAATCAGTCTTGACCCTGTGCCTCATGGGAACAGTCCAGCCCGAACTGCCAAGCCAGGTCCTCCCTGGACTGGAAACAAGCATCCTAGGACCGGTTTCGGGGTTTCACCCCTCTTCAGCCAGGATAGCTTGATAACAGTGGCATGGAGAGCACGGGACCCACGTCTGGGCATACCCGTCCCACTCGGGGTGACAAATGCAAAAACAACAGTTGATGGACAGAATGCAGAACAATGTCATACATTCACCCCAGTACAGAGATCTGGGCCTAAATCCCTCGTTTTTTTGCTCACCATGCCATTCCAGTTTGAACCCAGCCATATGCAAATCAGTCTTGACCCTGTGCCTCATGGGAACAGTCCAGCCCGAACTGCCAAGCCAGGTCCTCCCTGGACTGGAAACAAGCATCCTAGGACCGGTTTCGGGGTTTCACCCCTCTTCAGCCAGGATAGCTTGATTCCAGTGGCATGGAGAGCACGGGACCCACGTCTGGGCATACCCGTCCCACTCGGGGTGACAAATGCAAAAACAACAGTTGATGGACAGAATGCAGAACAATGTCATACATTCACCCCAGTACAGAGATCTGGGCCTAAATCCATCGTTTTTTTGCTCACCATGCCATTCCAGTTTGAACCCAGCCATATGAAAATCAGTCTTGACCCTGTGCCTCATGGGAACAGTCCAGCCCGAACTGCCAAGCCAGGTCCTCCCTGGACTGGAAACAAGCATCCTAGGACCGGTTTCGGGGTTTCACCCCTCTTCAGCCAGGATAGCTTGATTCCAGTGGCATGGAGAGCACGGGACCCACGTCTGGGCATACCCGTCCCACTCGGGGTGACAAATGCAAAAACAACAGTTGATGGACAGAATGCAGAACAATGTCATACATTCACCCCAGTACAGAGATCTGGGCCTAAATCCATCGTTTTTTGCTCACCATGCCATTCCAGTTTGAACCCAGCCATATGCAAATCAGTCTTGACCCTGTGCCTCATGGGAACAGTCCAGCCCGAACTGCCAAGCCAGGTCCTCCCTGGACTGGAAACAAGCATCCTAGGACCGGTTTCGGGGTTTCACCCCTCTTCAGCCAGGATAGCTTGATTCCAGTGGCATGGAGAGCACGGGACCCACGTCTGGGCATACCCGTCCCACTCGGGGTGACAAATGCAAAAACAACAGTTGATGGACAGAATGCAGAACAATGTCATACATTCACCCCAGTACAGAGATCTGGGCCTAAATCCATCGTTTTTTTGCTCACCATGCCATTCCAGTTTGAACCCAGCCATATGCAAATCAGTCTTGACCCTGTGCCTCATGGGAACAGTCCAGCCCGAACTGCCAAGCCAGGTCCTCCCTGGACTGGAAACAAGCATCCTAGGACCGGTTTCGGGGTTTCACCCCTCTTCAGCCAGGATAGCTTGATTCCAGTGGCATGGAGAGCATGGGACCCACGTCTGGGCATACCCGTCCCACTCGGGGTGACAAATGCAAAAACAACAGTTGATGGACAGAATGCAGAACAATGTCATACATTCACCCCAGTACAGAGATCTGGGCCTAAATCCATCGTTTTTTGCTCACCATGCCATTCCAGTTTGAACCCAGCCATATGCAAATCAGTCTTGACCCTGTGCCTCATGGGAACAGTCCAGCCCGAACTGCCAAGCCAGGTCCTCCCTGGACTGGAAACAAGCATCCTAGGACCGGTTTCGGGGTTTCACCCCTCTTCAGCCAGGATAGCTTGATTCCAGTGGCATGGAGAGCACGGGACCCACGTCTGGGCATACCCGTCCCACTCGGGGTGACAAATGCAAAAACAACAGTTGATGGACAGAATGCAGAACAATGTCATACATTCACCCCAGTACAGAGATCTGGGCCTAAATCCATCGTTTTTTTGCTCACCATGCCATTCCAGTTTGAGCCCAGCCATATGCAAATCAGTCTTGACCCTGTGCCTCATGGGAACAGTCCAGCCCGAACTGCCAAGCCAGGTCCTCCCTGGACTGGAAACAAGCATCCTAGGACCGGTTTCGGGGTTTCACCCCTCTTCAGCCAGGATAGCTTGATTCCAGTGGCATGGAGAGCACGGGACCCACGTCTGGGCATACCCGTCCCACTCGGGGTGACAAATGCAAAAACAACAGTTGATGGACAGAATGCAGAACAATGTCATACATTCACCCCAGTACAGAGATCTGGGCCTAAATCCATCGTTTTTTTGCTCACCATGCCATTCCAGTTTGAACCCAGCCATATGCAAATCAGTCTTGACCCTGTGCCTCATGGGAACAGTCCAGCCCGAACTGCCAAGCCAGGTCCTCCCTGGACTGGAAACAAGCATCCTAGGACCGGTTTCGGGGTTTCACCCCTCTTCAGCCAGGATAGCTTGATTCCAGTGGCATGGAGAGCACGGGACCCACGTCTGGGCATACCCGTCCCACTCGGGGTGACAAATGCAAAAACAACAGTTGATGGACAGAATGCAGAACAATGTCATACATTCACCCCAGTACAGAGATCTGGGCCTAAATCCATCGTTTTTTTGCTCACCATGCCATTCCAGTTTGAACCCAGCCATATGAAAATCAGTCTTGACCCTGTGCCTCATGGGAACAGTCCAGCCCGAACTGCCAAGCCAGGTCCTCCCTGGACTGGAAACAAGCATCCTAGGACCGGTTTCGGGGTTTCACCCCTCTTCAGCCAGGATAGCTTGATTCCAGTGGCATGGAGAGCACGGGACCCACGTCTGGGCATACCCGTCCCACTCGGGGTGACAAATGCAAAAACAACAGTTGATGGACAGAATGCAGAACAATGTCATACATTCACCCCAGTACAGAGATCTGGGCCTAAATCCATCGTTTTTTTGCTCCCATGCCATTCCAGTTTGAACCCAGCCATATGCAAATCAGTCTTGACCCTGTGCCTCATGGGAACAGTCCAGCCCGAACTGCCAAGCCAGGTCCTCCCTGGACTGGAAGCAAGCATCCTAGGACCGGTTTCGGGGTTTCACCCCTCTTCAGCCAGGATAGCTTGATTCCAGTGGCATGGAGAGCACGGGACCCACTTCTGGGCATACCCGTCCCACTCGGGGTGACAAATGCAAAAACAACAGTTGATGGACAGAATGCAGAACAATGTCATACATTCACCCCAGTACAGAGATCTGGGCCTAAATCCATCGTTTTTTTGCTCACCATGCCATTCCAGTTTGAACCCAGCCATATGCAAATCAGTCTTGACCCTGTTCCTCATGGGAACAGTCCAGCCCGAACTGCCAAGCCAGGTCCTCCCTGGACTGGAAACAAGCATCCTAGGACCGGTTTCGGGGTTTCACCCCTCTTCAGCCAGGATAGCTTGATTCCAGTGGCACTGCTTTTGTATTTTACTGTGGGACTCCCATCTCGACGACGGGGAATGATTCAGGCATGTGAATCTATGAAAGATACCAATACTGGATAACTGTAGTTACAGGTAAGTAACTTGTTTTCTTATCAGACATCAGCTGGGAGAGAGTGTGCCCTTGGAAGAAAAACACACATCAGCTGGGCTCAGCTCATCTCCCCTCTGTATCCGCTCTCAGTATAGGAATGGATGCTGTGGCAGTAAGTCAGTCGGGCAGGACCTCTTGCAATAATCTGAAGCAAAGACCTCTAAGTTCTAGTGGTCAGTTCATGAGGTTTTTATAGGGTTGATCACTGACCGTTACCCTAAATTGGGTGACTTTCCACTTAGTCCAAGGCATAAGAGGTATGAACCACTATGACGAAAATACGTCAACTTGGACTACATTTTAATTTTGCACATTCGCTGTCGGACCCTGAAATGTACATATCGGGTAACTTGTAGCAGACTTGTGTCACCTTAGGTATTAGCAAAGTCATTGTTTGGATAAATAGACACTTTCATGAGTTCTGTGAAAGATAATGACATGCAGAATGTGGGCCAACGGAAGACAGGCTAATTTAGCATACTCAAAATAGAACCCAACTTTGGAATTTTAACAGCACCCTCTTCTTTCTTTTTCTCATGATTATTTTTACTGTATAGGCCGGGATGTAGGTTTATTTGTTAGAGCACCAGCTTATTTGTCAAATGTATGGATGTCAGCGCAGTTCCTACAGATCCGCAAGTGTTGTCCAGATGGTAGGTTTTCCCGAAGTAGGCTGTTTTTATCCATTGATTTCTCAAACATCTTGGTCATGAAGTTACCATTGTTATTCTCTATGTCTATGCCTAAGAAAGTGATTGTATCCTTGCTTATAATGTGTGTGAACTTTAAATAGGAGTCACTTCCATTGATCCATTGAACAAAATCAAGGGCGGTGTTGATGTCCCTGTGCCAGATGATCAAAATATCATCAAAGTATGGTCTGGTACTTGTAAGGATTGGTGTCTATGTTCCCATTGATGTACCTTGAATTTTATGGTACAGTGTTTCTTTCTACTAAAATTAGTCCTCAGTGAGAGCCATTCTAGCACACTCCAATACAAACTGTAATGAAGTGATGGAGTTCCATTCTGTACCCCTGAGTATGGACTCCAGTGTACGCTCATTGGGAATGCCTGTATATAGCGCATTTATATCTACAATGATAAGTAGATCTTTGTCTGCATCAACAGTAAGATCTCCTTATATGCCCCATACATCTTTTGTACCCTTCAAATAATAATGCATTTTCTTGACTAGTGGCCTAAGGAGCCAATCACAAAATTGTGACAAGATTTTCAAAATTGAGTTGATTCCTGAGACTATGGTTTAGCAGGAGGAGGAAATATTTCTTTGTGAATTTTTGGGAGTATGTAAAATCGTCTGATGCACGGTTCCTTTGCGATGATAACCTCGGTCTCTTAAGTGGTAACCCATCCTAGTGCCAATGCTTCTTCAGCCATATTGGTCTTTACTTTAGTGGTGGGACCGTCCCTAATTTGATAGGTGGAGTTTGCCATCTTCATCGTACATGTCATTGCTCCGAACGACAATTGCCCCGTCCTTATCAGCTAATTTTATTACTAGGGCCCGATTATTTTCCAGTGCTCTAAATGCAATTGCTTCCGGGTGTGTCAAATTATGGAAGACCCTCTGGTTCTTGGTGTCAATAGATTGGATGTTGTGAATGGCAGCCTTTATGTTGTAAATGGCAGCCTTTTCAAATGTCCAGACTTCAAATGGTAAAGACTGTATTGGGTTCACATTCCACTGATTCAGTGTAGTCCTGGAAGAAGACTTTAATCTCTCCTTCTGGAAGAACTGTGCCTGCTCACATCTCAGATTAAACTTATCAAGGCGTGGCATTGGCACAAAACTTAGACCTTTAGTAAGAACCTGAATTTGTGACTCTGATACATTAGTTGTGCTAAGGTTAACCACTAGGTTGTCCTTTTGCTTGGACCTGGTTGGTAGTTCTTCCTTGTGCTCCTTGTCACCATCTGCTGTTTGTCGGTCCACTGAACTCTTGTGGTGTCTTTTTGTCTCCTCCTGCCTGGCCACCCACCTCTTCCTAAAAAAAAAAAAAAGCAACCGAGGTCTAACTTGTGTGAATGTCAATCTGAGCAGTAATTGCTAATATGGTTAAAGCCAAATCCCAAATGGGAAACCTAGTTGGGCTATAGGTGATGGATAAGGGTGAAAATGATCCCTTTTGCTTTTCTCCCTGCTAGTGCTCCTATCATTGGAGCTGAAGAACCAGTTTCGAAGTGTTGGTCTCTTTCTGCCCCCTTGTTTCTGTGGCTGAAGTAGTTTAGTGTCAGTAGTATTGTATTCATCCATTCTTTAGGGGAGCGTTATCTCGTGACTAAATTTCCGGACATAATTTTGTAATTTATTGATCTTGATTTGGGTCTGGAATTTCCTGCGCTGAGCCACATCTTTTCATGCAGTCTCTTCTTATAAGATGTTTTCTGCGCCTCAATTTTCACTAAGCATTGTATCAGAGATTCTTCTGGTCATATTTGTTATTAGCAGATGCCAATCTCTAATGCATTTCCAAGCGATGCATGACCATTCCTTTCGGAAGGTCACATCATTGAGAAAAATGCGTAGCTCGTTGAGCACTATTGGGTTTCTTGGTGCTGCCTTTTCCTGGAGGTACTCTGTCATGATAACTCCATGGAGCTCCGATTTTATTTGGTTCTGCTTCAGTTGAGTCAATGATTCCCAAAATCTCATCTGGGCGAGGGTCTTTATCAAGTTGATATCCCCCTGTACTAAGGGGGCGGTCAGGATGTTCAAAACCATTACATAATTGAAGGCCAATTCATTTGGCTCTGACAAGTTTGCGATCTTGCAGTGTGTATCAATCAATCAATCAATCACAGAATTTGTAGAGCGCACTACTTACCTGCGAGGGTCTCAAGGCGCTGGGGGAAAAAAAGGGGGAGGGGGGTGCCGCTACTGGTCGAACAGCCAGGTCTTGAGTAGCCTCCTGAAGGTCAGCAGGTCTTGGGTCTGTCGTAGGCTGAGTGGAAGGGTGTTCCAGGTCTTGGCGGCGAGGTGGGAGAAGGATCTGCCGCCGGTGGTTGTTCTTCGAATGCGAGGGACGGTGGCGAGGAGAGGTCGGCGGAGCGGAGCTGGCGGTTGGGGACGTGGAAGAAGAGTCGTCTGTTGAGGTAGGCTGGGCCGGTCTTGTGGAGTGGCTTGTGTGCGTGGATGAGGAGTTTGAAGGAGATTCTCCTGTCGACGGGGAGCCAGTGCAGGTTCCTCAGGTGGGGGGTGATGTGGCTGTGGCGTGGTACGTCAAGGATCAGGCGTGCGGAGGCGTTTTGTATGCGTTGCAGTCGCTTGATGAGCTTGGCCGGGGCTCCCGCGTAGAGGGCGTTCCCATAGTCAAGTCTGCTACTGACGAGGGCCTGGGTGACTGTTCTTCTTGTATCTGTCGGGATCCACCTGTAGATCTTGCGAAGCATGCGGAGGGTGTTGAAGCAGGAGGAGGAGACTGCGTTGACTTGCTTGGCCATGGAGAGCGTTGAGTCGAGGATGACAACCAGGTTGCGTGCGTGGTCGGTGGGTGTCGGGGCTGCTCCCAGTGTCGTTGGCCACCAGGAGTCGTCCCAGGCTGAAGGGTTGGAGCCGAGGATGAGGACCTCTGTCTTGTCCGTGTTCAGCTTTAGTCGGCTGATCTTCATCCAATCGGCGACGGCCTTCATTCCTTCATGGAGGTTGGATTTGGCGGCGAGGGGTCCTTGGTGAGGGAGAGGATCAGTTGAGTGTCGTCGGCGTAGGAGATTATGTTGAGGTCGTGCTGTCTGGCGATGCGTGCGAGCGGGGCCATGTAGATGTTGAACAGTGTTGGGCTGAGGGATGATCCCTGGGGTACGCCGCAGATGATCTCGGAGGCTTCGGATCGGAATGGTGGGAGGCGGACTCTCTGGGTTCTGCCGGCGAGGAAGGAGGTGGTCCATTCCAGGGCCTTGTCTCGGATCCCTGCGTCGTGCGCGTAGAGTGCGGTGGCAGACAGTGTCGAAGGTGGCGGAGAGGTCCAGCAGGATGAGGGCTGCGGTCTCACCGTTGTCCAGCAGTGTCCTGATGTCGTCGGTGGCGGCGATGAGGGCAGTCTCAGTGCTGTGGTTGCTGCGGAACCCTGACTGGGATGGGTCCAGGATGCTGTTTTCTTCGAGGTATTGGGTTAGCTGTCTGTTGACGATCTTCTCGATGACCTTGGCTGGGAACGGAAGCAGGGAGATGGGCCGGAAGTTCTTGAGGTCTCTCGGGTCCGCCTTGGGTTTTTTGAGTAGGGCGTTGATCTCTGCGTGTTTCCAGCTCTCTGGGAAGGTCGCGGTCTCGAAGGAGAGATTGATAATGTTGCGCAGGTGGGGTGCGATGGAGCTGCTGGCTTTGTTGAAGATGTGGTGCGGGAAAGGGTCTGACGGGGAGCCGGAGTGTATCGTGCTCATGGTTTTGATGGTGTCATCCATGTTCACGCTGGCCCAGGCTGGCAAGGGGTTGTGGTCGATGGTGTGCGGCGGGTCTGGTGCATCGATCTCAGTTGGGGCTGTCTGGGTGTTGAAGCTGTCGTGTATGTCGGCGATCTTGCGGTGGAAGAAGGTGGTGAGGGATTCGCACAGGGCTTGCGACGGCGGGATGTCGTTGTTGTTGGAGCTGGGGTTGGAGAGTTCCTTCACGATGTTGAAGAGCTCCTTGCTGTTGTGTGCGTTGTTGTCGAGGCGGTCTTTGAAGGAGATTCTCTTGGCGGACCTGATGAGGTGGTGGTGGTTACGGATGGCGTCTTTGTGGGCTGCGTGGCTGTCCGGTGTCTTTTCACTGTGCCATTTCTTCTCTAGTTTCCGACAGGTACGCTTGGAAGCTAGGAGTTCCGGGGTGAACCAGCTGGCTCTTTTGGTGGTGTCACTGTAGGTGAGTTTTTTCAGCGGGGCGAGGGTGTTGGCACAGTCGTCTATCCATCGTCTGAGGTTGCAGGCAGCGTCGTATGTGTTGGATGGGTCGGAGGGTGGGTTGAGAGCGAGGTTTGCCCGTAGTTGGTCTTCGGTGACTTTGCTCCAGCAGCGGCGTGGGATCTGTTGGGTGCTGTGGTGTGTGGTGGGTTTCTGGAAGGTGAAGTGGATGCAGCGGTGGTCGGTCCAGAGGAGTTCGGTGGTGTGGCTGAAGGAGACGTGGGAGCTTGAGAAGAAGACTGGGTCGAGCGTGTGGCCGGCGGAATGGGTTGGTGTTGTGACGAGCTGTCTCAGTCCGAGGTTGGCGAGGTTGTCGATCAGGGTGGTGGAGTTGCTGTCGTTGTTGTTCTCCAGGTGAAAGTTCAGGTCTCCGAGGAGGATGTAGTCGGTAGAGGTCAGGGCGTGCGTGCTGATGAAGTCGGCGATGGAGTCGCTGAACTTGGGTCGGGGTCCAGGGGGTCTGTAGACAAGGGTGCCTCTAAGGGTGGTGTTGGGGTCCGTGTGGATCTGGAAGTGCATGTGTTCGGCGGTGCAGAGAATGTCGTCGGTGCTGGTCGAGACCCTGATGGGGTTCTTGTGGACGATGGCGATTCCTACTCCGTTGATGCGCTCTCTGCGGGTGATCTTATAGCCATCTGGGATGGCTATGGCGATGTCGGGTGCGGAGGAGTCGTTCATCCAGGTCTCTGTCAGGAAGGCGACGTCTGGTGATGATGTGTCGAGCAGGTCCCAGAGCTCGACTGCGTGTTTGCGTGCGGAGCGGGTGTTCAGTAGGATGCATCGGAGGTGGTTGAGGTCCTTCTTGGCGGGTGCTTCGGTGGCTCTGAGGCTGGTGTAGCTGCAGTTCCAGCAGGTGAAGGGACCATGAGTGCGTTTCGGGGCGGCCTTGAAGCAGTTGTGTGTCCGTCCGGGGTTGAGATCGTGGAGTGTGGTGGCATCGTATCGGCGTCGGTCCTCGAGGCTGGAGCGGGGGGCGCAAGGACCAGGGGTTCTGGCACTGGGCGCGGTCCAGGCGCGGACGGGCGCAGACGGGCTTGCCTTAGGCGCGCCAGCGGCGCGGCCGCACAGCGGCCGCCATATATGGGGAGGTGGGGGGGAGGAGTAGCTGGGAGGCGGGAGGCAGGGGCAGCGAATGGACAGTCAGGGGGGCGGGGCCGCAGGGGACGCAGCGGCGGGAGCGGAGAGAGGCAACGAGGGGAACAGAAGGTCAAAATGGACACAGAAAAATGGGGGCAGCGAGGGGTACACAAGGCAAAACGGGCACAGAGAAATGGGGGCAGCGAGGGGTACAGAAGGCAAAACTGGCACAGAGAAATGGGGGCAACGAGGGGTACACAAGGCAAAACGGGCACAGAGAAATGGGGGCAGCGAGGGGTACAGAAGGCAAAACGGGCACAGAGAAATGGGGGCAACGAGGGGTACACAAGGCAAAACGGGCACAGAGAAATGGGGGCAGCGAGGGGTACAGAAGGCAAAACGGGCACAGAGAAATGGGGGCAGCGAGGGGTACAGAAGGCAAAACGGGCACAGAGAAATGGGGGCAGCGAGGGGTACAGAAGGCAAAACGGGCACAGAGAAATGGGGGCAACGAGGGGTACACAAGGCAAAACGGGCACAGAGGCAACAAGCAGAGGGGCGAACTTACCAGCAGCAGCAGCGGGCAGGACAACACAGGCGGAGCTGTGTGGTGGGGGAGCGACCTACCTGGCAAGGTCAAGGGTCGCTCCTTGACCTTGACCTTCACTTATGTGACCATGCACTTTTTGTTGTATTGAAGAGGAGCCACTCCAATTTTGCGGGTGGTCCTGGTTTCAGTCTGCATGTATTATGTCATGTGTAAGGGGAGATGCGTTGGAGTACTGGTTTGGATTAGGAGTGGGGCCTGGGGCTCTGGTTTTTAAAGGTGGCTGTGAAGAACTTGACATTTGAGGAGCTATTGGCAGGAGATCTAGTTTGATATACACTCGGGGCGGGGATTCGGATATGTGCCAGGAGAAGAAGAGGAGAGGTAAGGAAGAAGAGCATCTGTTGAAGGAGATTTCGTGTCCCTACTCGTGGGAGGTGAGAGAGACAGTCGGGGCAGAAGGCGGGGGAAGGTTATAATATGTGCCGAGAGTAGAGGAATAGCTGGTAAGAGCAGGCTGAAGTAGGTACTGTCTGTACTTATGGGGAGGTGAGAGAAACTAAAGATGGATTGCTAGATGAGTGTGTTCAGACAGTGTAGAGAAGAGATAAAATATGGAAGGAGCTTATGTTCGTCGTAGGGAGAATAACAGTGGGTGGGTGTTGTATGGATTGGAGTGTGATTCAAGGGGTTAGTCGCAAGTGGGCTGTTAGGTAGAGGAATACATGGAATTGGGTTATTAAGGGGATGAAACCAGTTGGGTTGTAACAACGAAAAGAATAGGGGAGGAGGGTGTAACATTGGTAGTAGTGTAGCCAGAAGTGTTTTGGAAAGGGGTTGAGAAATAGTAGAGGAACTGACAGGATTGGGGAGATTAGGTAACAAGAGTAAACGGAGGTTGTAGAAAGTTGAGTTGAGGTTGAGAGATAGAAAAAGGTGATGCAATAAGGCCAGATTTTTATCGGTCAATTGGAATTTAATCCTTCTCTTGTTTAAAATTGAGAAGGAGAGGGTGCCACTGAAAAATGTGGCAGATCAGACCTTAAGCCTTGTCCATAGGGGATGTCAGTCGATGAGGACATTTCTAGGTTCCCGAATTTAAAATCTAGCCCATCAGTGTGTTGCGTATAAAGAGACTATAATTGACCTTGAGAGTCCCCTTCAGTTGTTGTAATTATGTTAAAATTACAAAGGATTTAGTTGGTGGGCCTGACCTTGCTTGCAGACAATGTCCCCTTTTCGAGGTACAGTGATGCCTAATGAGGTATATAGATAACACCACCAAATACATTAACCATTTTCTTGCGGTTGTTCATATTTTTCCTGTTTGCACGTCTCCCTGTGCTCCTTCTTGCACTGGAGAATGTTGCAGTTGAATAATGGACAGTGAAACAAATGGAGGGCTACGTTACATTATTTTTTGCCCGCAAGCACTGCATGGCCCATTATGAAGCCATAAAAAACTCAGACTTGGCCCATATCTTCCACCCATCTCCTCTCACCTTCCCCTATCCTCATCCCTCCTGCCCCCAACCCTAGCAGGCTTTGGCGCCAGTAGCAGTTTCCCCAATGGCACTGCTAGGATGAGAACATCAATAAAACTGTATTCTGTTTTAAAAATGTGGTTTCTTTAAAATATTACTCTGTCACATTATCCGCCCATGCAGAATTGGAAAACCCACATGAAATGATAATGTAAAATAAACTTGCAGCATGACATGATGGTGTTAATATATTTACATCCCAAGTCCTGGATTTATTCTTGAGAATAGGTATTATCAATCTTAAGTGTAGTTTGTATTTTTTTGATTGCCAACAAAGTATTTGGTTATTTGCAGATTTTTCTAATGAAGGATTTGTGTTCTTATGATGATTCATATCCAGTTTCCTTTCTTATAATTTTCAGATATGGAGGTGGGGGATCCAAGCATTCAAGAAGATGTAAATCTTATAGCCATCAAACATGAATACAAAAGGGCATTTGTGTTCATAAATAAAGGACTGAGTACAGATGAGTCCGGCCTTAAAGAAGAAGCAAAAAAGTATTACCTCCAAGGCAGGGAACATTTGTTACGTGGACTAAGCATCTCATCGCAGGGACATGAAGTTACTGGAAGCAGCTGGGAATCAGCCAAACAAATGCAAATTAAGATGCAGGAAACTTTGCAAAATGTGAATACTAGATTGGGAATTCTGGATGGCGGTCTTAGTGATATGCAAGAAATTCAATTTTCATTGTCTCCAATGCCTCCCTTACATCCAGAATTGCCCCACAAAGAGAAGCCAGAAAGACCACCTCTTCCTAGTTCTCTAATACTTCCAGGACAACCATCTACATCGAATGGAAGTTATCAAGCTAGTGGTGGACCTATTGCTATGCTTGATTCATTGTCTCCTGTGGCTACTGCTGTAACAGTTGAGCCTCCTCCTGCTTACACCCCCCAGGCTTCTGACGGACACTACACTGTGTCTTATGGCACAGACTCTGGGGAATTTTCTTCAGTTGGAGAGGATTTCTACTCCATGCGTCCTCGGCCGCCACCCCTTGAGAGCATAGGAGTAGATGTAGAGGAGCTTATCCTAATTCCTCATGGTGTGCAGATTTTCTTTGTGACACTAGATGGGCAGGTTAGTGCCCCATCCTACCCTGGCTACCTCCGGATTGTCAAATTCATGGACTACGAAAGTGCAGTGGCCCAAAATCGTCCACCTGCATTTCTTCAGGTAAGACTTTGCAAACCCTTTTTTAATCCAAATGTTAGTTTAAATCTGAGAGAACTTGTTTATATCAATTTTGACACAAACAAATGAGCTAAAGAAATGTTACTTGACCAATTTATAATGGGATTCTATAATACAGTTCTATAGAGGTTGCTTAGGAAGGGTCCGCTTAACTTTTTTTAATTACCTTACAACTTACCTGGTTTTCCACAAGCATAGCAGCACTGCTGGAGAAGTACCTTTCTTGGCAATATATCAAAATGTACAGTAGCAATAGCCTAGTCCTTGATATTATGTAGAGTTAAACAGATCGCGTCTGAATTAATGCAGCCAGATATTTTCCACTAAAGTTTACAATGGATGATGGTGGAAGTGAAAGACAGTATGCACCTTCTAAAAGGATTCTGTTTTACTCCATTGTAACACTGTTTACAAGTACAGCCTCAAATTCCTATCCCTGTTCAAGCAGGTAAGGTATTTGCCGCACCTATTAAATACCATTATCCCTGGAGAGGTACTTAACAGACAGCACACGGCCTTCTGTCATGTGTAACTTGTGCGGTTGGTCTCACAGGCTCATGGGCGCACAAAGGCAGACGTACTGACTTTGTCATTGAGTAACAACACCAAAATATAAAAAGTAGGCCTGCTGGCTTTAATAAAGGGGGGAGCATTTCAATATATATATATATATAAGGCATGCCTAGTAGCTTAAGATAACCTTAACAACATCCACAGTCCTTTCAAGGACAGCAGTCAGCCAAGCAGGCAGCATACCCACAGCTGTGTCCTGAAATTTCACACCGACCTTCCGAATCACCAGCTCTGCCTTTACAAAATTAACTCTGGTTACCATAATAAACTCTTGCTGGAGGAGGTGCAGTCAGACCTCCTAAAAGGCACAGTTGAGATAGTGCTGTGACATTAGAGGAGACCAGGAATATACTTGCTGTAACTTCTCATCCCCCAAAAGGTCAACTGTCAGCGACCAATCTTGAGTCTCTGAGCACTCAACTGATACGTTACTTGCAAGCTTTTCAAGGTGATGGCTCTGCAGGATGTCATTTTGCTTCTCAAAGCAGGCTACAATATGGTGAACCTTGATTACAAGGACACGTACTTCCACAACCCATATACAAGACTCATGGGTGGGTAGCTACAGTAGGGCTGTTATGGGACAAACTGGCCCAAAGAAGCAGGATCCATGTGGCACAGAAGCGTGATGTTGTCACCAGTAGTTTTCCTTAGGCATTCTCCTCACCTTAAGTGCATAAATGGTCTTAGGCAGCTAATCATCCGTGAGCTTTAAAGGAAGACAGCCATGTTCCGCCGCACCTAGTCCTGCCTCCCAAATCACTCGTTGTTGTGATTTGCCACCTGAAGTCTTAGGATTTGGGTATTTGCTGCTATCACAAGATTGCATACAAATCCTAAAAAACTAGAAAACCTATGTGACTCAATGGAAATGCTTTGTTGTTTACTGTTCCAGTCAACATATCATTGTCTGCACAGAAGTCAGGGCTAGCCTACACATCCAAACAAGTACAATAGCTGTGTACCTGCAAAATAGAGCACATCAGTCAATATATAGCAACCTTCAAATTCTTCAAGAGAAAAGCTGATGTTTTTGATATTTTAAACCACGTTGTGGGGATATGGAGGTCACTAGGTTTGCTATTTTGAATTCATTGGATTTTTCTTCGGCAACATGTCTGTTAATTTTCATACCATTCAGTAAGTGTGATAGGTCTTGCCTTTTTGTTTCAGATTTAAGAGCACCATTGCAGGCGTAATAGGTGATCAAAGCCTTTTCTTATTGAAACCTTTAAAACAGTTTATCATTCCAATGACTTTCTCTAGTAGGAGTGCAGACAACTGTGCCATCAGGGATCTGGCTGGCACTACTTTTATACCAGTCCAAAGCTGCCATGGTAGGCATAATGTACATGTTGTGTATAGTTTCAATTTACCCTATACTAAACTACATCATCTTAACTGTTCAGACCACCTATTCACATAGAAGTCAATGAAAAAAGCAAGGGTCAAAGAAGTGATGTGATATACACCCTTTTGACCCCCAAAGACATCACTGAGTGAGCTCTTACCCTTTCCTTAGTCCCTCAACGGACTCCTTTTTGTCACTGAGGGATTAAAGGAGGAGCAAGGAGTAAGAGCTACTGGGACTAACCAGGAGCCATATTTACTTTCTCTCCCTGGCGTTGCTTCATGACTCCTGAGATAAGTGGTAGCAGAGGACAGTCCAACCCCTCACAGACCAGCACCCTTGCCGTTCACGGCTTTTGCCGTGTACGCCGTGGGATTGGCCGCAGGGCTTGACCTCTTGCCTTGCCCTGCAGCCAATCTCTTGCAAGCAAACAACCACACATCGTGCACGGCCAAAGGCGTGTGCTACGTGAGGTTGGGCACCTGCGCCCAACCGACTGTGAGC
The DNA here is from genome assembly GCA_963921515.1 of Calotriton arnoldi. NCBI lineage: Eukaryota > Metazoa > Chordata > Amphibia > Caudata > Salamandridae > Calotriton > Calotriton arnoldi. The sequence continues at coordinate 1,365,028 of CAWUFW010003582.1, read as the reverse complement.
TCCCTACCCCTCACGGCACGCGGCCTTTGGCCATGCGCTGTTGAGGTTGGGCGCAAAGTCTGGTCTTCAGCAAGGCCCTCCGCCCAACCCTCTATAAGCGCCCTTTCTCCTGCAGCACACGGCCTTCAGGCATGTGTAGCTTGTGCGGTTGGTCTCGCAGGTTCCTGGGCGCACAAAGGCAGACTTACTGACTTTGTCATAGAGTAACAACACCAAAATATAAAAAGTGAGCCTGTTGGCTTTATCAAGGGGTGGGCATTTTAATATATATATAAAGCACATCTTTCTCCAAAAACATTTATATTTTTAATAACATTTATATTTCAGTGATTGACAAACAAAAAACATGCCTGTAAGACTTTCTTTTAACTTAGATTTTATTGTTGCATTTTGTGGTCTGAAAAATGTTTAAAGGACTCTGAGACGTATATTTAAGAAAAAAAAAAATGAATCCATCTGATAAAGACTTCTAGCCACAGATTTCATACTTTAGACTTACCCAGGCATCAAAGTGGACATGGATGTTTTCGAGCAGTATACCTGTGTGCCACTAGGTGGTATCATTCGGCGCGGCGTCGTCTGTGCCAGAAATTACGTGCATAGTGCCTATATAGGCGTATCCCAGCAAGCTAACGTCCATGCTTTCCTTTGCATGCCAGGTAGTGCTGATCCATGAAGAGCTACCCTCAGTCGCTTTTTGACTGTTTTTTCTCCACTTTTTCTTGAACGTTTTCGAGAGATTTTTTCTCCTGGTGTGACCGGACCAAAGAAACTTACTGTTTTTACACCATGTGGTGCTTGTTACAGGCAGATGTCTGTAAGAGACCTACACTTGGTTTGTTTGTGGTGCTAGGCTAGAGACCATGACTCCAAAACCTGTGAGGACTGCTGCGCCATCTATTCAAAGGCGCTGAGGGAGTGTTCCCTTAAGCTCCTTGCTGCCCGATGTCGGATGACCCCGTAGTGCTCAAGATCCTGGTCAAATGAAGGTCCCTAGACTGCTTGCAGAGCCGCACCCGGTGGTCATCGTCTTGTTCGAAGTCGGTGGGTACAAAAATAAATCCAAAAAGTCGAAAAGATCTTCAACTTCGCCGCGCTCATCTAAGTCTTCAACGATGCACAGGAGCGTTGGCACTTTAGACCACGCTCCAGCGAAGCCTAAGTCAAGGTCCGCTCCATGCATCCTTCCCTCTCCTGGAGCTGAAGCGACCCATGCCCAGCTGAAAGAATTTTATGAGGCCATGCACCTCATATTTTGGTGGCCTGACCCCTCTGGAGCATGTTCCGGCCTGACAGGCTCGAGAGATGTCCCCACTGCATCCCCACTGGCAGATTCACGCTCGGCGCCAATCGGGCCCCATGGATCCAGTGTTGATGCGGAGCCACTTACAAGACGAGCCCTTCCTCAGCGCCCACTCCAGTGCCGATACCGCGGGCGGCGCCATCCCCATCTTCATTCCTAACTCTGACACGGAGCCATATGGGCGTCGTCCGACGCAGTTTCTGGCACCGACCGGGACCATGGCCTCCATGTCAGAGCCAGTGGATAGCAGGACCTCCTAGATGATACAGAGGACAACAGGTATAAGGAACTGACAGAGGCAAGTGGGTTAGACATATCACCGGACTCTGTCTTGGTCTCTCCCCCTACCTTGGCTATGGAGGAGAGTGCCTTATTTGCTATGGTGGTGCTTAGGGCGGTCGAGGTCTTGGACCTTCGGTTGCCCTCAGTGGCAGTCAAAGACGAATGTCTTGACAGAGGAGCTACCGATGAGTCAGCCTATCCAAACCTTACTCTTCTTTAATGAAGTCCTTACCCATGCCCCACTCAGGCCTGGTCCAAGCCCAGCACAGGAGCTTCTGTGCATAGGAAATTGCCACTTCCATCGCCCCACTCTTGGGGACCCCAATTGCCTTACCCAGCACCCCACTCTGGAGATCTTGGTGGACAAAGCCTCCACCTTTTGGGTCACCCCTGGCATGTGCCCTACCACTCCACTGGATGGACATGCCCTTAATGGCTCTTGTCTTTTTTTCTTTTTTTGGGAGAGACGGCGGACTCTGTGCTGGATAGGAGAGCTAGTGCTAGGTCCTTGGGCTTCTCCATGGCCCCTCATCAAGCCCAGTCTGCCTTGAGCCCCTTTTGTGGCCACGGAAGGATTCCCAACCACATCCATTTCCTCGCAGCCACCACAGCCAACAAACTTCTTAGCCTTTTCATTGCAGAGGGCACGGGTCCCATAGAGCACGTGGGATAAGGAGCCTGAGGTCGAGCAGTCCACCACCCACCCGGCAGCCACAGCCTCAAAAACCCCTTTAGTTTGCCCTCCTACCACCATGGGCATCCATCGGGGGGCAGAATACGCCATCACCTGCACCACTGGAGGTCAGTAATATCAGACTGTTTGGGTATTTCGTTTGTTCATGACGGCTACCCCGTCACCTTTGTGACCACCCCTCCAACCACATACAACCAGCTGACTGAGCACCACCTCTCCTTGCTCTGTCAGGAAGTGCTGGCTCTCTTGGTCAAGGGAGCCATCGAGAGGGTTCCGGCATCAGAAGTAGGTCATGGTTGTTATTCCTGCTACCCTCTTGGTGCCCAAAAAGGACGGAGGCCTTCGTCCTATCCTACACCTGCGCCTTCTCAATCTCTTCCTGAAAAAGGAGAAATTCAAAATGCTCACGCCCGTTCAAGTCCTGTCTGCCCTGGACCAGGGAGACTGGATGGTAGCGTTGGACTTGCAGGACGCATATTTCCGCATCCCCATCCTGCCTGCCCGCAGAAGTTACCTTTCGATTCACTGAGCGCCAAGAGCATTTTAAGTTTGCAGTGCTCCCATTTGGCCTTACCAGCTCCCCTTGGGCATTCACCAAGGTGATGGCGGTGGTTGCAGTTCATCTGCATATTTAGAGCTTCTAATCTTCACCTACCTCAACGATTGGCTGTTGATTGACGGCTCGCCACAGGCAGTCATCTCTCACCTCCATACTTTGGCAAACCTCCAGCACGCGCTGGTGTTCACTATCAATGTGCCAAAGTCACACCTGACTCCCTCTCAGACTCTCCCATTCATCAGAGCTGTTCTGGACACAGCGCAGTTTCGGGCCTACTCTCCTGAGCGAAGAGCCCAGGATATTCAGGCTATGACACTGATGTTTCAGCCTCTATCCTGGATTTCGGTGAGAGTGATCCTGAGGCTGTTGGGCCTCATGGCCTCCTGCATACTGCTTTTAACATATGTCCATTGGCATATGCCGGCTCTGCAGTGAGACCTGAAGTTCCAGTGGGCACAGCATTAGGGGAATCTCTCCGACATGGTCCAGATCTCAGGGGGAACTGTGAAAGATCTTCAGTGGTGGCTATCAAACCGCGATTGGGTCAGTGGCAGACCCCTCTCCTTTCCCCAACCAGAGTTGACTGTAGTTAGAGATATGCCACTCCTTGGATTGGGCGGCCATCTGGGAGAGGATAGAGATATGAGGGCTCTGGTCTCTGCCAGAGTTTGGGCTTCACATAAGCCTGTTGGAGCTTCGGGCTATCCGCTTGGCGTTGAAAGCCTTTCTTTCTTCGATCAAGGGAAGGCGGGTGCAGATGTTCATGGATAATACCATCGCCATGTGGTACAGCAATAAAGAGGGTGGGTATGGCTGTGGACCCTTTGTCAAGAGGCTCTGCATCTCTGGACATGGCTGGAACGCCAGGGCATTTCCCTTGTGGTTCAGCACCTGGCGGGCTCTCTGAACGCCATGGCAGATGAACTCAGCCAACAATGGCTAGCTAATCACGAATGGCATCACCATCTAGAGTGGTACAAGGTCTCTTTCAAGAATGGGGAGAACCTTAACTAGATCTGTTCGCCACCTCCAAGAATGTTCAATGTCCGCAATTTTTAACGATGGAGTTTCCAAGACTGCTCTCGCTTGGAGATGATTTTCATCTCGAGTGGAACTCAGGCCTCCTGTACGCCTTTCCACTAATACCATTCCTTCCCAGAGTTCTCAAGAAGATCCAGAACAACCAAGCCCAAGTCATTCTTGTGGCTCCGAATTTGGCACACAGAGTCTGGTGTCCCGAGCTACTGAGCATGGGCATCAGTCCCCAGATCAGGCTGCGTCTTCGAGAGGATCTTCTGTTGCAGCAACAGTGGAGGGTCCTGCACCTGTACCTGAGCACCCTTCACCTTTATGTGTGAAGATTAAGCAGCAACAGTTGACAGCTTTTGACCTTCCTCCCCAAGTCTGGTAAGTTATTCTGACAGCCAGGCATCTCTCCACCAAGTCTGTAAATGTCTGCCGCTGGGATAAATTTGGGGCGTGGTGCGCATCTAGGAACATCAAGCCTCTTTCTGCACCACTTTCTCAGGTTCTTCTGTTTGTTCTATTCTTGGCCCATCAGGGCTCTGCTCTGGGCACAGTTAAATGCTACTTATCAGCCATTTCAGAACTTTTGTGGTTGCCAAGCCAACCTTCTTTGTTCAAGTCACCTGTAGTGGCTGGGATCCTCAAAGTTTTGCAACATATGTTCTCCCCCAGGCCATTCATCATGCCCCAGTGGGACTTAAACCTCGTCCTGACCTTTTTATTGTGTGCACCCTTTGAGTCACTGCACAATTGGCCTCTCCGGTTATTGAACATCAAGATTGCTTTCCTAGTGGGCATTACATCAGCCAAGAGGGTCAGCGATTTGCAAGCACTCTCTGTGCAGGCTCCGTATACCACCTCCTATCTCAACACATGCCTCCTTCCGAAGGTTGTGAGTCCTTTCCATGGCGGCCAGAACATCATGCTGCCTGCCTTCTTTGCTCCACCTCACAAAGAGAAGGAGAGACTCCATCGTCTGGAGCCAAAAAGAGCCTTGTCGTTCTACCTTGATTGCACGAAAGTATTCTGGATGGACGATCAAATCTTCGCGGGGTATGTAGGGGCCAAGAAAGGGAAGAATGTGCAGGAACAGGCCATCTCAAGATGGATAGTACTCTGCATAAAGATCTTCTACACATTGGCCAAGAAGTACACCCCTGAAGGCTTGCTTGCAATCCACAAGAGCCAAGACTGCGACCGCAGCATTAGCCTGCGGAGTCCCTGTCTTGGTCATCTGTCAAGCATCAATATGGGCATCTCTGCACACGTTTACCAAGCACTTCTGCCTGGACACTCGGGTCCGACATGACAGGCACTGTGCCTGTTCAATCCTGAAAGACTTCCCGGTTTAAATCGGTTTTGCAGACCCACCTCCATGGAGGCATTGCTTTGGTATCTATTTTAAGGTAAGGAATCTGCAGCTAGAACCCTCTATCAGATGAACAAGTTACATACCTTTGATAACACCTTATCTGGTAGAAACTCGGTCTAGCAGCAGATCCCTTACCAACTATCCCATTTGACCCGCTCTGCAAGCATATTACTGTGTAAGAGTCACCCTTCTAAGTGCCTTAGAATTTCACACCCGTTGTCAGTCTTCACCGTGGTTCTGCGCTCCTGGTGTGGAAACTCCCAAAAGGAACGGACATCAGCGCTCTGGGGTGGCGCCTATATAGGATCCGTGCATTTAATTTCAGGCATGGATGACGCTGATGCGCAGCCGAACGACGCCACCTATGGGAGCACAAGGGGTACTTCTCAAACTTCCTTATCCAGTCCGATCCCTGGGGAATATTTTAAGGTAAGCAATGTACGGCTAGATAGAATCTCTACCATATAAGACATTTTCTAAGGTAAGTAACTTGTTAAACATATCTCTGTTTTTCTTTAAACATTTTTTGGCCCAGAACATTTCCACCAGAAGGCCTTGTACTCCAGCTGAAGAGCATAGAGCTCCAGCTAGCAATGCTTTACAAAATCCGGTAAGCTCTCCTCGGGTCATGGATTTAATGACCCAGGAGACTTACTGTGTTTTGTGTGTTTTTTTTATGTTGCTAAGGGTCTGCTTCACTTCCTGAAGCCCCCCCCCTCCCCCTCACACACACACAACATTTAAAAAAATGATTGGTGGGGCCAAAGCCCCTTTTTGGTGTGGAGTGGCTGCATGTATTGTCCATATTAGACTCCTTAAGTTGTCATCTTTTTCGTGGTGCCCTGTGCCACACTTTTCTATTTTTCTGCTAATGCGTGAATGTGCTGTATGTGTATTTACGATTGGCACTAATGCCCTGCAGTCTGTACAGTTAGTTCCAGGGTCGTACATGAAGACCACGATGTCACTGTTTTCTTTCTATCTGTGCTCGTTAGGAGACACTCCATTTTAGCTAGACGAAACCATATGAGCTGCTCTGTGCATCTGCTACAGTTAAGAACAGAGTTTTATTATATAAACAGCTTCCATGCTAAAGCTCTTTGAGAGAAGCATTTCAATGCTGGAAATTATCACGAACCAGCTGTAGACTGTGACTGAGATGCAGCCTTGCTGACTCCGACCTCCATTCTGCTATGGAAGATAACTGTGCACTGCGACCGGCTTCCTGACCCCTCAGACCAAGGTCTAGAGGTTAGACTATCCCAGTTGATCTAGCAGAATAATGCTATTGCTATGCTCTCTTTAGTATAGTGTCGGTACAGATAGTAGTAGGCAAACATTAGCAAAAATTAACATGATTACATTGTTCATCCTGTTTACCATTCTAACAATGCTGTTTACAGTAATATGTCTTTTCTTTCTGCTAATCGCAGCTAATGCTTTTTATGCAGGAATACGATCATTTCAATAAATGTTTGAAATTGCATTGCCTTATCTTTCTTGTGTTTACCTTGGGTGTGCAAGAGTGACAAACAAAAGGGTTAGATCTATTTCCACGGATTCCTTGGGAATCAGAGTGTCATGTTTGAGGTTGCTAACAACGCCTGTTACCTTGTTTGGTTTAGGGTTCGATGTGGTACTGTGAGCTAGCCGAAACCCACACCAACAGTCACGGATGGTATTTGTGGACTAGGTCTCTATACTATGCAGTTCGTGTTGGTGTTGATCTAAATCACAGTCCTGCTATATTTATAAGAACCGTATAACATGGCACCACCAACATTTTAGGTCAGGTACTTATTTAATGGGTCTCTTGAGTAGTTTTCTCAGGTATGCCCAAAGTTCCTTTTCACCTTTACACAGAGACGTCCATGGTGAAAAGGATCTATCCTCTTCCGCTTAAAAGAAAGTACCTATTTTTGCCTGTAGGTTGTTCAAGCTTGAACCTTTGAAAGGATCATCCCACTGTAGTATTTACCTTCTTTGAATTCCATTAATTAAAAATGGTAGCAGGATCCTAGTCAGACTAGTCAGAAAACATAATGACACCAGCAAAAAGTGGGGTTCCAGGCAACATTCCTGTAAATTGTAGACCAGCAATAACTGCGAACTTACATGGGCTCGTTAACATTGGTGGAGACGTCACCTTCGTGGTTGAGGCACACAAAGCTGATAAATGTCAAGTTTGCTATTCCTTTGTAACTTTCCCTGCAGTTGATGCTAACATACGCACATTTCATACATACACTGAAGCAGCAGTACTGCCTGCATACAGACCTTATGAGTACTTGTAAATACTACTAAAATTCCTGGAACATCAAACTTGGTTCCGAGGCACCCTCCCACACATGCCAGAAAATGTAAGACTGGATCCTCTCAGTAATGAAGGGGCAACCTGGCCAGTCTTAGTTGGCTACACACCATTTACAAATACAGCAGCCTTAAATATTGGCGCAGTACGTGCTTTATATAATCACTTAGTTAGACTATATAGACGTCTAATGCAGTATGTTATTCCCCGGCAAGGGCTGTTCAAGCTAGACAGCCACAGTTAGCTGTGCCTACCATTAGTCCAGTTACTGTTAACGCCTTGTGGGTTAAGTACCCACCAAATGGGAGAAAATTCTTTTTTGAATTGCAGAAAAGACAAACCAGCTTGAAGCAGTGTTTTCCCATACCAGACACCAAGATAAACTTAGAATTCTCATTATGTGTCTTCCACTTGGTATGGTTCCATGAATTGAAGATTGCGCGACATGGGGTACTGTTTTAGCTGCCACATATACCTTAATACACGGCACCCCATCATTTGCTGTTTTGCCGGAAGTGCTATAGCAAATTCAAAATGAATATAGGACGGCCCCTGTCTGGATTTAGGGATGAAATTAATTGGCAACTTTGCCCCAGTATCCTCAATGATTTTAAGTAACATTAAAGGGGAGGCTGCAATTTTGGCAATTACGTCAGTGGCTGGCAACTATTCCTGCAGCAAATCAGGAAAGCGGGCTACGAAAATTATTTCTGAGACCTGTGCATCTATAGGTCATGATAACTTGGAACCAGGCCTGGTTAAGGACAACTTAAAATTAAATCTGATTCAGATACCACCAAGCAGATACCAGAGTCTTCTAAAAACGCTTGGATAAAAACACTAAAAAAGATCAACAGAAAACACGGAGTGGATCTCTGCAAACAGGAGTCCAGTGAAAAACGTTTTAATTTACGTAACCGCGATACAATTGAAGAACTTGATGGGTATTAGTTTTCTGATACACCTCCCTCTCGTTCCTTTCAGGTCTCTTCAGACAAACAGTCACAGAGAGTGGGACGAGGCGAACACATACAGGAAGACTAGGTGAAACCAAAAAGTACTTGCAACGCTCTTCTGATGTGATCATGAACAAGGAAGAGAAACTTCCACAACAAAACTCAGACTTTAAAAAGAAGAAAGTGGCACAAATACTCAGGTTGCTTCTCCTGAACAAGACGTAAGCGAAAACCCTGCTTAACCACGCATCAGAAGTCGCGATAGTTTGCCAGAATTTTCAAGAGTTTCTGGTGGCAAGACAGACTGACTATATTCAAGTTGAAATGCCAGACCAGTGGCTGAGCTCTCCAGACAGACTATATGATTTGCACATCCAAATCGAAGGCTATACACCAAAAATCTATTTAAGTAATATTGTGGCATAATTTATAAAATATTTATGATATTCTCGTGGCTGAGGTAGATTGGCCATCTGAGTTTGTTAGAAAAGTCCCACAAGGAGAGGAGGTACTATTACCATCCTTTTCGGTTCTTGTTCCTGAGGAAGTAAAAGAAGCCCCGGAATGGGCTCTAGCACAAGCACCTGCATTATATCGCAATCAAGCCAGCTGGAATAAAGAATCGCCTTATCATATAATACTCATAAGGTCTAGCCCGCAAGTACAACCACTATACCCTCAGGAGGGAGGAATTTTGAAAATGTGTACTTGTCCAAGGGACAAAGTGCTACAATAATCTTCTAGCCCTGTAACGAAATCCATCTATACATACACACACTTCCTCCCTCTTCTCACTACACGTTCAAAAACCTCTTTTCCCCAGGTTCTGTGCCCCTTGCCCACTTTTACTACAGGTTCGCCTCCTCCTCACTCAGCAGAGGTATATGCCCCTTCTAGTCTCTCAACAGGCTCCACCCCCTCGACTCCAAATCACTCCCTTGTCAACTGCTGGTATGTTGTCCTCCACTCTTTGATCACATACTGCTCACTTTCTTTAACCCCTTTGTAATTTGTACTCCGCTAAGAGCTGTGAACAGTCCCTTTACCTTAACCACCCACTTTATTTTCTGCCATCGAGCAGCCCTGCAAACTGCCCACACTGTGACCCCAGCAGTGAAGACATGTTGTAAAGAGCTGCACAGGTCCAGACATGTACAGCCTTAATTTGACCTGTCATGACAAAGATTTCAACGCAAAAATAGCTGTTTCAAACTTGCATTGAAGAACCAACACTTTCAAATTCGCTTTTATGAATTCCAGAATGTTATTTGGCAAAACTACATGTAGGTACAGACAGGGAAGAAGATTAGTGATCGACAGGAACAGGCAAAGTGTCACAACAGAACCTGGGGGGCATCTCTTGGGGTTCAGGACTCACTTCAGCAGAAGACAGCAGTAGAGCTCAGGCAGGTCCAGTTGATGCTGGGCGGTTTTGCAAGGAGGCCTGTGGCAGCTTGTGGTGTCCGTTTAGCTCAAATGGGAGGTCTGCCAGCAGACCCCTGGAGTCCGTTTTGGGGAGCCTGTGTTCAAGGCAAGCAGGTCCAGTCTTCCTTCTTCAGACAGCAAGGCAGTGCTTCTTCTGAATCTTCCACAGGTCCAGTAGTGTTCTGATGAGAGATTCTGAAGGTGCCATTTTTATCTCCAGTGCCAGCCAGTGGGTGGGGAATTTCCCCTTTGTCTGACCTTCCCACTTTTCTGGGTTTGGTTCCAAACTGTATAGGGTAACACAGGGCAGACAGGTTTAGGTGTGAGCTGCATTTTTTATTGGCAGGGCAGGCATCCCTTAAACGTTAGGCAGGGGTGGACAAGCTTTGAGGCTACCCTTGGAAGCTCAGAAGGCTGAGTACAACCCCCTCCCAAGACATCCTGCTCAGGAGCTAAACACCCTGCACCACACCCAAAGCCATTTTTTGCCCAGGTCTGGAATAAATTCACAAAACGACACAGGAGAACCATTCTTAGTCATATGACTCTGTAGACTGACAGAAAATGCCAACTTCCTAAATTTAACTGAAACAGGGGGAGGGGAGACAGGGAGCTGGATTTAGGTCCAGTGGCTCGTGCTCCTGAATAGTAGATAAGTCACTAAAGAGAGTCACTGTTCCGGAGAAAAGAGTTGGGAAAGAAGAAAGTCATTTCTAGAGAAATGGAAAGGAGTCAATGAGACTTTCATTTGATGCCCTCACACACCCCGAAGGATATCATGCTTCATCATGGGGCGGTGCTCCTCGTCGGGCCTGCGCTGCAATGCCCTACGGGTCCCCCGAAGGGTCACTTTGTCGGAGATCTTTTTAGTGATCTAGCCATAAGGTGTGTGCAGGTCTGTGTGCAGTGTTATGTGAGAAGTGAATACTAAAAATGACTAGAGGGTATCTAAGGTAGACTAGTTTAATGAGGAGGATCCCTCTGTCATAGGTTAAAAGACCAAAGGGTTGTGTGCTGTTCCAGGGTAGTTATGACCCTCAGTAGCTAGACGGGTGCAGTGTTTGTTTAAAAAGGGGATGGGGGTCGACATGTTTCGCGCTGTAGTGTGGTCTCAGGAGGAGATCCTTCGCACTTCTTCAGGACCATGGGGGAGTGATGGAGGTGATAGGAAAAGGAGGTTATGCAGTGGCCTTATTGGATCAAGTAGTGCCACTCGGACCCAAGTAGTGGTCCTATCTATTCAAAATAGGCAGAGTGCGCCATAAGTCATAGTGCTTGCCGTCACAATAGTTTCATCGGAGGGACAGATTCTTGCACCTACCCGACCTCTCGCCAGTTCAGATTGCAGTGCCGTCCCGACGAGGAGCTCCGCCCCATGATGAAGCATGACATCCTTCGGGTGTGTGAGGGCATCCAGTGAAAGTCTCATTGACTCCTTTCCATTTCTCTAGAAACTACTTTCTTCTTTCCCAACTCTTATCTCAGGAACAGTGACTCTCCTTAGTGACTTAACTTCCTAAATGTGTTATTTTAAGAATAGTAACTTAAAATCGGACTTTACCATTCAGGGGTGTGGAATTTATTAAGATATCTACTTGTCTATGGAATAGGTTGCTTCATAAATCTACTTGTCCTGTAGCAAAATCCACCTGTCCCTTTGGTGCCATGTAGTGTGGTGACAAATTATGGCAGCAATCTCATTATATAAGAGCTCTTATATAGCCTCTCTGATTATGCCAGGGCTCATACCATAGTAGTGTTTGAATACTTGCACTCCCCTTATGTTGCCACGTTTCCCCAGATCTACATACTGGGGCTGAAGGTAGTGGTAAGCAATAGTTCTAGAGTTAGAATGCCCTTTTGAGTCTGTGCAAACTTACTAACATGCATGTTTTAAGGGCTTTCAACAACTCTTCTCTAATCTTTTCCCATACTGAGAAATGTTGGAAATATACTCCTGACAATGGCAGACGCAAACCTTCTTCCAGAGTTGGGGAAAAAGTGGTTGGAGGGAAAGTGAACTTGCAAACACTCAGATTTTTGCATGAGCAAATCTACACATGCACATTTGCTCATGCTAAAATGCAGTTCACAAATATTTTCTAGGAGTACTATTTCTTGTCCTACTTCTGTAAATTCTTGGGAATTCCCGAATGCCGTATAGCTGCACTTAATGCAAGGACAGATACCATGGGTGCACTTTTGAGACTTTCTTTAATAATTGGGCCTCTAATTTGGTCTGGCGTTGACCATGACCTTTTGCGTTTATTAAAATTCTGTCTCTCCCTGTATCGGCTGGCTTCACTGTGAGTGACAGCATTCTGCTCTCTCACCAGGAGCATATCGGCACACAAAGCTGTTTTGTTCAGTGCCAGTAACTACTGTGGCAGTGTGTGCTTTTTGAGACCAAAAACTATTTTTGCTTTTGCCAATGTTTGTTATAATGGTGAGGGCCCGGCAGCTCCCACACCAATAAGGTTTTACAAAAACCATGCCAAAACAATTCACACATTGACAAAACTAAAAAGCTGACCACCAATTTCAGACCTACTAGCTTTGTCAATGCTTGTTTACTTTTGTTTCGCATAATCTTATTGAAACTGGGTATAATGATTTTCCATTATGAATATTTTTGTGAAATACTAGCATGCATCAATACATGTTACTAAATGAGGTTGCAAAGAAATGGTACCTGACGTTTTACTGTAGTTTAGCGAAATGTTTTTTCCTGCTTTCCTTTTTTTATGAACATTTTATTTTGAAAGCAAAGAATCCTCAATCTTGCTTTCAAACTTCTGCAAATATTTGCATAAAATCAGAGAGCATTCTGGGAGCATTATACATAGCCTGATATTGCTAAACTTTGAAAATATGTGTACACATTTTTGTACTGGAACCACTGTTAGCAGTGCAGTCAGAGCTCACTACATTTACTTAGAGCGCTCACCCTAATAATAAAGGCTTTCAATTAAGGAACCATAGATACAAGTTTGAACAGCATTAACATATGGACAAAAATATTACCTTAACTGCAGACAGTGCCCTTCCCTGATCCATAATGTGATACTGCAAACTGGCAGCCAAAGGGTTTGTGCTGCAGGGGGCTGAGCCTACTTGTCCCAAGGACAAAATACACATGTAAACTTGTTGGCCTTGACCCCAAACAGTATGCCCTGGGCGTCGGGCTATAGGAATTCCACATCCTTGACCATTACAATTCATTTGAATGGAAATAGCATTCCTCTATTCTATCTGGTCCTAAACTGAAGTTATCATTTTTTAAGTGTAATAAGGTAACTCTGTATTAGTATAATGGAGAGATAGCCTTACAGCAGTGAATAACAACTTTAAGAGTTTTCACTGTCAGGGTGTAAGACTTAGATAAGCATGCGCTACTTTTGAAATGCCATGCGCCCTGCCTTTGGGGCCTACCTTAGGGGTGTCTTAAAGGAAGGGTTAGACCTGGCAAATGGTTAATTTTGCCAGTTCAAAATGGCAGTTTAAAACTCGACTACAGGCTGCAGTGGCAGGCCTTAGACCTATTTTACAAGGCATTTAATTTACAGTTCCTGGGTACATGTAGTACCATAAACTAGAGATTTACAAGTAAATTAAATGTAACAATTGTGTAGGCCAATTTTACCATGTTTTCAAAGGAGAGCGCAAGCACTTTACCACTAGTTAGCAGGAATAACGTACAAAGGAACGCAAAAGTCAGGGGTGGCCCTGCAGGGATGCCCAGATCCAACAGAGTCTTAAACTTTTTCACAGATGGTACTACATCCTGCTAACCATGAGGGAGCTAGGCCCAGCGAAACTGGCCAGATGTTGGAAGAATTGTGGTAGTTAAGATGACCAATTGTAATTCTGTTGGGGATCTCGGAAACTTATGGACTGTTGGCAACCGCTTACAGCAGTGCTTTTGGTAATATGAGACCAAAGGATATTGAAGAAAACATTTATTTAACACGTTTTCAAGATGATAGTGTTGAGGACTCTGCACCACTAGCATGTTAAAGTAACCTTTCCCTTCCGTTGTTAAAAATGCCTTTCATAGGGATAGTGAGTCTATGGTAAAACGAACACTCCTGACTGTATATTAAAGTTTGTTATATGCATCCCATAGTATACATAATACATGCACTGAGAGGGAAGTAGGTAGTGGTGGCCGGTAAGGTTTGGAGGGAGGGGGGGGGCAGACGGGACACACTCTCACGCACACTCACACATACCACTCAACGCAATGTATTCACACGCACGCACACCATCCATTCACAGCACTCTTCACCAAAGATTCATACATACACGCACGCACACAAACACATCTATTCACAACACTCTTCACCAAACATTCATACATACACGCACGCACACAAACACATCCATTCACAACACTCTTCACCAAACATTCATACATACATGCACGCACCAAACAGTTTAAAAGAAAAACAAACGCCTGCAGCCAGCTCTGCCTCGAAGGTTCCAGGAGGCTTGGGACTGCTGCCTTCCCTCTGAGGGAAGGCAGCAGTCCCAACGTCATCACAGAGTGGGATGGGGTCAGTGAGACTGCTGACCCCACCCCACTCTGTGATGAAGTGTCACTGATTGACACTCGACCCTGGGTGCTAAACTGAAGCGCCCAGGTGCGAGGCAATCAGTGACGCTACCCCTCGTCACTGAGGGGAGGGCCTCGGGGACCTTTGCTAACCTGAGGACGACACGCCCACTGGAGCTGTGACTTCCTCAGCCCAGCAAAGTTCAGCTCAGGCAGCCAGGAGCCTGCGCTAAATGCACATGTCTGGCTCCTGGCTGCTTGAACTGAAAGTGAACAGTGTCTGTCAGGCTGACCTTTGTGCAGCCTGACAAACACGGTTCATGAGGGGCGAAAGGTGGAGGGGCGTGGCCCCTCAGCCCCAACAGACCGGCCGCTCCTGGTGGAACTTAGCAAACATTTCTGGTTTTTCTAGGCCTTTATGTTTGAATGAAGCAGAACCAACTCTTCCCAGGTTTCCTTAGGGCATTGCAAATGGTTGTTTAAATTTTGGTTGGAGCAAGAGACAAAATTAATAGAAGTTAATGCAGTTCGAGCACTTGGCGACAGTGGAATGTTGTTTCCAACAAAGATGTCTGTAGACTGACTCTGTACTAAGTGCTCATAAGTAGCAGATGGAAGGTAATCAGAGTGGGCATCTGGTATGAACTGAAAAAGGGCAGCACTGCAAGATGTTTTGCAACCTAGGTAAAAAAAACTTTTAACTTTGTTTACTAATTCCAATAAAATGTTTCAACAAAAAGTGGTTTTAAGTTTATTTTGTAATTACTCTAAATATCTGCCTGAGCCCCGTATATAATTCTGTGAGGCCATAAATATTTATTTTTGGATTTGTGTTTAATCCACGCTAAGCCTTTGGTGAACAGGGAGGGACCTTTTTTCCAATAATGCCTGTACTGAAGTATGGTGAAGAATGTTAACCCTAGTTATCTGATTTCCAGAAAGGTTAGGAACATTTTGTCAATTGTGTAGTGCCAGGCAGGAGCTTCGAAGACTTTATGCTGTTTGATTGTAGCTAGATTTCGTTACTGTAGTTAAGTGGCCACAGTGATTCCAAGTTGAATGTTAGCAAAGTTATAATGGAGGTGTTGAGTGGAGCCGCACATAGACTTTGTTACAGCAGCCCTGATGGGATATTGTCATCACTTGTAGCAAGATCAACTTTTGTGATGGGAGGTGCCGTGAAAGACTTCCTTCAGAATCCACATAATGTAGATGATGTGCTTCACCACAATGACCTGCAGCACAAATGAGAGATCACTGTTGAAACTGATGTCTCAAAGTGTGAGTGTGTGTGTGTCTGTCTGTCTGTCTGCTAGAGACTTCTAACCACAGATTCCTCTCCTTGTGAATTTCCCACAGGTGCCAGACAGGATCTGGAAGATTTTCATAGAAACTCCCTTGTGTGCCAGTAGGTGTCATTATGTGGCTCTGCGCAGGGCCCGTCCTTCCCTGGATGTGACGTTCTGGTCACTATATCTGCGAAAACTTCGCACGCTGACATCAGTTCCTTTCTTTTTGCACCTTCTGACGCAGATCCAGAGCTTGCTTCCTCAAATCTGTCAGACTTGATGGAGTTTTTTCCCTCACAATTTCCAGTGTGCAAAGGCCATGTCCCCTCTTAAAACTACAGGATTTACTTCCTAGAAGAACTGCCACAAGCAGATGTCAGTGATGGACACACAGGAGATCTGTCCCTGCTGTCTGCGCTTCAAGCATGATTATGCATTGTTCAACAAATGCTTCTGTATGAATCACAGTCAACTGTGAATGCGAATACAGAGTTGTACGTCGTGGTACATCGACAGAAGTCGAAAAAGGGCCAGTTCTGGTTAAGTGCAACTTTATGATGATGAGAACCTCTTTCTGGACTTGCAAAACACCAGTGTCCTAGATGCCTCCCCTGACACTGGCCTGCACTCGCCTCTTCCAAATATAGCCACACAAGAGTCTGCCTTCTTTGCCACAGGGCTAAGGAGGGTGGCCGAAGTCTTGGACCTCACATTACCCACCACTGAGATAAAAACCAATGTTTCGACAAAAGGGCTTCATCTTGGACAAATAAACCAGGAGGCTCTATTGCCATTCAATGCGGCCCTTACATGCACAGTTAGGCACCTGGGGAAAACCAGTATTTTTCCCTCCAGTCAAAGGACAGATCGCAAGGTGGCATAGGTGTGCTCCTGAGGATCCTTTCTTCCTTCCTCCTAAAACATCCATAGATCCAATAGATCGTGCCTAGACACAACCAACTGCCTGGGCAGTCAGCTCCACCGTGGTGGTTAGGTGCCATGCTTGGATTTGTTCCACCTGATTCTCAAGTGACATCCAGCAATTGCTGAGGGATATGCCATTCAATGGGAGCCATATCTTCAGAGACCAGGCGTATTAGGCCCTATATTGTTTAAAAGAGAGTAAGGCAACGGCACACTTTCTTGGGCATGATCCGCCGGTGTGCCAGTCCTCTCAACAATTTCACCCCTTTCAAGGCTTCAGGAGGGGATATCAACAGAGGTAATACCAGAACGTGCCTCATCAACAACAGAAGGCCCCCCAGTCCTCTTGAAGTAGAGGCAGGGGATCAGGATGCCAGCGTCCAGGACCCTGGGGGCAACGATCCACTGAAACCCAAGCTGTCCCCTCCAGCGGCAAAACCACTTTAAGTCAACATTGCACGATCGCCTGGTGAGAGGTTGCATCACTGTTTACCTTCCTGGGTAGAGGAGCATCACATCCGAGCAATGGGTGCTCTAGATTGTGAGAAACAGTTATTCTCTGCATTTCCTGTCACATCCCTTAGATATGCCACCCACACCACAACACCTCTCGGAGGACTACTTGTTCATACTCTGAGGGAAGTTCAGGCTCTCCTGGCCATAGGAGCTGTAGCGATTGTACTCGTACCAGAGATCAGAACTGGCTTTTATTCCTGTTATTTCCTCCGGCTGAAAAAGGATGGAGACATTCGCCCCATCCTAGATCTTTGTCCTCTGAACTTTTTCTTTGAGAGGACTAGTTAAAAAGGCTCACTCTGGCCCAAGTTCTGTCTGCTTGGATCCAGGAGGCTGGATGGTAGTGTTAGGTTTGCAGAATGCTTATTTCACATTCCTGTCCTGCAATCCTACAAGCGTTACCGGTGGTTTCAGGTTACTCAAGAGCACTTTCAGTTCTCTGTGCTCCTCTTTGGCCTTACCAGTGCACCTCGGGAGTTCACAAAGGGGGTGGTGGTGGTTGCACCCATCTGCAGAGGTTGGGCATACCAGTTTTTCAATACCTCAACGACTGGTTGCTGAAGGCAGGCTCGCCTCAGACAGTCGTACAACACCTCCAGACGAAGGCCGACTTATTGACATCTTTGGGCTTTTCCTTAAAGGGCCTGAAATCACAACTGACTCCTTCACAGCTTCTCCCCTCTATCTGAGCCATCCTGTATACAGTGCTGCTCCAAGCCTTCCCTCTGCCCCAGCAAGCCCAGGACATTCCAGTTATGATTTTGATGTTCCAACTTTTGACCTAGGTCTCAGGGAGAGCTGGAGCTACTCTGATGCTTCATCTCCTCTTGACCGCCTGCATCCTACTTGTGGATCATGCTAGGTGGAACATGTGGGCTGTGAAGTCTGTGGGCTCGGCACCAAGCTAAGCTTTCAGATTCCATCCTGGATGAGCAGGAGAATGCCATGTGGTGGCTGCTTGACCACAATTGGACAGGGAGCAGATCCCTAGCCCACCCAGAACTAACGATTATGACGGATGCATTATTGCTGGGATCTGGAGTTCTTCTGCGAGAAATGAAGATCAGAGGATTCTGGTCTCCGGTGAAGACCCACCTCCATATCAGCTTGTTGAAGTTGCAGGCGATTCACTTGGTACTGAAGGTGTTCCTTCCAGCCATCAGGGAAGAACCGGTATAGGTGGTCACAGTCAACAGAACCTCCATGTGGTACTGCAACAAACGGGGCGGTGTAGGGTTGTGGGTCCTGTACCAGGAGGCTCTACATCTATGGAAGTGGCTGGATGCTCAGTGCATCTCTCTGAGCACCCAGCAACTGACAGGATCTTAAACTCCAGAGTGGACAAACTCAGCCAACATTGCCTAGTGGATCAGGAGTGCCAGTTACACTCTGAGGTGGCAAGGGGTGTCTTCCAACAATGTGGGAACCTTGGCTCGATCTGTTCGCCCCTGTAGAGAGCACGCGTTGGAGTTCTCAAGGCAGTTCTCCCTCGGAAATGTCTTCTGCCTGAACTGGGGCATGAGACTCCAGTACACTTTTCAGCCCCTACCTCTCCTGCCCAGAGTATTAAAAAAAATCAAGAAAGACCAGGCCCAGTCTATTCTGGTGACTTCGGACTAGATGAGTGTGGGACCCATAACTTCTAGCCATGAACATATATCCTCTGATTCAGCTGCCCCTTGGGGAGGACCTCCTTTCGCAACAGCAGGGGCAAGCTTTGCACCGGAGTCTGCACATCCTACACCTCCACGCATGGAGATTGAACGGCGACAGTTGGTGGCTTCTGAGCTTGCTCCCAAAGTAGTTGGTGTCATCCTGGCAGCCAGGCGTCCTTCCACCAAAGCTGTATATGCAGGACGCTGGGAAACGTTTGTTGTCTGGTATAACTCCTGTGACATTCAGCCTTTTAAAGCAAAGTTGTCTGATGTTATGTTGGTTAGTCTCTCCTCAGCCCAGCAATGACTTGCTGTGGCGACAGTTAAGGGTTATCTTTCGGCCCTTTTGGCCTTCCTGCAGTTACCCGATCAGCCATTCCTTTTTAAATCACCAGTTGTGATGTGTTTCATGAAAGCCATCATGTTGCCACCAACACCTTTTGTAATGCCGCTGTGGTACCCCAATTTAAACCAATGTACAGCTGTCCTATATGCCTTTTGACCATAAAGGCTGTGTTCCTCATCGCTTTTACCTCTGCACGAGTGAGTGTACTTCAGGCTTTGTCCATTCAGCAACTTAAACATATTTCTTTCCAGACAAACGTGGCTTTGTTGCCATAGGTAGTTACACCTTCCATTTAGAATAATCCATTGCTTTGCCGTCTTTCTACGCACTATCTGATCAATCCGAGAAAGATGAGCGTCTCTGCCATCTTTGTCATAATAGAGCCCTCTGGTTTTTTGTAATCGATTGAAACAGAGACCATTGATTAGATGACCAACTTCTTTTAAGCTTCTCTCGAGCCAAAAGGCTGAGAGCAGAACTAAAGGGAACCTTCTCTCAACAGATTGTTTTATTAATAAGAGATCTGCTATGGGCCAGCCAAGAAGCATCCCCCAGAAGACTTGCATGCTCATTTCACCAGAGAAAAGGCTGCTACCAGCTTGCTGGCGCTTGGCGGGTCAGTCTTGCACATCTGCCTGGCTGATTCATTCCACAGACCCACCACCTGGGGAGTTATTGATTTGGTATCTATTCATAATGTAAGAAGGCTCCATCAGAAGAACAAGTTGCTTACCTTTGGTAAAGCTTTTTGTAGTAGAAACTCTATTTTACCGCAGATTCCTCAATGACTGACAATCCTTCCCATTCTATGGAATGGACTCATACAGCACATTAATAAGATGCCAAAATTAGAGATCTGCACACTGGCATATTCGGAGTTCTGTGGGCTCCGCGTCCGGCGTAGACAAAGGTCAGAAAGAAACTGACAATAGCGCATGGAGGTCGCGGAGATATGGTGGGCCCATTGTTCTGGCTGGGACAGAACCGAAGTACAAGATGCCACCTACCGGCGTTCAAGGAATTTGCTTTCAAAACTGCTGGATCCAGTCTAGTGCCTGCTGGAAATGTATTAGGTGAGGAATCTGCGGTTAGAAAGTCTCTCAACCAGAAAAGATATTCCCAAAGGTAAGTAACTTTTTTGTTTTGTACCCAAAAAAGAAAGCTAGCTAATAGTTGTACCAAGGAGGGTGTTAGGGAAACAGTCATTGGGTCTAGGAGTAAGACCTTTATTTTTGGAGGCTCGAGACACAGACAATTAAGCTGTATTTGGCTGTTTATTCGCGCAACATTATGTGGGTTATTAGCTGATTCTGTCCCTTTCCTGTCTACCTACATCATTTCTCTACTGCTTTGTAGCTAAGTTCAGTTTGAAGAGGTTGCATTACATATATGCAAAACTTTTCATAATTGAGTTGCATTTGTTGGTCATCTGTTGGGAGCAGCTAGGTTGTATTGCCTGGGAGTTGTGTACATATTTAGCAATGTCCGCAACTGGCTGAAGATTGAGGCACGCACCACAAGCTTTCGTGAAGGATAACCAAAATTTGATGAAGATTCTATTATGCAGAACTAGTGACTCATCTTTGGCAGTTTTGTCTTAAGAAACCACGATTGTTTTTTCAGGGAGGGGGAGGCAAGTGTTGGATGCTTTTAATGGCTTATTTATGGAGCACCAATGAAATATTCCACAGATGCTGGCAATTTGATGAAACGTTGACTCAACTGACCTGTTAATTTATTACACCCGACTCCAGAATTGCGATGCTTTTATTATCAGCATTCCCAGGCAAAGCACATAAAGGATTTTGGCAAATATTAAACCATATAGTTCGTTCCAGCATGTCATTGATCCTTTGAACCAGCAGCTGTAAAGGACACTTATCGAGAAAGGAAGTGATTCCAAAAACCACAGTGGCAGAGTTTGATGTCAGAGTTGGTTGTCTTGTGAAGCAGTTTGTACCTTTGATGTTATATAATATTTCACTGAAACATCACTCATTTCTTCTAAACTTATGATACCTCTGTCTCTTGCAGGTTTGCGATTGGTTGTACCCTCTCATGTGTACCCAGTCACCAGTTCTGCGTTACAACACTGGAGTGTACATGTTTCCAGACGTGATGTCTCAAGTTGTTGGCTCTTATGTGGGAGTAGTACTGTCTGCAGAGCTTCCTGCAGCTGACAGAGAACTTTTTGAAGACCTTTTAAGTCAGATGTCGGACCTGAGAGTCCAGGTACTGAACAGTGTTTTTCTTTAACTTTGAAGGCCTGGTGCCGATAAACCAAGGCATAACAAAAATACACTTTCTAATACAGTCAACTTAACGTAATATGCAAAATAAACCTTTGTCATCTCCTTAATTCAAAAAGTCCACAAACGGTTGTACATGTCTGAATAGCACTTAACTTAGTTTACTGTATAAACAATCCCTACTACCGAAGAAAAGTCCTATGGAGTTGTCAGAACAACAAAGGGTCGTATCTCATTTATAATCCCATTTCGACAAATGTTAACCATTATAACAAGCATTGGTAAATGCAATAGGTTTTGCCTAGGTGATTAATATATATATGTGTATATATATATATATATATATTTTTTTTTTTTTAGTTTTAGCTTGGTGAGCAGTTGTGCAATATAATTTAAAGGAACTCCTAGTTCTAAGACATGAGGAGCATGACAGATTCAAAATTGTGTTTTTGTTGCACCTGTGCAAAGCTTACATAACGTGGCCGTGGACACAAAATGTGCACTTGTTTAATCTAACGCGTGTGTGAAATCAGTCTAACACAAGTCGTTGCACTGATGCAAAGCACGGAAAGTCATCCCTGGTGAATATTTCACTTGACCAGTTACAAATATAATCTAAAGGACCCTGTTGCAACCTAAGGGGTTTTGCAAATATGAGAATACATGAGCGTATAAAAGAAGGAAGGCAAACAATTGTACAGTTTGTACAAAAAATAACAAGGCAAACACTTCCATCGAACATACACGAGGTCAAAGACGCAAGTGTATTCCTGTGGCTTTCAGTATGCTCTCAAAAAACACTCTTACAACTGGTTGACTGGATTTTTCGACAGGGCACTGCTATGCAGCAGGAAACACAGAACTCCAGTAAGTGCTTTTATTTCAGCTCTGGAGATTCACTAGCACCTGACCCATCCTGGAGTTAATAAGTTGAAACCAAAGTCCTCTCGCTGAACTTTTCGTTGTTTTATGGTTAGCTGTTGAAGTTGCTCTCTCGGTAGAACTTTTGTTGAGAGGAGTGTATGACATTTGCCCGTTCGTTATTAAATGTGGCCTTCACTCTTTTTATTTCCCTCCAAATTCTTCGCTATTAAACATTTTTTGGCTGGATGCTTTTCCCAATAACTGCAGCAAACTTTTCCCCTAGTTTCGGCGCATTTAATGCCCCTCCGAATCAAAGCGCGGGTCCTTTGAAGAAGGTGTGTAATTGGAGTTTGAGACACGTATGGAATTCCCAGTTGTCTTTAAAATGAAAAGTAGCATTTGGCAGGTCACTTAGAAGTGCAGCAGGTTTAAATTCACTGGAACAAACGGCCATCCCTCCTCCTTTCTGGCTAAAGAACAACGCTCTCATATAAACAGGGTGATAAACAATGTAATTTAGTTCAAATTTTTTGTTGAAAAACATACTGTTGTATTCCTCTTAGGGTGTCCATACACGGGCTTTCCTGTATCATGTCCTTATATAGGCACAATTCGCCCTGCCCTTATATAGGCATAAAATCCCAGTCCTTATTTAGGCATTAAACCGTGCACTCCAAATACAGGCATGGTCTCAGACATCCGTCCACCCTAACGTCACAACGAGTTCTTGAAGAACAGACCCTTAGGCTTGGGGAGTTTCCCTAGCACAGGACTATTGATTTCTTCAAGGACTCATCTATTATGCATGAACCGTTATACCTTGGGGGTTCATTCATGACGTCTTCCGCTGTCCGATTCACGTCAATGCTAACATTCTGAGGTACCTCTCAGGTATAAATATACCTTCCCTAGCCCTTGTAAATCAGAGGAGACCTCGACTTCAGAGGAGCCCGTTTCCCGGCCTGACGCACTGAGAAGACGCTGTCATCCTTGCACGCAGAGAGTCCAGCTTCCAGTGATCTGACTTCCCTCGCGGGGTGTTGGAGTTCGAGTCTGGCAAGAGATTCCCACCTCTCTCATTCTTAAGGTATGGAGCTGACTAGAAACCTAGAGGGACTCTTGGCATACTTGGCATACTAGGCATACTAGGCATAACATACTCTTAGTATACCATAGTAAGGAATACTTCACCTACTTCATACCTCTCCCTACACCTAGGACAGGTTAGGTACATTGGGGTAGAACTAGCTTAGAAACGCATCGTATGAGTACTCGCATTTTTAGTCTATGTTATTTATGTAAATGAATATCTGCTAAAGATCATGCTAGCGCAGCATTATTTATTTCTACTGCTTACGCTGTACATTATTTATCTTGCATACTGTCTTATGATCGTAACAGCACATTTAACTTACACGAGAAACAAGACTGTTCAATAAATCTTTTATTGAAACGCCCGTCTATTCTTTCTGTGTAACTTTGAGGAAAACTAAGTATGCACGAGTGAGCTGAGTGAAATAGTTATCTATTGTTTCCACGACTCTGGGACACGTTCTGATTCTAAAGGGAAACAAAGTTGTCATGTTTTGCGGCTGCCAGAAACTACTCCCTTCTTGTTTATCAAGGAGTTTCTAGTGGCCTCTGAGCTAGCTGGCACAAGTAATTAAGTTTAATATACTCGATAGGGACATACTGCCCTTAGTCCTATGTCAAACCTATAGGGGATATTATTCCAATGCGCAGAGCCTATTAGGGAAATAGGAGCTACACTACAATACACCCGAACACAACTAAAAGAGTTAACGTTTGGTAGAAAATGGCATTTCGAAATCACCAGGAGATTATATTCACACATCTAAAGCTGTAATATTGCTATTTCCTGTTGTCTGCTGTTTGTTATACTAAGTGTGCACATGCGCACACACAAACAGACTCTCACTACTGCAATAATGAATAAATGTACATGGCCAGCTGTTTAATAAGTAGTAACACAGGATGGAAGAAACCCTGCAGCACCTAAACGCATGCATCCAAACATGCACATATATTCACAAATGCCAATTACTCCCATACTAACTGGAACGCGCTAACATACACAGAAATCCACACGCTCGAGTCCGTACAGGCACACTGAAAATCACGAACATGAACGGCCGCAAAACCACCCGACAAACACATAGACATAGCTAGCACACTAAAAAGCACGCACATAAACAGACACTAACCCTTCACAAATATACACATACGCATATACAAAGATGCCCAAAAATGATTTTTCGTGGTCAGATTGATTAAACATGCTCTCTGCCTCCATCTGCTGGCCATCCTGTGTAACGCATTGACTTTCTATCGCCACTGCCAGTGAACCCTTCTCCGAAGTTGATATGCAAGTAGTTTTAATCTAACGGTTTGAAACAAGAGGCTGCATCCTCACACCAAATTCACAAGGCCAGCTGCTCCATAAGAGGCCAAGCAAGAGGAGGATGGGGTGAAGGAGAGGGAAAAACATGCTGCGGACATGCAGCAGGCTTGCATAAAAAAAGTTCCACACAAAACCCGATGACCACAGTACTTCGGCGACGGGAACTGATAAGAGCCCCTTTTAAGATATATTAATACAATAGATTACACACTGGCGAAACCTAAAAATGTTATGAATGCTATTGATGACTTGGATAGGAGAAGCCTTAATTAACTGAGGAAAGCTGCTTGCTGCACGTTGACATGATGGATGATTGGATCTCCACTTTCATTTTAAGGATGGCAAAGATATTTATCTTCGTTTTTTACTGTAGTGCCTTTATGTGAAGTGCAGACCAAACGTAGGCATTGCATAGACCAAAGGAAAAAAACCACGACTGGTGTATAATGCTGTATTATACTTAGGTGATGGCAGTCAATGATGTCAGTAGATATTATTTATACATTTATATAACATAACAAAACATATCTAGGTAGCCATACTAGCATGTGAATTAGGGGGCATTTTTCAACATGTCTTCTTTTTAACACACTGTCTTACATTTGGAAGGCAGAAATGCATAGAAAGACAACTGGTAATAACACTTGTTCTACTATCCTGTGTTTCCCCCCAAGTCTCCTGATAAAAACTGTACCTTACTTGTGTGGGAAGGTCTAGTGCACTCGGCAGGAAACGGGTGAAAACGCTACATGGACACATCACATTTGTTCACTGAAAAACTTTTTTTGCAATGTGCATAGCTGTGGATTTTGAGCCCTAGCTCAGCCGGCATCTAGGGAAACCTAGCAAACATGTAAATTTTTTAAAAATAAACACCCAGGTAAATCTAGGATGGGGTTACTTGTGTGGGTTTCACCAGGTTCTGTTACCCAGAATCCCTTGCAAACCTCAACATTTGTAAAACAACCACATTTTCCTCACATTTCTGTGATGGAAAGTTCTGGAATCTGCAGGGAACCACAAACTTTCACCCACCCAGCATCCCCCCAAGTCTCCCGATAAAAATGGTACCTCACTTGTGTGGGTAGTCCTAGTGACTGCGACAGGAAACGGCCCAAAACTCAACGTGAACACATCAGATTTTTCCACAGGAAACTGACCATTTTTTTGCAATTTGTCTAGCTGTGGATTTTGGGCCTAGCTCAGTCAGCACCTAGCGAAACCTAGCAAATCTGTAAAAAAATTTAAAACTAGACACTCCGGGGAATCCAGGATGGGGTGACTTGTGTGGCTCTCACCAGGTTGTTACCCAGAATCCCTTGCAAACCTCAAACTTTGTACAACAAAACACATTCTCCTCACATATCCATGATAGAAAGTTCTGGAATCTGCAGGGAGCCACAACCTTTCACCCACGAGCATTCCCCCAAGTCGCCAGATAAAAATGGTACCTCACTTGTGTGGGTAGGCCTAATCCACACGACAGGAAACGGCCCAAAACGCAACGTGGACACATCAGATTTTTCCAATGTGCCTGTCTGTGGATTTTGGGCCCTAGCTCACCCGGCACCTTGGCAAACCTAGCAAACCCAGGTCATTTCTGAAAACTAGACACCCGGGGAGTCCCAGGATGTGTGGCTTGTGTGGATCCCCTAAAGCTTTCTTTCCCAGAAACTCCTGCAAACCTCAAATTTAGCTGAAAAAAAAATCACATTTCCCTAAAATATTTGTGTGAGAAAGTTGTGGAATCACCGGGCTAGCACAAATTTCCTACCACCCAGCATTTCCCCAAGTCTCCTGAAGAAAATGGTACCTCACTTGTGTGGGTAGGCCTAGTGCCCGCAACAGGAAATGGAAAATTATCGATCACAAAAAGACCTGGTCTTGTGAGAGTCACCTGCGTTTTTGGTCCTGGGCTTGGCGGCCATGCAGGGAAACCTGCCAAACCCAGACATTTTATAAAACTAGACCCCCGGGGGAGCCCAAGGATGTGTGGCTTGCATGGATCTCCCAACGTTTTCCTACCCAGAATCTCATGCAAACCTAAACTTTTGCTAAAAAAAAAGCACATTTTCCCTACATTTCTGTATGGGATCACCGCACCGGCACGAATTTCCTACCACCCAGCATTCCCCTTGGTCTCCCGATAAAAATTATACCTCACTTGTGTGGGTGGGCCAAGACCCTGTGACTGGGAAAGGTAAAAAACGTAGAGATTGAGGGGCTAGCACAGCGAGTTCTAAACCTTCGGTGGTGCCTCCCTTGGGGGCTTATGGGCTTAAAAATACAAGGCCTATCTGCCCCCAATGGGGACAGAAACAGCCAGAACATTCACCCCCAAAAGGGGAGCGACTCTTGCCCAAAGGGCCACTCCCCAAAACATTTTTAACTACATACAAAAAAATCCCTGGTGATCTAGTGGCTTCTGCAGATGGGCCTAAAAATATAAGGCCAATCTGCCCTCAAGAGGGGCAGAAATGGCCACAACATTCATCCCCAAAAGAGGAGTGACCCTTGCCCAATGGACTACTCCCTAAAACGTTTTTCACCATATACAAAAAAATCCCTGGTTGTCTAGTGGCTTCTCGCCCCTTGGGGGCAGATGGGCCTAAAAATATAAGGCCGATCT
The DNA here is from genome assembly GCA_963921515.1 of Calotriton arnoldi. Lineage (NCBI taxonomy): Eukaryota > Metazoa > Chordata > Amphibia > Caudata > Salamandridae > Calotriton > Calotriton arnoldi. The sequence continues at coordinate 1,337,651 of CAWUFW010003582.1, read as the reverse complement.
GCCCACAAGGGGGGCAGGAATGGGCAAAACATTCATCCCCAAAAGGGGAGTGACCCTTGCCCTAGGGGCCTCTCCCCAAAACATTTATAATTGCATACAGAAAAATCCCTGGTGGTCTAATGGCTTCTGATCCCCTTAGGGGCAGATGGACCTAAACATAAAAGGCCGATCTGCCTCCAAGGGGGGCAGAAATAGCCAAAACATTTATCCCCAAGGGATCGCTCCCCGTAATTATTAAAAAACGAATCCCTGGCTTCTAGTGGGTTTCAACCCCCCCGCCCCTCGGGGGCTAGATCGGCCCAAAAAATGGCCGATCTCGCCCCAAGGGGGGCCGAAACACAGGAAAAAGGAAATTACCCCTATGGGAACGACCCTTGCCCAAGGGGTCGCTCCCAAAATGCGTAAAAATAAATTCCCTGGCGCCTAAACGGCTGAATCAATCCCCAGAGGGGCCGAAACACGGATACACATACCCCCAGGGGAGCGACCCTTGCACTGTGAGCGTGCCAATGTCATCCAATTGCTGAGCAAAGGGTTGGGGGTGGCAGCGGGAGCACTTCCGCTGCCATCCCCAGTGGGGGCATTTAGGGGGTGGCCCACGGGGGGCGCCAGTGCTTCCCCCGTGGGCCAGTGCCAGAACGTAATGGTTACGTCTTCAGCACAGCAGCTCCGCTGCTGAGGACCTAACCATTACATCCTTTGCACACAAGGGGTTAAGAAATAGAATGCAAACACCCAAGATGGTATTGATTGCTGGCTGAGCTTTGCTATTGTGTTTTAAACTATGAGCACCAACATTGCATCCGTACAGCCTCAGATTTGCCAATAGTGCTTAGTCGTCTTGCATTGGAATCTGTTTTCTTAAGAAGGCATACATCAGCTTTGAGATGCAACAATATTTCTTATATGACTTCAATAGCAGCCACGTAAAGTGATTATGTCCATACTTACTCTAGATTTTGTCTGTTTAGAAGGCCTAAAATTGATGAAAACACCAGCCGCAGTATCAGCAGTAGTACCCATTTGGAAAACAAAGTTCAGGGCACCAAACACAGCCACTGCCTGCCTCACAGACAATTCCAAGCTAGACTTTGATATATCATGTTCAGGTCAAGGAAGCCAATCACGTCTTCCTCTGCACCTCTTGAAAGGGATGGAAAGCATAATGATAATTTGGCCCATAGAGCAGTTTCCTTGGCAGCTACATCAATAAAAGTCCCAGATTTCTTAGCAATTCTAGGCTATGATCGCCAATTGTGGCATGACATCTAGTTACTAACTAACCTCATACCACAGGATAAGAGGGATATGGTCTTTGAAGAGGGCACAACAACTTCAGCAGCCATGGTTGGTGCAGGAATGGATGTTTCCAACATACGTTTTTGCCAAGAGAAAGGAGTGGCTGGTTTAAGAATGCATAGCTGGCTGCTATCAACAGCATTTCACCAGGAAGTCCCAAAAACAATTCTGGATATGCCATATGATGGAGTCTCCCTTGTTTGGTAAGCATGTTGATGACACATTGCTCAGATCTCAGACCTATAGAAGAGGTTTTAATGTTTACAGGAGTCAAGGCCGTCATTATTACCCTCAAAGGCAGCCCATATATGAACAAGATTATATTCTCAACAGAAATCATAGGCTGGGCTATGGCAGATCTTCCAGGTGAAGCATGAGCGCTTTGCAGCCATGCTCCCAGGACAACCAAAACAAGTATGACTTCTCGCAACTGCCCCCATCCCCTAAGATCCCTACTTCAATAAATAGGGGGGATTTCCCCCTCCCCCCATAATAGCACTCCAAGGTGTCCTCCTGAAGCTCCAGATAAACGATTGCCTAACGCCCCTGGATCTTCAGGATGCATATTTTCACAACCCAATACACTGGAAGTGCAGAAAATATCTCTGCTTTGCAGTGGCGGGGCAGCACTGCCAAATCAAGACGCTTCCATTTGACCTGAAATCAGCACCATGGACCTTTACAAAGTTCCGTGGTTGCTGCCTTTCTCAGACGACAAAGTTACTAATTGTACCCATACTTGGCCCACTAGTTTGTAATGTGAAGGCTTCATCAAGAGAAGAGGTAAAAGCTCCTATAGCTGCCTGCATTAGTCTCTTTCACAAGCTGAGTCTCACAGTGAACACCGAGTAGTCTTCTTTGGAACCACACATGGAATTTCAGTTCATGGGACCATTATTAAAACACGAAATTAGGAAAGGCTTTTCCATCATGGGAAAGAGTGTGAAGCTGTAGGCTATGGCAAAGAATCTGTCTGCCAAGCAGTCAGTCACTGTCGGGCACTACAAATCTCTGCTAGGCCTGATGTAATCCTGCCTAAGCCCTACACCCTTTTGCAGACTCTGAATGCGACCTGTCCAACAAGAACTGGGAGCACAATTGAAACAAACAAACGGCGCATGGGAAGACATGGCCACAGTCACAAGACTGTTGAAGCAAGTACCATGTGGAGATTTCCAACGAATCTGAAGGCAGGTTTCTTTCCAGCCTTCATCAGACAGAGTAGTGCTGACAATGGATGTGTCTATAGACAGCTGGGGAGCTCACTCACAGGAACTGTTAACCAGAGTCCTTTGGTTAGATGCAGAAGTGATGCTCCACATCAACGTTCTCCAGCTTTGAGCCATAAGACATGGTTTACATGTGTTTCTCACAAGACTAGCACATCATGCAGTGCTAATCATGACAGACAATACAACAACTTTTTACATCGCCTCGCAGGGAGAAACGCAATACCAAACTTTCCCGTAAGATGCGCAGCAGCTATTGGATCAGGCCATTTCACACAGTCGACAACACCCTGGAACATCTACCAGGCGGACGCACTTAGTTGACAACTGTCACTGACTGACTGTCAGACTGCACAAGTAGGAATTCCACCAGGAGCAAGTCGACTACATCTTTTAAAAGTAGGGTCAGCCCACACTGGATTTGTTTGCCACCCAGAAAAGAAAATGCTGGTGCTACACCAGCTGATTTTGGCAACCAGAGACTATAGGCGATGCCCTTTCGATCAGAGGGTCCAACGTCTTTGCTAGCACCTTTTGTCTGTTTCCCCTGATCCCCAGGGTTCCGAGGAAGGCAAAGGTGGATCACTGTACCCTGATCCTCATTGCTCCGGCGTTGCCACACCAGTACTAGTAGAGTGAACTTCTGCAGCTATCTGCATGTTGATGATATCACTGAAACTGCACTCCTGGCTCCTCTCCAGACACCACAGAGAGATACTCAATCATGACCACAAATCTCTAAACAGCATGATACCTGACCACTTAGAGTTCAGTTACTTGGTTTTGCTGACAGAATATAGGAACATCCTGGTGCAGGCACAAACACCAGCAACCACATGAACGCATAATGCCAAGTGTAAGCATTTTTCTATCTGGCGCAAAAGGAAACCTTTGCATCCGCTCTATATACAGCCTTACCAAATACTCCATACTTGTTGGATCTAACCAAAAGAATGTCTGAAATACTCAGTAGGAGTCCATCTAGAACAGTATCAAAATGTAGGTGTGTCGCAGACACACCATCCACACTGTTCTCTCAAAGAATCATAAAACAGTTTATGAAAGGACTGTTCAGAAGATTTCTGCCTCGGCTGTGCCCTCTTGTATTATGGGAACACTAGCACTACTCTGAGTCAGCTGATGCTGCATCCATTTGAGCCGATCCACAAGACAACCCTAAAGTTTATCTCTTTGAAGACACCTCATCATCGGCATCTTCTCACCACCCTGGTAGGTCAGTGCCACCAGGGCGGACTGAACCTCCTCGAAGACTTAAAGAAGGAGGGAGTTCTTAGATAAAAACTACTGGAAAAAGCGGGATCCAGTGTACTGCTATTTAATATTATTTGAGGTTTTGAGGCAATACCGACTTCCCTAATTGAAATGTTGCAGCTGCGAAGCAGTGGTATATTTTATAGTCCTGAATTGGCAAAAGGCAGATATGCCATTCAAAGTAAGCCTGGTGCCTCTATTATTGCAAAACTAAAGAGAGAAACAAATGAAGTGACTATAATGCAATTCAGAAAAGCATATTAGGCAGAAAACGTTACTTGTATTCTTGAAGAAAGCTTTGTTTGATTTGGGTAGATTTGTTGGGAGGAAATGGTTATGGATGTTGTGATAATGGTGTGGAGTGGGTTGGCAGCCACACATCTCGTATTCTAAAAAAAAAAAAAAACTTGTTTTTGCCAATGAAGTGTGATTTGTAGGATGTATTACTTTATGATTTTTGTTAGTCAAAGAGAAGGTAGCAAAGCCTGCGCTATTCTGTGTTAGCAGTTTATCTGGGGTATTCTGAAAAAGAAAAAGGATGAAGTAGCTCAATTGACACCCATTCAGTGACATTCCTGATCTTGCCAGTGATTGTTCCTACCCATATTGAGCAACAGAGAATGCACCCAATGTGTTTCTAACACCTTTTGCCTTGCATACCCATTTTATTTGATAGGATGTAGATGCTGCTGATGAATCTGTAGATCTGAGTCAGACTGTTCACATTGTGCCAGAGCCCCTCGAAGAAGAAAAGGAAAAGTTACCAGAATGGAGTGAGAAGGTTGCCCATGGTATTTTGTCAGGTACTATCCAAATCCATATCTGCCTCATAATTACTTATGTTTAACATCATGGATTTGTTCCAAATCCACCATAAAGTAAAGAAATTTATTTTATGAGACCTAAAATGCTACAAGTCATGCACAGCATTCACCTTCTGCTAATAAGTTAATTTTGGTTCTTAAAATGGTAATTGACAAAACTGCCCCACTTGTGTGATTTCATTTTCCAGTATCATGAGTATGGTTCAGCAATAACCGCCCTTTACCAAAGTCTGCCTCTTAATGTTTTTGCCTTATTTTAAAGTGAATTGCTCTTGTATTTAAGACTGTTCGCTTTGGAGATATGTGGAGGCTGGGAAACCTCATCTGGTACATTTATTTTAAAGCCAATAAACCACACCTCTTTAACAGTTACAACTGGAAATGCACTTTCGTGGCCATGTGATTCCAACACTCTTTTGTGATGCCACAAGAACAGGAGAGTTTAATGTAGATCTTTGAGATCAGCTGTAAGAAATTGGGCTTTTAGTTGAAAAAATAGAGTACGTTTTAATAAATAAAATGACTCCAAACGGCAAAATACCCAATAAGGGGAACCAAAGATAATAATTTTAAAAGTTTAAGTTTCAAAATAGCGGCAACATTTTTTAACTGCCATCCATGATATTCTTGTTGTGCTTGACGGGTACCTAGGCGCAAGTTAAGACTGACTGCGATGGAACATGGGTTGGATATAGAAACCAGGTTCGACCCGGTTGGAAGTTTTACTCCGGGCTTAGTCTCTGAAATGGACATCAGAAATCCTCAGTGGGCAAGGCAGCAGGCGTTGTTGGATAGCTGCTTGACGAGGTCTTGGTAAAGCCAGTTGACTTTTGACAGGAAATCTTAGAGGGGGAGAAAATTGAATTTCACACCCAGAGAGTGTCCTAGGTGACCAGAGTTTGGCACCTTTGCTGGGAGAAGATTTCTACCTTCGGATTCAGTAAGTTTTTTGAAGCTTGGAATCTTTCAGTGGGGCAAGGCTACAGGCTATAGCCAAAAAGGGCTCTATAAGGCCAGATACCTTCTCGGGGAGGTCCCACTGAATTGAACTTGCTGCAGCAGAAAAGCTCCAAGTGGGAGCAACCTTAATTTTTGGCTGAGTGGCAACGCGTCTTTGTTAGATCGGCTTGGCAGTATGGTCCCGGTCCACTGGAGTTCTTTGGAGCAAAACATTTGTAAGCCACAGCTTTCAGGATATGTTAGGAAGAGTACATTTTGATATCAGGCAAGGGTCCAGGACCTTGGGGACAGCAATTGGGGGGGGGTCAAGATTCATTCCAGCAGAGTCAAGCAGTAGAGTCTAGGGCATGTCTAGTTGGAACTGGTCAGCTGTGCATGTGCAGAAAAGCCCTCTTGTAGCTTGTTGTGTCCCTGTAGTGTGAAAAGGTGATCATCTTTATGACACTTGGAGTCCACTTCTTTGTCCTGGGTACAAGAGGGAGAGCAGGTCCAGTCGTCTAGGCTTTTCTCAAGTCACAAACAGAAAGTCTAGCCCGCTTCTGTTCTTCCAACGGTCCAGAATGTGTTCTAATGAGGATAGTGTGGATTCCACATTTATGCCTGGCACCAGCCTGTGGGTGGGGGTGACTCCCAGCCCTTCCATAACCAATACAGTAAAAGTACCCAAGGGCAGCCCTACCCACTTTTGCAGCACTTCTCCTTTGTGCCATACTGCAAACAGTCCCACAGTACTGGTACTTCCTAAAACTAAGATGGCAGAACCTTCTGCCCATGTGCAGAGCTCCTGCGCCCACCTTATAGGTTTGGCCAGGAAAATGAACAACTCCTCCTCTGTGGTTTCTCAAATCCGGTTCTAGGGGCAGCTCCTCTTCCACTGGAATTGGGGCGTGGCTGACTAGAGTGACAAAGGAGGTGGCAGGCCCACTGTCTATGACATGGTGGGCCTCTTTAAAGTTAATTAAGTTCCATGGTATTGGTGACCGGGTTCCCCTGGCTGAAGGACATTAGGATAACACACCTAGCACGTTTTCTGTCTGATCATTCCCCCATCAGCTGTGAAGTGATGGGAGCTGCATCACAGGGCACAGGGTCTTGGCGGATGCCTGCGAATATACTCTAGGACCCAGAGGGATGGGATGCCCTATGGCAGTCCTTGATAGGTTACTTCGAGACGAAATGGGGCTCCACTAGTAGTAGATCTACAGGATGGGAGGCCCTAAAGGCAGTATTAAGGGGCACCTGCATGGGGTTGACATGCAGGGTATAACGACAACTGCAGGCCGGCTTGACCAGGGAGGAATCGGCACTAGCTAAGGTGCAGGCGACACAGCTACCCACTGCCCGCAGACTCTGGGAAGAGCACATGATTCATGGGCACATAAGACATCTGGGACCGACTGGCTAGGTACACATTAAAATAATACAGGCAGCGACTGCATCGGGAGGGCGACAAATATGGCCGTCTCTTGGCCTGGATCTTCCGAAGAGAACACATCCCACCACTCATGACACACTTGATCATCCCGGGCAGTGACATTGTGACCTCCAGAATGGGTATCGTGGATACGTTTCGAATACACCTACAAAAAGTCTATACAGTGGACCCAACAATTGACACCCATGCTTACAGTACATTTTTGGGAGGTCTAGACATCCCCAAGCTTGGGTCGGCTGCAGCGGAGGCTCTGGACGAGTAACTATCTCTATAGGAAATCGGAACAGCCTTGAAAATGCTTCCGAGGGGCCCTTTGGAATCTATCAGGCATACTCGGCCTCCTTAATGCAGGGACTCCTTGAAGTCTTTCTAGAGGCCCTGGATGCAGGGATACTGTCTCCAATCATGCGGTAGGGCAAAATATGCATGTTCCTTAAACCGGGGGGTGTGGGGGGCTGCTGATAACCCTGATGCCAATAGGCCTCTCACAATGATTAATTCAGATGTGCAGATACTTTGCAAATCACTGGCCATCCGCTAAACGCTCCACATGATGCAGTTGGTCCATGAGGACGGATGCAGCTTCATACTAGTCAGATGCACTGGCATGAACCTTAGACGAATGATTCATGTTCTACATGAAGTTGAACACAATGAGGAGGAACTGGCCTTGGTCACGGAGGATTTGTAAGAAGCCTTTGACACAGTGGACTGGGGCTACCTGATTGACGTACTGTGAGTTATGGGCTTTGGTCCACGGTTCTGTGGGAGGATTCGGCTACTCTACACTGCGCCCAGTGCAAGAGTGCACTTGGGCGATGTAGCTCAAAATCCTGGCAACTGGGCCACTGAACGCGGCAGTGCTGCCCATTATCGGAACTTTTGTTCACGCTCGCAATTGAGCCCATGGCAATTTGGGTAAGCAGAGAGCTGCAGGACTGGACATACTAATTGGCGACACCACGCATGGCATTTCGCTCTATGCCGACGATGCCTTGTTTTATCTCTCCTCTCTGCGAGATGCTCTCCTACAGCTGCTACAGCTCCTGGAAGACTTTGGGATTCTTTCAGGTCTACTGCTTAATCGTGACAAATCCCTGCTGTTCCCCTTAGCCTCACTAGTCGGGACTCCGGAGGACCGATTGCCTGTCCTGGGCCTGCGCTGGGAGCTAACGTAGTTTAGGTACCTTGGAATCAAGGTAGCACACACCGTTAAGTTACAACTTTATCTAAATATAGACCGGGCCTTGAATGCGCTGAGATCTTCTGTAACGTTTTGGAACATGTTACCGCTCTCCTTGATGGAGAGGATGGCCATAGCCAAAATGGTATTGCTGCCAAGATGCCTGTATGTGCCTGCAGAACTCATTGTGTCCCCTCTGATCTAAACTCTTCAAGCAACTAGACTCCATATTCATCTCATTGCTATGGGCAGGCAGCCGCAGCAGAGTGTCTCTGGCGGCGTTGCCCAAATGATATGAAGACGGGTAACGGGAAGTCCCACACCTACATTTATCTTATTACGCCGCACATCTTCAACAGGCGGCCCACTGGCTGGCCCCGGGTGATAATTCGGGGAAAAGCTTTTACTGACTGGCAGGCTTGCAGTAGAGCTGCTGCCGGAGTTGCTGATGGAGGGTGCAGGACCCCCCTTGCACTTCCCGTACATAATCTGACAGACAGGCGCAGTTTGGCAGCGATTTGCTCAGGCAATCTTGAAGCGAGCTCCATTCCACAGGGAGCTCACAGTCTGGATATTGAAACCGGTCAGACAGATGATGGGCAACATATCCCAGTTTAGACCCAGTCATATGCAAATCAGTCTTGAACCTGCTCCTCATGGGAACAGTCCAGCCCGAACTGCCAAGCCAGGTCATCCCTGGACCAGAAACAAGCATCATGGGACCGGTTTCGGGGTTTTACCCCTCATCAACCAGGCTAGCTTGAATCCAGTGGCACGGTGAGCAAGGGACCCACGTCTGGGCATACCCCTCACACTTAGGGTGAAAAGTGCTGCGCAAACAAATGATGGACGGAATGCTGAATAAATTATACATTCACCCTCAGTCAAGAGATCTGGGTTAAATCTGTTGTCCTTTTGCTCACCATGCCACCCCAGTTTAGACCCAACCATATGCAAATCAGTCTTGACCCTGCTCCTCATGGGAACAGTCCAGCCCGCACTGCCAAGCCAGGTCCTTCCTGGACCAGAAACGAACATCATAGACCCGCTTCAGCCAGGCTCGCTTGAATCTAGTGGCACAGTGAGCAAGGGACCCTCGTCTGGGCATACTCAGAAAAAAGTTATGGAAGAGTAGGACCCGATACGGAAAAATAACACTGCTAGGATTAGTACCTTCATAACCATGTCTTCAAGACTCAGAACCATATGTTAAGGAAATTCTAAGTATGTAATTTCAATGCTGAAAAAATGCACACACCTAGAGAACACCTTGTGGTGCTCAGCCAGGCACACTTTCACATTTGCAGCAAAACTATCAAGAATGTTTTCATGCTAGAAACTTGCTGCAAAAGGTATATTTGCCTACTAGTTCCATACTATCTAACTTGGTGCCTCTTGCTGGCTAATCCCAAATCTTTGGCGAGCTAAGTAGTGGACTGTTGCCCAATAAGCAGAAATTGCCCTCAACATTTTCAATTTGTGGAAACTTGATCAATGTGCTGTTAGGATGCATTTCTTTTTTCCTGCATAAGCACGTTCCCTCCTGATAAACATTGGCTTTGTATTTGTAAATACAATGGACTATGATCTTCATCAAGCACTATTAGAGATGTTAGATCTATTATTGGAAAATATATGATTGGCAAATAACAATGTTGTAGGTTTTTTTATTATTGTTTTTGAAACCTATGTATTTGTCCTCATCGAGAATATTCATAGTGTTACAAAGTGCCTGAAATAACAAAAAGATAACATTTCCACCCACCAGCAGTGCCCGGAGCTAAACTGTCTCTTTCAATGTGAGTGTTGTTTCAATGGGCTATTTGCGCCTTAAAGCTTTTTCCCATAACTGTGCTCCTCAGAACATTTGATCAGAGGTTCTTCATTCAACTTCTTTATAGTGAACTGTCATATGGTATTCTGTCTATTCAGCCTTAATAGTTAGTGTTGAGCTCGTTTTGGTATTTAAAAGACTGTTGGCATCAAGAGGTCACTTTGCTTGATTTTGAGAGGATGTCAAACTTCAAGGAAAGTGCTGGATAAACATTCTCATCATGACATGTAGAAGGATGGAGCTTCCTTATGTAAATTGAAAATAAAGCAGACCTACAGCAGCCCAGCCCTGGACAGGGTGTAGACTGGCCATTCTTAGTCCCTCCTAGCGGCGGGCTTTGAGTTCCCACTGTCACTGAGTATTTTCAGTCAAAAAGCCATAAGTTGTAACATAATTCCCCAAAGTTGTTGTGTGTAACCATCCACCCTTTGAGAAGCTAAAGGCCATCCTTGTGTGGGTCAAGTTCTTAAGACCGCTAGATAGTGAAGCCAGGATCATGACCAGAATAAAGGTTTGTACGTACAGTTCTGAAATCTTAAGAGCAGAAAATCGTTTAGCAGTCGTGGGTCTTACGTTGTGACTGTTGTGAAAAAAGGAGCCCTTGTTAGAGATCTTTCTTTGCGAGTACCAATCCATGTATCTCAGTCTATGGGCTAAGAAGGCAAGTCCGTCTTTTTGATGACCCGAGTAGTGGCTCGTTAATTTAGCCGCCTGAGGAGAAACTCCTTGGCATCGACCCAGGGTTTAAATTTGAGTCTCAGCAGCCTGTTAAAAACTTTCATTTTTTAGCTCTTTTGCGTTCACTGCCTAGGCAGATAACGGGGTCTAATTCGAAAACCTTTTAGGGTTCTCTTTTTCCTTGACCATGAGCCCACGTGCGTCTAACACCACATTCTCTCCTAGTCTGACCCGGGTCCACCCACAGTGTGCACCCTTAATAATACAGGACAGCAATAACAGTTGCCAGGTACACTCTGTAAGCACTATAACGAGAAGACTCCATGCCAGACAAATGACCACATGAAGAGACTCCACCCTTGGTCTCCTATGGCACGTAAACCCTTACCTCTACCTGTGAGACACCCATCAACTCACCCTTATATCGGACTAGCGTGAATTCCCATCTTATGCTGTCATCTCTGATGCTTTGCAGTATCGCAGTCTTCTTTTCAAACTATTGCATTCTGCCAAGTTCTCAGAAAGGAGGCCATACACATCTTTTGTATCTTTCTCTAGCCCTAGAAATGTTGGCATACCACTAATGCAGACACTACTGTCCTCTGTAGCTAAATGTGAAAGAGTAAGTTATTGTATGATTAATTAAAATCTTCACATTATCATCACAACACACAGGTAGTTTTAGTGCATCACATTTGATTTTTTTTTTTTTTTAATAAAACATCCATAATACAACATCCAAATCGTTTTGCAGAAAGTGCAACGTGCAGTACGGGAGCCCCAGGGGGATGTTTTAAGTTCTCCCCGTACCAGCCTTTCAAAACTGTTTGTGCGTCCACAGAAGCACCTGCCAATTCATCACGCATTAAAATAACGTATAGGGCAATTGTTACTTATGGAATATAAAGATTTCATCCTAATGGCATAATTGTAAGAGATAAGTTCAGGAAAGGAGATTTGTCACACTTTCAATGCAACTCATTAAAGGAGACAGGAAAAACAGTCCATAAAAACAGCATCAAGCTCATATCAAACCTTAAGACCAGTGCAAAGTTAGCCAAAAAGTGCTGCATGCAATGCGATCAGCACATTCGAGGAAGAGAACATTGGGCGTTCTCCCTTTGCCATAATTTCTAAACACTTTGTTTCAGGCACCGAAGCCAATGCAGATTCGCAAAAAGTGCAGCTTGCAGCGCAAACATCGCGTTCTGAGAGGAGAATCCCAAGGAGACAATGGGGGTAAACACTTTTTGTTTCCTTCACCACAGCTGCAAATTAATTTCATGCATTACAAACATCATGTGGTGCAATCAATGTTTTGGATTAAAAGCCCCAGGAAGACTTCTCTCAGCATAATGTTTTCAGAAAATACTGTCCTCTGTAGGGTGTCTAGTGTGAGATCATAGAATGTTGCGTCCCATCAGTGTACCTGAACTGTAATACCAGTTGGGACCGGCCTTTTAAGTGCTGAAAGCAATGGCTGAGACTGTATCTCACCGTTACTTGGGCCATTGTATTTAAAGGAGTGTCACTAGAAATCTGAGAGGATAAGGAGTGGCCAGAAGAAATATATCCACTTTTTGTAAAGATGGAACTGGACCTTTGGCTGTAGTCCTGAAGCAAAGCAGTATAGAAGCCTGTCTGTAATGAATTTGTTAGGGAATTAAATGAATAGGTTGCCTCATTTAATGTGGCAACCTTAGGAATAGGAAAAACACTAAAATGGAAAAATAAATTAAAATGTAAACACCGGTTCAATAAACAGTGTAATTAATATATAGTGACCACGTCAAGCTGCTCAAGCTTCCCTTCCAGTGAGCAGATGCACCTCTCTGAGGCATCATGTCTGAGCTAGAAGGAGGCAATATTTGTGCGGATCAAGCTGATGTCTACATTGGTGTTGTCTGCATTTCCTTTAAGATTGCCTTCTGCCAATTAGTCATTCACCTCCGTTTCCGAGGCCCACTGTTAACCGCAGCTTTCTATTCTTATGGATGCCTGCACTGCATGAGAACCAAGGGTATGTTTAAATGGAAAGCGAAACTAGCAACCTTACAGTGCAACCTACTTTGTAGCTAATGAGAATCAGGGGCCGTTACGTGATCTGCTTGCATATTTTTACAGTGCTGATGGGCACCATCTCAGCGCATAGTCTATCTTTACTGCATCAGTGTTTAGCCCTGTACCGCTGGGGCTTTCCAGGTACCATCCACAATTACCTTAGTATGCATCTCTCCAGTGGATGCAGTTTCCTTGTCACCCCAGCAATGGTGCAGCTCTCAGTGGGCTGCCATAGGTCATGTTAGTCCCCATCAGTGATTCTATGGTAGGATTCTCATCTGTGCTGTGTTTTCCTAGAATTAGGGCTGCTACAGAGGTAGGCAGTGTTGCCGTGTCCTCTCTGGGATCACAGTTTCCCTTAACATGCCATCACTACCAATCACTACAGTCATTCAGAATCTGAAGCAGTCTAACTCACTCCAATCATTTTTATATGCACGGCGGACTGCCTCTCATACAGTGTGGTATTACCAGATTGGGCCAGACCCTGCTGTATATACAAACTTTTTTAAATTTCACCTTTAAAAATAAAGCAACCTCTATTGCAACCTTATTTGTCTCTAAATAAAATACAAAAATATATATGTATAGGTAATACAGATTCTATACCAGTTTGAGTAAACAGTTTTAAGAATGTTTTTCTTGTAGCCCACAGTGTAGCGTTCAGCAATAAAATGCGTGTCATCAGTGTGTTTCTCCCACTATTTTAATAACCGTTCTCTTCCAGGGGATACTCATCAATAGTCATAAGCATTTAATAGTCCCGCCCACATGCGGGGACCCCAGAGCATATATCAAATGTAATATATATGTATGTTTTAACCTTAAAAAGTATGAAGTACCGCAAAAAAAGACGTGTGTGTGTGTGTGTGTATATATATATATATATAGATATCCATGAAGCAAACACTCCTTCCGGGAGCTCCTGGGTGTGCTCGTATGTAGTTTGCACTGCACCTGTGCATGGAAAAGACTAACGCCGGTCAGAGCCGTGCTCGTCTCTAGCACTCAGCCACGAAGCTGCCCTCCGCGTGCAAAGACGCCGAGAGAGCCCCGCGGGACCGAAATACCTGAAACGCTCACTTTCTGAGACGCGTAGCTCAATTCCCTCGTTGACAGTATTCCAGCAGGAAGCCAGCCGGTCTCCGAATCCAGGGACGGTTCCCTCCGTCAACATCCATGAAGCAAGCACTCCTTCCGGGAACCTGGAGACCCGTGGGGGGGTGGCGCGCACGCCGGCGAAGTTACCGGCAATGACGTTGCGTACACAAAGCGGAATAAAGCGCGCTCTCAGAGACACCAGTTTGAAGAAAAGGCAGTAGATTTATTCCTTCATAAATCACGACGCGTTTCGGCCGTCAGGCGGCCTTGGTCACATAAGTGAAAGCATATACTGGAATGCATTTTATACAAATATAGTAAACATAGAAATAGGACTACATTTCAGAATGTATCGATGTTGCAAAAAGAGTGTAAGCCATATTGGAATGGAAAATCTTGCAGCAGAGAGTGCATGCATGCAAGAGAGAAAGTGACATGATAACAAGACATTTCGGAAATTCATGATGTAAATACATAATGAAAGCACGTGAATAAGCGCATTTGATTGACAATGTCGTGGGAAATGTTGCACGAAGACAGACTTCGGATCTAATGAGAAGTGAAGTTGTAATAGCAGTGTCAGAGGTATGAGAATTGTTCCGTGGCAAACACGGTTTGTCCAAGTGTCCACATGTACGTGTAGGTAAAAACAATACATTCCCCAAGTGGGCAAGCAGTTCACACCATAGTGCCTACAGTTTACAAATGTCCGACTGGAGGACAGTACAAGTCAGAGTCTAAGGCAATAAATGGCCCCATGTAGGAGTAGTTGATGCCATGAAAAACATTGCGCTCCCCAAGTGGGCAAAAGGTATACAACCTTCACATGATAGGAGTGGTTGATGTCACGGCAAACATTGCGTTCCCCAAGTGGGCGAACAGTGTGCAACCTGTTGTCCACAGTATGTGTATGACAACTGGAGAACACTCCATATCTTGATCTAAAGCAATATGCGTAATCCTATAGTGGGAGTAGATAATGTATCCAGTATACATGCTGTATGAGGAAAAACAAACAAAAGTGCAAAGAAAAGTGCAAAAAAAAGTGCAAAAAAGAAAAAAAGATATATTTGGAACAGTTCTTATCTGGGGCAGATGAGATCAACTCCAAGGTGGTGCGAAGAAAAGGGTAGGGATCCCAAAAGCTGAAAAATCAGGTCTGATGGTCCCTTCCTTTCCTCCTGAAAGAAGAAAATAGAGAGAAATCACATATATTATCAGTCTGTACAGTTACATCAATGCACAGTGTGAGTAAACAACAAGTGTATCTGTGATAAATCTTCAGGAACGTATGTGACAAAAGACAGTAATAAGAGATGACAGAGTAGAAAGGGTGAGATGGAAGACACAAAGGTGCCAGAAGGTGGAATTGCCATGGTCAGGAAGATAGTACAGGAAATAATCCATTGTCGTAGTAGGTCTAGTGGGCTGAGATGGAAAGTCGTATTTCTTGAGATTGCAAATCTCATGGAGTGATAGTATAGGTAAAATGTAGGAGTTGGATGATAGTAAAAGAGGTTGAAGGAAACTATGAGGAAAGAAAGAGTAGTGAGATATAAGGAATCAAACAGTGACAGTAATGAAAACGTAGAGGCCTGGAGACAAAGGACCGCAAGTCAAAGAATGAAAGCATGCACATCATTCGTTGTATAGGTGGATTGCCATCTCTTCATCGATGTTATGTCCCCCGGATAACGAGTCCCTAGCTCAATTATGTGTTTGGACTCTCTTTTCCTCAGTGCAAGTTCTCTATTACCTCCCCTGGTGTTGGCGGGGACCTGTTCTATGATGAAGTATTTGAGTTTGGAGCTGTCCGAATAATGAAATGCTGCAAAGTGTCTAGCAAAGGGGTAATGCTGGTCTTTGTTACCTATGGCTTGCATGTGTTCCAAGACATGTTTCTTGGCCATATGTTTGGTACTCCCTATGTACCACAGGTTGCATGGACATTCCAAAACATATACCACGTAAGTGGAACAGCACGTGAGAAATTGATTGATCTTGGTACTGGTGCCACTGGTTTTGTTGGGGTATTCTTTTCTCATCATGCTGTTGCGGCATGCCTTGCAGTGACCGCAGGGAAAAAATCCCTGCAGGACACAAATGTTAGGGATGGCAACCATGGTGATGTCACTGTGTACAAGGGTATCTCTCAGATTGCGTCCCTTGCGATAGGTGATGCGTGGTCTCTCCGTAATAGAGTTCCCAATGATGGGATCCTTGGTTAGGATTTCCCAATTCTTGGCCAATATCTTTTGGACGTCGTTGGCATTGTTACTGTATGTGAGGATGACTCTGGTGGTGTCATTGTCATCCTGTGAGGGAGTGAATTCATCTTTCTCCACCAAAGTGGAAGCTCTGGATACCGAGTGGACTTTCTCCACAGCTCTGCGGAGAACCCATTTCGGGTATCCCCTTTCGGCAAATCTACTCAACATGACATCTTTTTCTTGTGAAAAGGCCTCCTCAGTGCTGCAATTGCGTTTGGCCCTTAAGAGCTCCCCATAGGGGATGCTCCATTTAAGGTTTTCTGGGTGGCTGCTTAAAGCATGGAGTAAACTGTTGCCCGCGGTGGCCTTCCTAAAGAGTCTTGTCTGCACTTGGTTGTTGGTAATTTCCACCTTGACATCTAAGAACTCAACCGAAGTGGTACTCGTATTGCCGGTGAGTTTAAGGTTGATGGTGTTGGTGTTAAGTTTCTGTACAAATAGATCAGCTTCATGTTCGGTACCATCCCAGATAATGAACAGGTCATCGATGTATCTGAGCCATACGACGACCTGTTTAAAATCTTTGGCAAGGGTGGGATCACTCCTGATACCCTCTTCCCATGCCCCCAGAAACAGGTTCGCGAAACTGGGGGCAAATCAAGTTCCCATCGCCGTCCCAAGAGTCTGCCTGTAAATGTCCCCGTTGAATAGGAAGAAGTTGTTCTGTAGACAGTGCCGAATCATATCGAGGAGCATGTTGGTATGTTCCAAAAAACGTATTGAACGCTTAGCAAGTTATTTGGCACAGGCATTGATGCCAACCTCATGTTCTATAATCGTATAGAGTGAGTTGGCATCTAAGGTGATGAGTAAGAAGGTCGTATGCCAGGGTATGTCAAGTATTTTGGAGAGAAAATCTTTGGTATCTCTCACGTAAGATGGTAAGAAGGTAACTTCATCCCTCAGAAAATTGTCAACATAACGTGAGCCATTTTCTAATGCGCTTCCTCTGGAAGACACAATGGGTCTGACAGGAGGGTTGGTCGCATCCTTGTGGTATAAGTCCGGGAGTTTGGGGAAGTCCGTTTTGAGGAAGCAAAATTATCCAGTATTGGGGTATCTTTCATAGATTCACATGCTTGAATCATTCCCCGTCGTCTAAGTGGGAATCCCACGGTACATATAATAAAGCAGTAAATAGTCAATTCCATAGGCTATCATGGAGGTAACCATGCACTCAAAAGCCTATCGACCTCCTTTTATAAAAAGGACCAAACTCAAAACACGACCAATCGGCAACCAGCACCCTCTAGAACCTTCCCAAGAGGCTGAATCCCTCAGATTTTCACCGCACGTCGTGTGTGAAGGGAGTCTCCCTGAGCTCTGCTCAGTTTCTTCAGCTATTACTTCTTTTTGGATCATCCAAGATTATACTTCATGTTTCATTTCTCTGACCCTGACACTAATATGTCAGTAATATGGCAGAGTGACAGAAAACAAGGTAATAGACTACGAAATATGTCTAACCTTTTCCTCAAAAACTCTCACGTTCTGAGAGATGAGGCTATTATTGGGATTACGGAAACTTAAATCTGTCACTTCTGATGAGGACAGTGAGGATTCCTTCACCTCATAGGAGAGGTCAAAGGGAGAGGTCGCGCCAAGAGTCTCCAGAGGGCGCGCAGGAAAGCCATAAAAAAGACTTACCATGAGTCTTGATAAGGCACTTCTCACAGAGAGATGCAATTGGAAAAAACTTTCTCAAAGGCAGATCCTACAACTCCCTATTCATCCCTGACACTACATCAGGGAAATCCTCATAACCTGACAATGAGGAGTCTATAACAAAACTCCATGCCTACTATTACTGCCTCACCAATATTGACCTCATCTATGACGCTCTCGTCTACGATGGCCTCGTCTACGATGGTCGTCTACGATGGTCGTCTACGACGGTCGTCTACGATGGTCGTCTACGACAGCCTCATCTATGACGGTCGTCGACGACGGCCTCATCTACGACGGTCGTCGACGACGGCCTCATCTACGACGGTCGTCGACGACGCCCTCATCTACGACGGTCGTCGACGACGCCCTCATCTACGACGGTCGTCGACGACGCCCTCATCTACGACGGTCGTCGACGACGCCCTCATCTACGACGGTCGCCGACGACGCCCTCATCTACGACGGTCGCCGACGACGCCCTCATCTCACGACGGTCGTCGACGACGCCCTCATCTACGACGGTCGTCGACGACGCCCTCATCTTCGACGGTCGTCGACGACGCCTCATCTACGACGGTCGCCGACGACGCCCTCATCTACGACGGTCGCCGACGACGCCCTCATCTACGACGGTCGCCGACAGACGCCCTCATCTACGACGGTCGTCGACGACGCCCTCATCTACGACGGTCGTCGACGACGCCCTCATCTACGACGGTCGTCGACGACGGCCTCATCTACGATCATTTATGATGGTCGTCGACAGCCTCATCTATGATGGCCGTCTACAACAGCCTCGTCTATGACGGTTGTCTATGACGGCCTCATCTATGATGGTCTCACCTACGAATGGCCTCACCTACGAATGGCCTCATCTACAATGGCATTGTCTATGACAGCCTCATCTCGAAGACAGCCTCATCTACAATGGTCATTTACGACGGTCGTCTATGACAGCCTTATCAATGATGGCCTAATCTACGTATGGCCTCATCTATGTATGGCCTCATCCACGAATGGCCTCATCCACGAATGGCCTCATCCACGAATGGCCTCATCTATTATTGCCTCATCTACGATGGCATTGTCTATGACGGTCGTCTACGACAGCCTCATCTATGACGGTTGTTTAATACAGTCATCTATGACGACGGCCTCGTCTGCGATAACCTCGCCTACGATAACCATGTCTACGATGGCCTAGTCTACAATGAGATCGTCTACGATGGCCTCCTCTATGACTGCATCCTGTACAACGGCCTAGTCGATGACAAAAATTGTCAACATCAGCCTAGTCGTCTACGTCTACCTAGTCAACTATGATCTCAATGACAATACACCATAGTCATCAACAAGTACAAAAGACACATAGTCCAGAATAACTTAATGACACAAATTAAGGGGACTAATATGAGTAAGTCTACAACAGTAACCAATATATGGAGAGGCAATATGTGGAGCAAATTCACCACTTCGCTCCGCCTCCAACTTCACAGCAAAGGTCAGATCTATGTCGCTCTAGTACTAGACCTATAGGGCGTGTTACAGGATTACTACTAACACTTTCCCGAGACTGCAAGGTCACATTGTGCCCGATATGGCCGCATACTCTGATGCTCCTGCCACAAGAAAGAGTGATCCCAAGGTCAAGAAAATTACTTTTCTTCCCGGGAACGACCCATTCATATCTGGTGATGATAGGGAGAAGGCCTACAACTGCTGGATTCCCCACCAGATGATTTTTGATGGTTTTCAGACTCTTAAGGAACGTGCAGCCAAACGCTTCTAACTTCCAAAAGCAAATAAGAAATGGTTTGTTCTCCTTCTGATTTCAAATAGAAAAGCTGTGAGACCTATTCCAATTGTTGATTTATCCGGGAGGAATTGCAATCATGGAAAACCCTGTCCCGTATAAGCCCGCCTTACCAGCAAGGAGACATTCTCAACTATGCCTGGTGCTACTGTACGGGCTGCCCTATCACTGGCAATATGGGGCTGGTATAATCACGCCTACGATAACCATGAGATGTAGTCCAACATTGCCACATACATAGAATTTCTGCCGGAAGACAGATAGGGCAAAAATTACAAAAATAAATATATATAAATAAATGAAAAAGATTCTGCAGGGGTTGAAACCTCCTCATCAGTAAATATATATTGCGCTATAGATATAGCCTCAATAGTTATTTCACAACTGGCAGGGCCAGTGGTCCTTAGACGCCAATGTTGGTTCAAGACCACTGAATATAGAACCTGAGGTGCAAATATATCTAATATTTTTACCATACCATGGCGATGTTCTGTTTGGCAAGCATGTTGACGACACCTTGCAAGCAGTCAAGGATGACTCTTGACACCGCAAGATTTCTTGTCACATTCAATTTCAAAAGAAACACCCTTTTGAGGCACTCGTGAAAGAGATACTCATCTGTATCAAGAAGGATGCCAAAGGTATCAGACTTAACAACGCTATCACTAGCCCTTAGGCTAGCTTACCTACAGTGACAACGTTCTAGTGCTGCTTACGCCATCCTGTGGGAGAAACAGTTCCAAAATGGTGTCATCTATGGCGGAAAATAGTTTCGGATAAATAAGTCCTGGCTCTCAAAACGTATGGTCAGACGTTAGAGTTCACCAAGATTCCGCCCACTACTCCACCAAAATGAGGGTGCCCCCCCCCTCATCTGCATCGAAAAGGAGTGATGGCTACGCTAGCCAGAGGTTCCATAGAGAAAGGAGTACATATTAAGCAAACAGCAGGCTTCTATTCTCGGTTTTTTCTTCATAGACACGAAAATAAACGATTGGCTATCCATCGTAGACCTCTGGAAATTAAATAAGTATTTCTGAAACTAATACTGTTACATGGTCACCCTCTCCGACACCACATGACAGCTCTGAATTTACAGGATTCATACTTCCATATTTCCTCCCACGCATTAAAGCCCTCCCATTTGGCTTCAGTTCAACTTTCTACATTTTACCTACTGCATAGCCCTGAAGCAGTTTCTTTCAGGACGAAGGGTCATCAGGTATTCCCCTACCTCGGCATTTTAATCGTCCACGGCCACAGAAGCTTGCCTAAAGTTGTTTCACAAACTAGATCCCCTTGTGAATTATCTAAGATCATCAACTCATTCATCTCAGAAGATTCTGTTCTTAGGCCGCAACACTTGATACTGTCCAAGACAGAAGACTTTCTATCCTAAGCCAAGCAACGAACACTGTAGGAAATGACTCTCAAACTAAAAAAAAAAGAAAAAATCAGTGCGTTGGTTCAATTAGCTTCTGGACATCATATCCTCAGCTATCCATATGATCCCTCTTGCGCACCTAAAAATTAGACTCTTACAGAAACAGCTACAAAACAATAGATTCAATCTAAAGAATTGTTCAGGGGCCTGGTGATCTTTGCACATATATGATGATAAACTCTAGACTGGTGGTCCCAGATCTCCCACCTATTAGAGGACCTCACGCTCTTACCCTAAATACCTCACTTCGTAATGACTATGGATGCCTCCCTGGAGAGCTGGGGTGGTCCTCTACAGACCCTACAAATTCAAGGAAAGTGGTCTCCGCTCCAAAAGAGCATGCATATCAATCGCCTGGAGCTCAAATCCATCTAACTCTGTCTCCAAGCTTTCCTGCCAATGATAGCAGAGTCTTCGGTGTTAGTTCGCACGGGCAATACCACCAGCATGCAATGAAGCAGCCTCCACGAATAAAAGTTTGATCGGTCGGAACCAAATATATTCTTCTCGTTCTGGGACAAACTGTCTCTAGATTTCTTTGCAACAAACGAAACCCGCAAATGCCAATTCTATGCAACTTGTCATCCACATCCAGGATCATGAAGTAAAACTTTTCGACACATGGTCCAGGATCTCTGTTTAACTTTTCCCCTGATACCTTAATACATAAGGTTCTCAGCAACAGGAAAGCGGAGCGGAGTCCTCTCATCTTGATAGCCCTCACTAATTTCATGCGTGGCTCCTGAATTCTTTCAATTTAAGGATTTGACTATTACACAGGAGTATAAAGACATTATTGCCAGGTCTTGTGCGGATAGCACCTACAAGACTTACAGACTGAAATGTAAGCAATTCTGTCTCTGGTGCCGTCAAAACAACGTGCATCCGTGTATCTCTGCTCCAGAGCAAATCCTACCATACCTTCTGTCCTTGGCAAAATCAGGACTAGTATATTCTTCAATCAGAGTTCATCTAGCAGCTATATCTCGATATAGACGCTCCCCTAAACGTCTGTCTCTTTGTTCTACCAGAATTGTACAGCAATTCATGAAAGGCTTGTTTCGCACTTATCCACCTGTTAAGGCTCCACCTCCTGAGTGGCACTTAAATATAGTCCTGTCGCAATTGATGAAGCAACCCTTTGAACGAATCTATAGGGCTGACATCAAATACCTGACGAGTAAAGTGGGTCTTCTACTCGCCCTGACATCAACCAGAAGGGTTAGTGAAATTCAAGCGTTCACCATAAAACATCCTTTTCTTCTTTTTTCAAATAAATGGTTATCCTCTGGACGAATCGAATCCCAGATTCATCCCTAAGGTTCCTTCACAGTTCCATTTAAACAAACCTGTCATTCTCAGAACTTTCTTTCCTGATCCTGCTACACCTGCGGAGTGAGCTTTACACACTCTAGACATCAAGAGGTGTCGTAAATTCTACCTACGAAAGGCTGAGTCTATCCGTAAAACAGATCAACTGGTTGTAGCCTATGGGCAAGGTCGTCGGGGCACTGTTTCTAAAACTACCATCGCAAGATGGATAGCAGCCACAATTCAGTTTTGCCAGGACAAGGCAGGCAAGCTTTTGACAAAACCAGTGAGAGCGCACTCCACAAGAGCAGTCTCGGCTGCTATGTTCGCAGGGGTGCCACTAGAAAAAATCTGCAGAGTTGCGACGTGGAAAACGATGCACACGTTCACGCAGCATTACTGTCTGAAGTCAACGCAACGTGCTGATGCAGCAGTGGGACAGGCAGTGCTACGTCATTTGTTTCAGTACGGTGAGCCTCTTTAATTAGAGGATTTCTTTTCTGTTTTCAATATTCACCTACATTTTAAAATGTGCCATAATTGTTTATAGAAGATGGTATACATGTTTAAGCTTATGGTAGAAATGTTTATTCTACATGTCCATGCGTTTATATGCATATAGTTATCCAGTATTGGGGTATCTTTCATAGATTCACATGCTTAGAATCATCCCCGCCGACGAGGTGGGAGTCTCGCGGTATAATAAAACATATATATAATAGTTATAAAAAACATTATACAATAGGCTACTATGGACAATAAAGTCACTACATTAGCCTATCTTAGTCCTTTTGTAAAATGAACCAAACTTGGAACACAGCCAATCAGGCTGCAGCACCCTCTTAAAACCCTCCTCAGAGAGGCAAACCCTCAGATTTTCTACCGCACCTCGTGTGACAGGGAGTCTCCCTGAGCTTTGCTCAGTTTTCTTCACCTTTGGTTGAACTTTGTGAGTAACTATGTCTGATTCTTCTAAGAAAAGCTTGTTTTTGCCCTGTTCTTCATGTGGGAAGAAGAGACTGCATTTTGAAGATCCCCACAAGGAATGCATTTACTGTCTTTATCCTGCCCACAAGGCTAAAGACTGCAGGATTTGTAGAACCTTCCCTGCCAAGACTTTGAAGGACAGAGAAGGAAGATTGCTGGTTTGGCTGGAAAAATTGAAGGCTACTTCTGATGTCGTTTCAGTTGATGGCAGTGTTAGTCCTCAGGCGTCCACCCCTCTGACCAAAAAGAGGGATATATCTGAAGATCCCCCTGAGAGACAGAGTAAGACCTTGAAGAAGCCTCACTCTGAGACGGGTCACTCTTCCTCTAAAAAAGAGAAGCTTTCATTCTCTTCAGAGGTGAAATCTAGTGAAAAGTGAAGATTTCAGTGAAAACTGCCTCAAAACAGCAGAATACTCATTCTGAGTCTGTCAGGATCCCGTCAACGTCGAAAAAAGCATCGTCGTCGATAAAATCTCAGAGGATGAGTGATTCCTCGTCGTCGACGAAGAACATCCCGTCGTCGACGATCGCTGCGTCGACGACGGTACCGTCGACGATTATATCATTGCCGTCGACGATGCCAATCTCGTCGACGACGAGGTAGGCGTCGACGAGATTGGCATCGTCGACGGCAATGATATAATCGTCGACGGTATCGTCGTCGACGCAGCGATCGTCGACGACGGGATGTTCTTCGTCGACATGCCGTCGACGCTTTCGGCGTCGACGATGGTTCAACTCCCGTCGACGGGTCCACCGTCGACGACGATACAGCTACCATCGACGAGTCCACCGTCGACGATGATACTGCTTCCGTCGACGAGTCCACCGTCGACGACGACAGCGGCTTCGACGACAACATCGTCGCCGATGGGTTTTCCGTCGATGATCACAACGTCGACGGTAGCTTCTGTAATGGCTATCTCAGCTGGTACTGGATCACCGTCTATGTACATTTCGTCCACGCTGAAGCGTAAAAGACCTACATCTTTACAGATTACGCCAGTTTTGACATCAAAATTATCGTCGTCATTCCCATCTTCAAGAAACTATTACCAGGACGTTTCCCATATTTCACCCTTGCCTCCTAGTCACTATCTGGAGGAGTCAGATGATGATGGACTTTTTAGCCCAGCACGCAACCCTTCTCAACTTCGGATAAAATATCAAGATGAAGATGATGAGGAAGAGTATTATGACCCTTGTGAGTCTCTGCGAGGTCCTCAAGAGACTTCATTTCAGCAGGAACCTATGGTACAAATGCCTATTGCCTTGATGCAGGATCTGACTTCTATGTTAAGGGATTATCATGCGCGCTTTCCACCAGCAGCGCCTGTTCCTACACAACCTGCTACGCCTGCGGTTTTGCAGATTGCAGCTCCTTCTGCCCCTATTAATGAACCTCAGGAGGTGTTACTTGCGCAACATTTAGCCCAGGATGATGATGGCGATACTGTGGCTGAAGATGGGGAATTGCCGAATTCACCCACAACGGTGGATGAATGGGATGAATACTTGATTTCTACGCCATCCTCACCAGTTCCTCAGGCAGTAGATTCCCCTCCTGAAGATATTGGAGGCTTTCATTCAATCATGGAGAGGGCAGCAACCCGGTTTCATCTTCCTGTATCTGTGAAACAAGCGGATTGTTTCCTTTACGATTTTAAGGACCAGAGTAGGAAGTCTGTACGGTCTATCCCTATAATAGATCATATCTGGGAAGAAGGAACTAAGATAATGAAAACCCCTTTTTCAGTGCCTGCGATTCTCCCTAGAATCGATAAAAAGTATAAGGCACCGGATAATGCTCCTGCTTGCCTGTCCGGACATCCTAGACCAGATTCCGTTATTGCACAGGCGGCTCAGCGCAATTCTCGGAATCCATCCATTCCTGTGACAGCACCGCCGGATAAGGATGGGAGGCGCCTTGATAACATTGGTAAGCGTTTTACCACCATGGCGGGTGCTTCAGTTTGTGCTACAAACTCTTTGGCGATTCTAGGGAGATATGACCGCCAGCTATGGTCGGACATATCTCCATACCTCAATTTCTTACCTGATGACAAGAAGCAGGAGGCAAGAAAAATTCTTCTTGAAGGAGAAAGGGCTGCATCAGAAATTATTGATATTTCTATGGACCTAGCTACCTTGGGCTTTCGTCAACTTGCCGGAGCAGCAGTCCTTAGACGTCAGGGATGGTTGAAATCTACCACTTTTCGCCCTGAGGTCCAAACGAAGATTTTGGACATGCCATTTGATGGTGATATGTTATTCGGGAAACATATTGATGAGGCTTTGCAAAACATAAAAAAGGATACTGACACTGCCAGAGCCCTTGGCACCTTACAATATCGGAAGACTCCTTTTCGGGGAGCTAGAGGCAGAGGATCGTATTCCTTTCGTGGTGGCTATCAAAGATACCAAAACCAAGGCAATCAGGGAAGATATAATTATCAACAGCAGCAACATCAGCAGCCCTACAGAAACCCTCCAGCTGCCGCTTATAGGCAGCAGAATAGAAGACGTCAGCCTCAAGGCAGGGATTCTGCTAGAAAGCAGTGACGACTCTTTAGCACCTGCAGCAGATCTGCCACACCTTCGTTACAGGATTCCGAATGTATCCCGACATCTCAACAATTGGAAAAGATTAACCACAGACAAGTGGGTCTTGGATATTCTCAAATTTGGGCATACCCTGGAATTTGTCAGTACCCCTCCTCCTCATCCACCTTTAAAGAAACATCCTCCACATCTTGTTCTTCTCAGGAAGGAAGCAAAGACCATGCTCTCGAAAGGAGCGATAGAAAGAGTGCCTCGCTCTCAGGTGGGGAAGGGGTTTTATTCCCGCTTTTTTCTAATAAAGAAAAAATCAGGGGAATGGAGACCTATCCTGGATTTAAGAAAACTGAACAAATATCTTCAAAAGAAATCCTTTCGCATGGTCACGCTTCAAGAAATACTTCAGCTTCTGGACCATGCAGATTTCATGACAACATTGGATCTCCAGGATGCATACTTCCACATCCCCATTCATCCCAAACTTCGGAAATTCCTTCGTTTCACTGTGGCAGGTGCTCATTTTCAATTCAAAGTCCTCCCCTTCGGCCTGCGTTCAGCCCTGAAAGTCTTTACGAAGTTTCTGGCCCCGGTGGCGGCTCACCTCAGACTTCAAGGCATACAATTATTCCCTTATCTGGACGATTGGCTAATAAAGGCTCCTTCCTTTCGGCAGGCTTCTCGAGCAACGTCCACATGCCTTCAACTATTTCAGTCCCTGGGACTGTCACTGAACATTCAAAAATCAGTTCTTTGTCCTTCTCAAAGAATTCAATTTCTAGGGGCTATGTTGGATACTATCCCAAGACAAAGCATTCTTGTCCGAAGAAAGACAATCACGTCTGATTTCTCTGGCTTCAGAACTCCAAAAAAGAGGGTTCGCTTCTGTGAGAGTCATCAAATCATTCCTGGGAATACTATCCTCAGCAATTCTGTTGGTACCTCACACCCGTCTAAGGATGAGACCGATCCAAGAAGAGCTAGACAGTCAATGGCTACAGATCTCGGGGTCATTCGACGACCTGGTGGAGATCACGCCAGTTATGCGGGAAGCACTGCTTTGGTGGCTGCGCTCCAAGAATGTCTCAATCGGGCTCACGTTTCTCCCTTCTGTGCCGGAGTTCATCCTCACTACAGATGCCTCCCTAGAAGGGTGGGGTGCACACCTTCAAGATCTTTGCATAAGAGGAAAGTGGTCCGCTACAATGGCAAAAATGCATATCAGTTTCCTAGAGCTTCGAGCCATTTTCCTGGCTTTGCAGTCTTTTCTCCCAAGGCTTCAAGGGTCAACAGTTCTCATCAGAACCGACAACACCACTTGCATGCATTACTTAAACAAGCAAGGAGGTACCCGTTCACACATACTGTCTCAAGAAGCTCAAAGCATTTGGGAATGGCTACTGTCTCACAACATCACGATAAAGGTGGAACATCTGCCGGGAGTTCACAACACTTTAGCGGACACTCTGAGAAGGACTTCGAAGTCATGTCACGAGTGGGAGTTGGATCAATCAGTTGTGGAGCACATATTTCAGATGTGGGGCAAACCAAATCTGGATCTCTTTGCCTCCAAGAACAATCGGAAGTGCCCATTCTTTTCCAGTTGGGAACCGGAGAAGGGTTCGTGGGGGAACGCCTTCATGATG
This sequence comes from Calotriton arnoldi, assembly GCA_963921515.1. NCBI lineage: Eukaryota > Metazoa > Chordata > Amphibia > Caudata > Salamandridae > Calotriton > Calotriton arnoldi. Next base: position 1,310,077 of record CAWUFW010003582.1, on the reverse strand, counting down.
AGATGGTCAGGGATCTTTGCTTACGCATTTCCCCCCTTTCCGTTGATCCCAAGACTTCTACGCAAGCTCAAGATGGAACCATGTTGCATGATTCTCATTGCTCCGCGGTGGCCGCGTCAACATTGGTTTACGGAGCTTCTCCTATTGTCCAAACGCAGACCATACCGCCTTCCTGCAGTTCCGACCCTATTATCAATGAGCAAGGGCCAGATTCTTCATCCTCGTCCAGTCCAACTGCATCTTCATGCATGGTTTCTGGATTCACAGAATTCAAGGAGATAGATCTACCTCAGGATTGTAGAGATATCCTTGCTAGAGCAAGAGCTCCTTCTACCTTAAAGACTTATGCTTTGAAATGGAAACGATTCTGTAGCTGGTGCTCTGACAGGGATATACATCCTGTACGTTGTTCTCCAGATAAAGTTCTGCCTTATCTTCTTTCGCTATCCAAGTCTGGTCTTATGGTTACTTCTGTCAAGTTACATTTAGCGGCCATCTCGACCTACAGACGCTCTGCAGGAGCTGCATCCCTTTGCTCTAATCGCTTGATCAAACAGTTTCTAAAAGGGCTGTTCAGAACTTTTCCACCCGTCAAAGCTCCTCCTCCAGAATGGAGGCTTAATCTGGTGTTACAGCAACTCATGAAGCACCCATTTGAGCCTGTTCACAAGGCTGACCTCAAATACCTCTCTTGGAAAACGGCACTCCTGGTGGCACTCACATCCGCTCGGAGAGTCAGTGAAATCCAGGCCTTCACTATAAAGCAACCTTATTTGAAATTCACCAACGATTATGTCCTCCTCAGAACTAATCCAACGTTTATTCCAAAGGTTCCCTCTACATTCCATCTTAACGAGCCTGTTATACTGCGTTCTTTCTTTCCCAATCCGTCTTCCTCTGCTGAAAAGACTTTGCATACCTTGGATGTTAAAAGATGTCTAAAATTTTATATTTCACGTACTGTGTCCATCAGAAAGTCCGATCAATTGTTTTTCTGATGGTGGTCAAAAACCAGGAACAGCGGTTACGAAATCCACTATTGCAAGATGGATTGCATCTACTATCCAATTCTGCCATAATAAAGCTGGACATGCTTTATCTGCGAAACCCAAGGCTCATTCCACAAGGGCAGTGTCCTCATCTACTGCTCTTTTTGCCGGAGTACCTATAGAGAAGATTTGCCGTGCTGCGACCTGGAAAACTGTGCACACTTTTACACGGCATTACTGTCTGGATCTGGCGACAGAGGCTGAATCAGCTGTAGGTCAAGCAGTGTTGCGGAACCTTTTTAAATAAGGTAAGGAGGTGATTATATTATTACATGTTCATATATACATGGTGTATTGTTTATTCTGTTTTTTCATGCAGTGCATCGCATATATGTTTATATTTATATATATATCTATATATCTTAGGTATATTTATATTGATGCATATGTTATAATGCCTCCCCTGATTTGGGTCAGAATGTTATATTGCATTACTGTATTGGTATTACGAGGTATCTATTGGTTTTCTTATGATACCCACCATCCACTATACAACTAAGGATTTTTTACTGCTAACTATTTTGATTCTAAGCATGTGAATCTATGAAAGATACCCCAATACTGGATAAGAAAACGAGTTACTTACCTGTAACTTTAGTTATCCAGTATTGGTATCTTTCATAGATTCACATGCGACTCATCCTCCTCCCGGAGAGGCTTACCTTATTACCTATACATACTACTGTCACTTGTGCTACGAAAATCTGAGGGTTTGCCTCTCTGTGGAGGGTTCTAAGAGGGTGCTGCAGCCTGATTGGCTGTGCTCCAAGTTTGGTTCTTTTTACAAAAGGACTAAGATAGGCTAATGTAGTGACTTTATTGTCCATAGTAGCCTATTGTATAATGTTTTTTCTAACTATTATATATATGTTTTATTATACCGCAAGACTCCCACCTCGTCGGCGGGGATGATTCTAAGCATGTGAATCTATGAAAGATACCAATACTGGATAACTAAAGTTACAGGTAAGTAACTCGTTTTCTTATACACCAGCGCTTTCACAGAACATTCCTTTCTGTGAATACGTTTTGATATGCTATTGGTACTACCCACCATCCACTAAGGGTACTTGTTTTAGATTACTGCTTGTTACTCTGATTCAAGCATGTGAATCTATGAAAGATACCCCAATACTGGATAAGAAATAAGTTGCTTACCTGTAACTGCAGTTATCCAGTATTGGTATCTTTCATAGATTCACATGCAACCCACCCTCCTCCCCGGAGAGGCTCCTCTGGCATTACAGTACTAACTACACTTGTGCTGGAAAATCTGAGGGATTCAGCCTCTCTTGGGAAGGTTCTAGAGGGTGCTGGTTGCTGATTGGTCGTGTTTTGAGTTTGGTCCTTTTTATAAAAGGAGGTTGATAGGCTATTGAGTGCATGGTTACCTCCATGATAGCCTATGGAATTTACTATTTACTGCTTTATTAGGTCTCGCCTGGCGACACAGCGCGAAAGCGCTGTCGCTAGCGAGATCTATTGTCACTGACTTGCTTCGGAAGGGAGACAGGAGCTGTGCACGCGCAGGCCGGACTGGAAATGTGAACACGCACGTACAGGCACGCGATGTGCACATCTCCTGTCCCCCTTCCGTCCTCGCAAGCCTCATGCAATATCATTTTTTTTTTTTTAATGCGCACGCGAGCTCCAAGCGCGGCGCGCTTTACACGCACAGCATGCTTCACCCCACTTACCTGCTCTTGTGGGGACTCTGCGCTGCTCCTCGACTGGTCTCCGTCTTCAGCCGGTCACTGCAGCAACACGCGGGGCTCCGTCTTGCTCACAGGAGCCCCGCCTGAAATCCTGCTTTGGCCGCACCATGCGGCATTCACGAAGGCGGGGTGGGCTCCTGCCGGACTTCCTCTACTGTTTTTTTAGGTTTCGCCTCGCGAAGCTGCTCGATCAGTGAGATCTATTGTGCACGTGCAGACATTCAATGTGCACGCGTACGGCCTACTAACGCTGTCAGTCCAGGGAACAGCAGATGTGTGCGTGCTCTTTTTTTCCCAGTACGCGCACAGACCTCTAACGTGCACGCATACGGCGTGCCTGCTCGGACACAGCAATGTCAGGTCCAGGAGCTGCAGTTAGAACTGGCGCCACTAGGGGGCTGCGCCTGGGACAAAAGCGGCCGTAGCTTCCTTCTGTTCTCTCTCCCCTTCCGCGCATGCAGCAGCCACAGCTCCGTGCCCTGCTCTGTTTGCCAAAAATATACTTGTCCTAGTTTATTGCCACTGAGTATCTGGAAGAATACAGGAAGGACATTGATTCCCGTGAATTTCCTGTGCTGGCCAAAAACAGGCGCGAGTGCTTTGACCTCAGCAAAGCATTGCAAATGGAAAGTCACTTTCGAACATTAATTTTGACTGCGTTTGTGTAACCCAAGGACAGTCAGCCAAGGCAGAAAAAGATAAACATCCTCGGGGCTGCTCGTGAATAGGACCTAGCCAAGTGTACTTTGAATAGAAGTCTGATAGAGAGGGTTGCGTATTTCGTTTGTGCCGTGTTTTCCTGTGTTGTGTGAAGAAGCAGTGTGCAGCCTATGCCGGGTCAGAGTGAAGGAAGAGTTGGCGTGGGGGGGCGGCCGTCGGTCCTCCTTACATGCCGGCGCGCAGCTGCATACAATTTGACTGCATTATCACGCCGGTATTATTTTTGGGATGTAAAACAAGGGTAAGTCAGGACAGCTCGGTTGTTTGTCACTGAGGCAGCCCCCTTCGCCGGCCTCTGTGCAGATCAGGTCAGTTGTGGTCAAATGCGGCCACCGTCTGGGGCTGTTAGAGGGCATGCGATGCACGCCTTGTGAAGGCCGCGCTCAAGACTGGCATTTGTGGGCCTCGTGAGGGGCATGAGGAGCTAGATGCCAAGGACGTACACCATCTTCCCACCCACTGCAAAGTGCCATCTGGTGGACTCTGCTGGTGGTATGCTCTGCGCTGCTTTCTACCTCGTCCGCTGCTTTTCCTCTCTTCCACCACCCATCTTTATTTTTTAATTCCCTCCTCTTCCACTCTCTTTCCCTGCTGCTTCCTCACACACTCATCCCGTTGCTTCCTCCTACCCGCTCCTCCGAAGAGCCCTGGATATTTTGTTTTTAATTTATGTATTTTTTGTGAAGAAACGGCAGCTGCTAGGGTTCTACGCAATTCAGAAAGCGAGTTTGCCCTATATGTGTGGTGACGTATGCTCACAGCCGGCAGAATGACAAGATTGTGTCACCTCGCTTTTATTCCCCCCCACCGCCCATGCTATACAGAAATGGCAGAACGAAACTGCTGCAAGACGTATTATTCCGAAGAGTGACTAAGACGGTTTGTATTTTGGTGTGCCACAACAGTTGGTCTAACGGGGTGCGTTAGTAGACAGCTCTTCTGTGCTACATCTTTAGACGCAAAATACATCCGACAACACAAAATATCGAGCTCGGTTTTATTTCTCCTTAACTCAACGCAACTTTGGAAGCAAATTTAGCTACACGAAGTTTAACTTGTGACACTGCTTTCTTTCTTTGTACTCTCTTTTAAAGATTTGAAGTATTTAAACGTGTGTGACAAAGCAGTGTCAGTGAAAAGGTTTATATTTACGTTCACATTTAGAAATAGAATGCACCTGCGATTTTCGTTTGTTCAAAGGTAGTTTTGCACCTATCATCCAACAGAACGATAGCTAAGTTGCCAGGCCAAGCAAATGTCAAAGTAAACTGGAGCAATAGGAACTCAACTCACTGAAAGCTGTTCTGAATCCTAGTGTTCTCAATGACGTGTTTTGTTGTCAGTCTCAGGGCTGTGGTGTTTGAAGGTTACGAGGACACACGTACCTGCTAAGACCAGTGAGAGTGGAATAACAAAATTTACTCCCAGTGACTGCCATTCTCGTTTTCCTAGTAGACACTGATGGTGTCTGGAGTACCACCACATCAATCAGAGTGGCTCCTGCAATTGCTTAGCTACTACTACTTCCGAACGTGACTGTCAATGCACGTTCGTGCCAGTGCTTCACTCGGAGCTAACACATATATCTTGGAGAGCTGTTAAAAATGTGCACTGCGTATTCCTCTGCCAGAGCCAGCATATTTTGGGTACTGCACCATCTGTAGTTGTAACAATGGTTTGCACTTTCCCCAACTCCAATATATAGTATGCGCTTCAACCGAATGACCCTTACACACTTTGGGTTACCTTTTTCACACAAAGTTTGATGCCCCTGATACTGTTAAGGAAGGAATTGAAAAGAGGGTGAAATTACTTAACACAGTGCCGAAAGGATATATGCCCAGTGTTAAGAATTGTCAATTTGAAACAGGCAACACAGGTGTAGGTCTCCTGGGGTGGAGGCTCGCTTTACATACTGTTAGGGCTGCGAAATAAAACAAGCATTTGCAATGCAATAGGTCTCGCATTTGCGAGAGTTTATTGGCATTGTAAATGATAATGCTTTTTATTTATGTTTTAAAAACCAACACATAAATAAAAGGCATTGCCATTTCCAATGCCAATAGCTCAAACTCTCACAACTGCGAGACCTATTGCATTGCAAATGCTTGTTATATGTACCGTGGGACTCCCACTTCGATGACTGGGAATGATTCAAGCATGTGAATCTATGAAAGATACCAATACTGGATAACTGCAGTTACAGGTAAGTAACTTATTTCTTCTTCCCATTCCAACAAACCCCTGTCTTTCCAATCCACAAGGTGACTCCAAATGCCTGTGACACTGTTCCTGTAGTCATCTTTTGTCGCTTTGGTGTAGAACATGGGATTGTCCAATTGTCGAGTGGCTTCTCTGATATATTTGTCTTTGTCAATTATGACAACATTGCCCCCCTTGTCAGCAGGTCTGATGACAACCTTCTCATCTTTGGCCAGGGTTTGTATGGCTTCTCTCTGTGCTAGGGAAAGATTGTAATGTGGAGGATGTCCCTTTCTAGTCCCTGCCTTGCGTCTAAAGTTGAGAAGTTGGCTGGATACCATATCTTGGAACGTATCTATGTTGTCATGGGGCATGTAGGTAAAAAGGTTGGATTTTGGTTTAAAACCAGAGGTGGCAGCTTTGTCGTGTACAATTTCTAGATCGTTCAAAATATCATGTATATTTACAATGGTATTCTCCATATCCCCTTCCAAAGCATGCATTGTAACCAAAGTGTCAATGTCACTGATATTTAATTCGTCATTGGTACATGTTCGTTGATTGTTCTCCTTGGTCTTGCCGGCAATATTGTCCCATGGTTTCAATTTGTGCCATTTCTTTAGTTTCAATTTGAGGCAGAACTTAAAAATGTCAATGCGTGTATTTACATAGTCAAGTGGTTTTGGGCAGAAAGATATGCCCAGGCACAGGGTTCTCTTTTCTAACAGGTTAAGAGGTCTATTAGAAAGGTTGATGATGGTTTCGTTTACCTTTGTTTCATCCATTATGAGGTTGTATTTGAGTGAGTTGATTTGTTTCCCATACGCTCCACGTTGTTCGCTTCTCCTCCACCTCTGCTGGAATTTCTTCCTCCTCTTGCGTTGCCGCCCCGGCCTCTTCCCCTTCCTCTTCCTCGTTGGTTGGTACTCTTGCTCTTGGGTTTGGGCGTGATTCTCGTGGTCCGACGTCCCCGGCGTAGTAGCCGGTACTCGTCTAAAAAAGTCTTCGGCCTTTGATCTGTGTCGCTGCCTGATGTGGAACCGCCTAAAGCTATAGAAGTTGCAGGTGTGTCAATATGCGCTTCACTGGATGTTTCCTTCAACTCGTCAGGTGATCTTGTAGTTGATTCTGATGGATTCTGTGAATTAGGCTCGTACATATGATCATATTTCCGACTACATGTGAGAATGCGCCCTCTCGTAATCTACACAATCCCGGTGTAGTTTTCTCTGTTTTATTTGCTTGATGTCATCTTCGTAATGAGTGAGTCTTGCTTTCATTTCACTCATAAATTTGGTTACAACATCTTGTTCTTTGCTTTTGCAATGTCATCTCTTAGTTGTTTGATGTTGATCAGGGTTGTCTTTCCATGCATATTTTATGAGTATTTCCATCATTGTTCGTGAGCTTTTGGCAGAGTTCATTGCCCACTCTTTCAGCATGCCTGGATCAGGTGTCTCGTAGGAGGGAGTTATGTATATTCGTAATCCTCTCAGGACCATCTCTTTGTCCACATAGTCCTGGAGGGAGATGGCCTCCCACCATTTGGATATTTCATTTTTACTTAGCTTTTCTAGCTTCTTCAACAGATCAAACACGGTGGACTTGCGTGGTTTCTCTCTGTGATCTTTTTGCCCTTTCCCTGGGGCTCTCATGAATAATGTATTTGCCACCGCCCGTCTGTCTGTGTCGTCTTCCATGGTGATATTGTAGGTTATAATTGGTTGTTTCTCATACCCCAAATAAACTAACAATCTCTTCGCCCTCAATGTCTCCCTCAATAATTACTGAGTTCCTCCTGCTGTCCTAGTTGCATAATACGTATGATCCACACAGGTCGTCGCATGTGAATGCGGTAAGTGCTTAATAAACGAAGGTATCAGTAGCAAGAGCTGTGAGCTCCTGGGTGTACTCGTATGTAGTTTGCACTGCCCCTGTGCATGGAAAAGACTAACGCCGGTCAGAGCCGTGCGCGTCTCTAGCACTCAGCCACGAAGTTGCCCTCCGCGTGCAAAGACGCTGAGAGAGCCCCGCGGGACCGAAATACCTGAAACGCTCACCTTCTGAGACGCGTAGCTCAATTCCCTCGTTGACAGTATTCCAGCAGGAAGGCAGCCGGTCTCCGAATCCAGGGACGGTTCCCTCCGTCAACATCCATGAAGCAAGCACTCCTTCCGGGAACCTGGAGACCCGTGGGGGGTGGCGCGCACGCAAGCGGAGTTACCAGCAATGACGTTGCGTACACAAAGCGGAATAAAGCGCGCTCTCAGAGACACCAGTTTGAAGAAAAGGCAGTAGATTTATTCCTTCATAAATCACGCCGCGTTTCGGCCGTCAGGCGGCCTTGGTCACATAAGTGAAAGCATATACTGGAATGCATTTTATACAAATATAGTAAACATAGAGATAGGACTACATTTCAGAATGTATCGATGTTGCAAAAAGAGTGTCAGCCATATTGGAATGGAAAATCTTGCAGCAGAGAGTGCATGCATGCAAGAGAGAAAGTGACATGATAACAAGACATTTCGGAAATTCATGATGTAAATACATAATGAAAGCACGTGAATAAGCGCATTTGATTGACAATGTCGTGGAAATGTTGCACGAAGACAGACTTCGGATCTAATGAGAAGTGAAGTTGTAATAGCAGTGTCAGAGGTATGAGAATTGTTCCGTGGCAAACACGGTTTGTCCAAGTGTCCACATGTACATGTAGGTAAAAACAATACATTCCCCAAGTGGGCAAGCAGTTCACACCATAGTGCCTACAGTTTACAAATGTCCGACTGGAGGACAGTACAAGTCAGAGTCTAAGGCAATAAATGGCCCCATGTAGGAGTAGTTGATGCCATGAAAAACATTGCGCTCCCCAAGTGGGCAAAAGGTGTACAACCTTCACATGGTAGGAATGGTTGATGTCACGGCAAACATTGCGTTCCCCAAGTGGGCGAACAGTGTGCAACCTGTTGTCCACAGTATGTGTATGACAACTGGAGAACAGTCCATATCTTGATCTAAAGCAATATGCGTAATCCCATAGTGGGAGTAGATAATGTATCCAGTATACATGCTGTATGAGGAAGTCCTATCTCTATGTTTACTATATTTGTATAAAATGCATTCCAGTATATGCTTTCACTTATGTGACCAAGGCTGCCTGAGGGCCGAAACGCATCGTGATTTATGAAGGAATAAATTTACTGCCTTTTCTTCAAACTGGTGTCTCTGAGAGCGCGCTTTATTCCGCTTTGTGTACGCAACATATATATATGTATATATATATATATACATATATATATACATATATCCACATATCCACATGCAGCCTACATAAATATAGGCTAAGAAATATCCTGATTTCATTGTATTTTTCATTTAAAATAAACCATATACCTTTAACATGCCTAACCTAGATAACATGCACACTTCCAAGTGTAAACATAGCCTTTATTTGAAAAGAAAAAGGCAAGGGAAAGATAGGCATTGTTAGCTCATAGGCTGCATTGGGAAAACATAACAGAGAAAACTGACACTGTGCCTTTAAGACCCCCAGGACCTCCTGTATCTCATCATGCCCCACAGGTGACAGTTAGGTCAGTTCTTTTTTTCCGGCTCCTTCAGTGAGGATGTCGGAGCGCTGAGCTCTTCAGTTTTGAGGTCGAGCATTCAAGACCTCTTGTATATACTTTAGTATATATATATCTATATATATATCTATATATATATATATATATATATCCCAACCGTGACCAAGACTGTAAAGTCGAAACGTGTTAGTGGTGAAATAAAAATCACGTGAATAATACTGTAGTGCGGCATATCTTTCTTTGATGAAAAAAATGACAGTGCTGTGATTCCACCGACATGCCGGCACCAACTGTGAGCGCGTTGGGATAAGGAATCATTTTGATGGAATATATATATATATATCCACCACAACAGTTAGCCTGCGATGGAGGGGCCCACACATGTAGGTATTGCCACAAATTCTTTATTGAAGGATGCAATGCGGGCACAGCACTCAAAACTTGCAAAATTAAAGTCCAGCCCGCCCGACGCGTTTCGTGCTAAACAGCACTTACTGATGGGCTGCAGGCTTCAGGAAAAGGAAAACGGCCATTTTAAGCACCTTTAAAGCATCATTCACCCCGCCTCAGTGGGCGTGGCCACCCAAGTGACCTGTTGGTAATTATAGTGCATTCATATTACTCCAGTGAGTTGCCGCACCTTTCCTTGGTATAAAAACGTCTGAAATCCCAAGTGGGTTGCAATGTATGACTCTGGCAACCCGCATGCACATTAGTTCCTCCAAACACGGCTCCTGTCCCTGTCATCGCTACTCCGGGTGGCGTCATGCCAGGGGATGCAAAACAGCAGCGGGGCTCCCTCCGCGGCTCAGGCAAAAGCCGCAACAAATCCACCTCAACAGTTAGCCTGCGATGGAGGGGCCCACACAGGTAGGTATTGCCACAAATTCTTTATTGAAGGATGCATTGCGGGCACAGCACTCAAAACTTGCAAAATTAAAGTCCAGCCCGCCCGACGCGTTTCGTGCTAAACAGCACTTACTGATGAGCTGCAGGCTTCAGGAAAAGGAAAACGGCCATTTTAAGCACCTTTAAAGTATCATTCACCCCGCCTCAGTGGGCGTGGCCACCCAAGTGACCTGTTGGTAATTATAGTGCATTCATATTACTCCAGTGAGTTGCCGTACCTTTCCTTGGTATAAAAAAGTCTGAAATCCCAAGTGGGTTGCAATGTATGACTGGCAACCCGCATGCACATTAGTTCCTCCAAACACGGCTCCTGTCCCTGTCATCGCTACGCCGGATGGCGTCATGCCAGGGGATGCAAAACAGCAGCGGGGCTCCCTCCGCAGCTCAGGCAAAAGCCGCAACAAATCCACCACAACATATGCCCATCCACTGCTTTCATTTGTCTGTTTCAGTGTCCCTTAAAAATACTTGCTTGCTAGTGGTCAATCCTTCCTATTGTCCCTCCTTATTTCCTCCCGCAGGAGCAGGGATCAACCATTGTATAGTTTCCCTCATTTGAGGGACTATTTTATTTCTTTGTTTTCTGCTCTCCTGTCCTTGACCCCTGCGGCCACGTCCCCCACCTCCTCTCATGTGCTGCATGCATGCCGCCAGCTTGCTGTGTGTTTAGTCCATAAAATTCAAATATATCTCGTTCTCCTCGTCTCCTGTCTTTTCACCGAAATCAAATACTGTTCCTCTGAATTCAGGGACATGTAGTTGTACGCTGTAAGCACACCAATAGCACGAGTTGCATGCACTATATGTCCCATCATGCCAAGCGTTTTTCTCACCGCACTGATGTCATCACCGTGGGAGGAGAATTACAATAACGCGGCAGCAATGAAAGTTGGAGCTAGAGGCAAAGCTGCACAAAAGATAAGAAGCTATTTTAAAAGGGATTTAGCTAAGTTATAGGATTTGAAAAGATAAAATAAAAAGCTGGTAGCATATGTTGAGATTAACGGTTACCTTTACACGTGTAAAGCTTTTACTAATGGCGCACCCTTGCCTTGCTGTCTTTTGTTTGGTGAAGAATAAATCTTCATCATCTCATTTCTGTCCAAGCCCAGTTGTCTCCCTTCCCTGAACTTTTCTTCCAATGTCTTTTTCATGCATGCACTAATTAGATTGTTTTCAGGTAACGTCTACAAGCATGTATAATTTGTGTAGGTTCTCACATTAATGGAATGGGGAAAGGTTCTATATTAGTCATGAAGACTGACCGGCTTTAAACTCCTAGGGGTTATCATGAATAGCAGCACTGATTCGGCGCAGAGCTCAGCACCTAAAATTAGAAAGGGCATGCCAAGCGGACTATTGCATCTGTGGTCCCCTAAACATTAATTTGGATTGCAGCAAAAAAATCTGATCACAGGGTTATGTTTTTGAGAAACAAAAGAAAAATCAATGGCCCCGGTGCACAAGGATTTTCGATCAACACGGGAGCCATTGATGGCTTTCTTTGCCGGGTCCTCCATGCCTTTCCTATCAGACATGGGCAGGGAAAATCTGAGTGAGGCATCCTACCCTAAATAGGTTGAACCTTCCTGCACATTAAAGGCAGCTTTCCCGTGGCAAGTGGCCCACTATCTTTCACTCAGTGCTGGCGTAGCTGGTGGAGGCTCCATCAGTGGTTCGCTCACCTCCTAATGGGGCAAGGAAAGTGTGGCTGTAATAGGGAGGGTGCCATGCCAATTAGAAGAAGCGCTCCCACTTAGCCAAAACCAAAACAATCCCTTGTTTTTGCCTTGATTTTTTTTCATATTAAAATGCTGCTAGCTTTTCCGCTTCCACAGAAAGTCCACTTCGGTATATACCTTTGCTTCCTACTGTAAAGAGCTTTGTTTACAATCACTGAATCCATTCTTTATACTCCTGTTATGGAAAACAAACTTTACTAAACCAGGGCATTCATTATAATGCTATTACTTTATGGACAATTTTGCATGGGGGACCTCTGGTCATGGTTGCAAAGCATCTTTGGAAGGCAGGGTTTGAAAACACTCCAAATGATTATTATTGCCATTCTTTTGCTGATTGATATTCTCGTTCAAGTCTTTATTGCCTCTGTTGCTGTTCTTATAAGAGGCAAGGGTACCTCTCCATCCTGTCAGAAAAAGAAAGGGCAGCCTAATGTGAGCCCAGGGCTGGCATCCCATTGGTAGTGCTGCCATTCTAGCGATGCAAGTTCACTTATATTAGTTGTAAATTCCTGTTCCAAGGGGCACTTCTCTCATTTAATGCATCTTCAGTACCTTTGTTTTCTTTTTAAATAAAAGTCTGCATACACATCATATAATGTTCAGTCTTGCATTTATTTTAAAGTTAAATCAAAATGATTCCATCGATTGTTTCATATCTGAGTCACATCAAAACCCAATCAATTGACTTAACTTATATGCTCAACAATTATTTCCATGCATATGTGTGTTTTTCAAAGATCGCTATTTTTTAAGGCTAAAGGCAAGAAAGATATATCAGTTAAGTAATACATTTACACGGTAAGAAAAATAATTATATTATGCAAATCTTAAACATTTAAGTGAAATTTCACTATATTAATCAATTGTCATAAATTCAAACTTGTGCGTTTCAAAATATTAATGGTGGTGCATCCTCCTCTTCACATATTTCTCTCTGGACCTTTCTTTTGATCAAATCCAGTTTCCCAATTAATTGATATTTTGCAACTCAAAATTACGAATTTATGATAATAGATTGTGGATAATGGGTACACGGGGGAAGTCAGTTTCCCACTGACTTTAGGCATGGTATAAACCTTGTGCTTGTTAGTTGCATCTCATGTGGTCTCACCTTGTGTTTAGGGCATACTGATGACACAGTTGGAATGATGTTATGAGCTAAGGAGGGATTTTGTTTCATGCAGCTTAGAATATGTCCTTGGCATGAGCGGCTGTAATCTGGAGCGCTTGTGAAAGGCTGTATGTTGGCCATGCAATGCTCTATATGTGGAAGCATAGCTTACCCCTGCTTGGTAGTTGGCGTGGAGTACATTTCAGTGCTCTGGGGATTTTAAGGAGGATCTTGGGAGGAAATCTAGAGCAGGCATATGTCTCTTCATAAGACAAACACTTTGATGCATGGAGACTCTTTAGGAGCAGTTCAGCCATTGCACTAATTTCACAAGATCTTCAGAGCGTCGATTCATTTGTGTGTGACTGCCTTTATTTCAGGCTTTGAGGTGTTCATCCTAAAGCCTGTGGTTTTGACTTATAATATTAAACAATACCACTTGACATTTTCAAGTTGCAGTCCACACCATGCCACATAATTCCAATCAGCATAATTTCACTCATAGCCACACACTTCCGTGCCACACAATTCAGCTGTACACATTTCCATTTCCACACCACATAATTTGACAACAAACCACATAATTCAACTCAACACAATTACACAGCACACCACATATATCCAATCCACACCACAGAATTCCACATCAAACCACAAACTTCAACAAAACAACCACATAATTAAACTCCACTACATACCACTCTACAACACAAAATACCATTCCACATAATTACACTCCATGACATACAGTCCCACTCCACATAATTCCAGTACACTCAATAACACATAATTCCGATCCACAGCGCACAATTCCACCACACACAATTCCACAACTAACCATTTCAATCCAAACCACATAATTCCACTCCGCACTACATACATCCACTTCACTCCAAACCAAAACACATGGGTTAAAATCATTGCCATTTACGACGCCAATAGCTCTAACTCTCGCAAATGCGAGACCTAATGCATTGCAAATGGTTGTTTGCCATTCCTGTCAAAAAGTCTCTTAAATAACGATTTTTTTTTGCTTTCGCTCAACGGTTTTAAGTACCTACTGTACTTTTAACCATTTTTCTGACTAAAATGTATCTTTTGTCAGTCAAAAAATGCCATCTCTATTCAACAAATGCCCTTCCTGTGGCAAAAAGATGGCAAAATCTGACCCACCTTAGTCTGTATAGTGTGTTTGCCTTCTTCTCATCATCCAGAGACTTATTACTGCTGCCAGCTGTTCTCCAGATGGACGTTGAGAGACAGAGAGAATACTAGGCTGCATGCTGTTCAAGAGAGAGGAAAGGTACGTCCTTCAAGTGGCCTTGGAGGTTCCCAAGCCCTTTCCAAAGAGCCCTCCTCTCTTGAAAAATCAGAGCACTGGAGGAGAACAGAGAAATGACACCAAAATGCTGTTTTCAATTGCTCTCGACAGCTAGGAGGTCGATGTCACAAGAAATACCCATTTGCTCCCTGTTTACGTCATGATCGACATCGTAACAGCCTACAAAACAGACAGCGACGTCGAAGCAGACGACGGTGTGGAGATCGCCGCTGAGACATTTATTGGCAGCCCCGTCGACTCCGAAAAAGTCGGCAGCGATGCCGCATGCATCGACGTCAAGGCCGAAGACGGAACGCTCGCCGTCTCTCGACGTCACACAACAGATCGACGTTGCTTCTTCCGTTACAGTCGCAAAGCTCAATGTCGAGACCCTCCCTGCCGCATCTCCGGTCAAAGTCGACACCTGCACAAGCGGCCTCTGCATTGGTCAACGTTGAGACACTTGTCTACGTCGGGAACTCTGCATCATGAAGCAGCAGTGTCAGAGAGACCTAGGTCTATGTTGAGACCTAGAAAGTCAATGTCAAGAAGCGGATCTGCTTCCTTAGGGATTCAAAATAGGGCAAATTTCTCCAGAAAGATCTCCGGTTCCAGATAAGGCATCCACTGAGTCTATCAATCTGTCTCCACTGTGGCATCAGAGTGTTAAAGAATGGGGGGTACCACATCACAGATCACAGTCCACGCTCAGACTACTCCCAGACCTACTCTCCCTCCAGGGTCTCTGCAGGTACTCCTCCTCCAAAAGCAAGGTCTCCACGTAGATCTCCACGGAGGCAAAGATTACCATCGACACAGCGATCACGATCTAGAACACCTCTCAGACAAACACAGTTCTACATCTCGCCGGTCTCATTCATCTAGATCTCTCAGAAGACATAGATCCCCCTCATGGTCCACCACCACTTCTCGCTCCTCAATCCAAGATTACTCTTAAACTCTATCGGAGTCACCTTGGCAAGTATCTCACCTGTGGACGACCTCATCACCTTTAAGGATGTCCTCCTCAGAGGTGCGGCAAAACTAAATATTGACATGCCTGCTCCTTGCATGGTTAGCCCCTCTTTTTTGCATGACACATGATGCACGTTGACTTGGTGTTCCCTTGGTCCCTGCCAATCAGGTTCCCAGGGCCTGTGTTCTTTCCCAAAGTTGTACCTTTGTACCCTCAATTGGCACATCCTTGGCCACAGGTAAGCCCCTTGTAAAAGGTACCATGGGTATCAAGGGCACTGTGACCATGGAAGGCATCTATGGGCTGCCACACCTATTGTGCCACCCTTAGAGGCCCTGCACCTTGATGTGGTATGAGGCATGCTCTAAATAAAGCCTCTGTTCCATGAACCTGCCAATCGTTTGTCCCCCAGACAGATTTTGTGTCTATGGTGCCTTTCCAAAAGTCGAAACCCTGTGTGGACAGTTGGGAAATAAAGGAAGCAGAGTATATCAGCTTGGTGTTTGTAAGCATATTTTTCTTTGTAGGTGTAGGTGCGAGCCTATAATAATACAAGGCTGGGTCTGATGTATCAAAACCTGAAAAATAAGCAAACTTTTATGCAAAGGTCTTTGAAGTACTCTTTGGCAGTGTTGGGCATTGTTCCCATTGCATGCAATTATAAACCGCGCAGGAGGCACTAGCTTTGTGTAAAAGATGGCGACCATAATGCTGAAAACAGAACATAAGTTCATAAGTACTTGTACCATCCTGCAATTATTATTATTATGGCAATTTCTAAAGCGCAATGGTTACTCCATTACGGAGTGTCCCCGCGCTGAATTCTATTCAGTGGCCAAGATCTATATTGAGCAAGAGAGGAACAGTGAAACTCTAGGGAGTAAGATTTTTCCTAAACAGCCAAGTTTTGAGTTGCTTCCTAAATATTAATTCTGATGTCTCATGTCTTGGGTATATAGGTAGAGAATTCCACCTCTTAGCTGCCAGGTACCTGAAGGAGATACCTCCGAAACGTTTCCTGTTGAATTAATTGAATTCATCATTAGAAAATGCAGCGGATTGCTCTAGATCTGCAAGCAAATTATGCACAGTTTCAATGTCCCAATCATCAGAGAAAGTACTAGCGGTGATGTCATTTAAAGTAATTCTGAACAAATAAGGAATTTGCAAAAGTTCATTAGGACCATACACATCATACAGTCTCCTGTCCCATGTAGTTTCAGGTACTGGAACTGCTGTAAAATTCACCAGGGACAGGTCCCTCAGTTCACGGTGCAATGATATGTGTGGTTTAAGAACCAAGTTCACAAGTTGTACTGCAGAGCGTTCTGGGAGAAAGTGTCCATTCAGAAGTAGGAAAAAAACAGTTACCAAACTGATCCAAGGTAGAAGGAAAAGTAATCCAATTGTAATCCAATTGTAATCCAGAGATGTATCCAGGGAACAGCAAAGTAAGTCTTCTTCAGGCAATGATAGAGAGCATTAATTCATTCATAGCTTGAAAGGGCGAGGCAGTGTTGGCAATTCAGGTTCACTTGGATCCGATGAGAAATCGTCATAATGCACGAAGTAGCCAGATGCCGTCCGGTCTATTCTTGGCAGCTCCGCAGGTTTTGTAGAACTGGTAGATGACTCGATCTGTGGCATGTTTACATAGACGTCAATTTTTCTAATTAAAATTTCTATACATGTTTATTGTATAGTCGTAGTTGTTTCAACAGGGAGAAGTATAATTTCATTGTTTACAGCTTCCCTTTGGAGAGTGGAGTTTTCAGTCGTTATTGAAGTTTCCATCTGAACTCCCTATACAGTAGCGAGAGGAGTGCGGCGGCTACCCTGGAGCCCACGTGGTCTACTGTTGAGAATCGGCCACATAGTGTGGTTTGATCAATTGAGACAAACCTTTTGTCTCGGCGACCGGCAAGGGGCGGAAGAAGTGCAGTTCTGGTACCCTCAACAGCCTGGATAGGTACAGGCGCTCTCTGCATGATGGTCCAAATTTTTTTTTTCCCACTATCTTTTCTCTGACCAGGTCTGCAGTCTTAGGGACTCAGGCAGGCCTTGCTGGAACTACCTTCACTTCTCCAGTGGTGGTGTGTTTTACTTGGACGTTGCTTTGTTAGGCCCTGAATTCATTGAGTTCCTGTAAAACAGCCAAACGTTCATTGATGTCATATGGTGTTTCTTCCGCCACTGTGCTGACACTATCAAGGTCTGGTACCCATATTCTCACACCAAACAGGAGTTCATAAGATGTACCACCCCCTAGGGATTTTCTTGGCATGTTGGTAGGTGCCCTCTGGACCCAATATAGGTGGTTGACCCAACTGCCGCCTGAGCCTAGTACCCTAGCTGTTAAGGACTGCTTCAAGTCACGGTTCTTCCTCTCAACAACCGAATTTCCCTCCGGATGGTAGGGGGAGGAGTACATCAAGGCCACCCCCAAACTTCCTCTGGCTTCTATGTAAGCCCGAGAGCTAAACACTGGACCTTGGTCAGAATGTAGGGTGCCAATTGCGTATGTCCCAATAAAGACTCGCAAATCCTTTATAACAGTTCGAGCGTCACTTGAGCGCTGTGGCCAAACCCACAGAAATCTGAAGCATGAATCCACTACCACAAAGATGTACTTCTAAGCCTAAGCCCCATCTGATTGTAAGGGGCCGCAGTGGTCCAAGTAAACACAAGCCAAAGGCTTGTCTGAGATTATTAGTGGTGTCTGTGCTGGACGTGCTATGTCAATCAATCAGGCGTTTGTTAAGCGCGACTACTCACCCGTAAGGGTCTCAAGGCGCTGGAGTGGGTGGGGGGGGCGCAGGTTCCAGTCCATCAAGGAGGGGGTCTGTCGAAGAGCCAGGTTTTGAGGTTTCTCGCGAAGATGGGGAGTGATGTCTGTCTGAGGTGGAGCGGAAGGGCGTTCCAGGCTCTGGCCGCGAGGAAGGCGAAGGAGCGGCCTCCCGATCTGGTCTTTCTGGTGCGGGGGACCACGGCGTAGGAGAGCTGGGCTGATCGTAGGGTCCTTTGGGGTGCGTGGAATTTGAGTCGGCCGTTTAGGTATGCTGGTCCGGTGTCGTGGAGGATCTTGTGTGCGTGGGTGAGAATCTTTAAGGTGATTCTAGCCTCGATGGGGAGCCAGTGGACTGTGCGCAGGTGCTGGGAGATGTGGCAGTGTCTTGGCAGGTTGAGGACCAGTTTTGCGGCAGCGTTCTGGATGTTTTGTAGCTTGCGGGTGAGGTTTTTGTTTATTCCGGCGTAGAGTGCGTTGCCGTAGTCGAGTCTGCTGGTGACGAGGGCGTGAGTGACGGTCTTTCTGTGCTCAAGGGGGATCCATTTGAGGGTCTTACGTAGGAGGCGGAGGGTGTGGAAGCAGGAGGATGCGACGGAGTTGATCAGGCGGTCCATTTTGAGCTCGGAGTCCAGGATGATTCGGAGGTTGCGTGCGTGGTCCGTGGGGGTGGGTGGGCTTCCGAGGGCGGGGGGGCCACCAGGTGTCGTTCCAGGCGTCTGGGTTTGGGCCCATGATGAGTACTTCTGTTTTGTCGGTGTTGAGTTGTAGGCAGCTGCTTTTCATCCATTTGGCGACGGCTTCCATGCCTTCTTGAAAGTTGTGTCTGGCAGTGTTGGGTTCGTTGGATAAGGAGAGGATGAGTTGGGTGTCGTCTGCGTATGACACAATGTTGAGCCCGTAGGTTCTGACGATGGGGGGCAAGCGGAGCCATGTAGACGTTGAAGAGCGTGGGGCTGAGGTAGGACCCCTGGGGGACTCCGCAGGTGGTTGGTGTAGGGTCCGAGAGGCAAGTGGGGAGTCTGACCCGCTGCGTTCTGCCGGAGAGGAAGGAGTGGAACCGGTCGAGGGCCTTGTCCCGGATTCCTGCGTCATGGAGTCTGCGTATTAGGGTGCGGTGAGAGACTGTGTCGAACGCCGCTAAGAGGTCGAGGAGGATGAGGGCTACTGTTTTTCCTCTGTCCAGTAGGGAGCGGATGTCGTCTGTTGCGGCGAGGAGGACGGTTGCTGTGCTGTGGTTATTTCTGAAGCCGGATTGAAAGGAGTCGAGGATGTTGTGCTCTTTGATGAAGGTGGCGAGTTGGCTGTTGATGGCTTTCTCAATGACTTTCGCTGGGAACGGGAGCAGGGAGATGGGTCTGTAGTTCTTGAGGTCGGTGGAGTCTGCCGAGGACTTCTTCAGGAGGGGGTTGATCTCGGCGTGTTTCCAGTCGGGGAATGAGGCGTTCGTCAGGGAGCGGTTGATGGTGTGGCGGAGCATGGGTGCGATGGTGTCGGCGGCTCTGTTGAAGATGTGGGGGCAGGGGTCCGTGGGGGCCCCGGAGTGGATTGACTTCATTGTCTTCAGTGTGTCTTCGGTGGTGAGGGCTGTCCAGTTGTCAATCGTTGGCTTCAGGGTGTCGGGGGTGGCTGGTGAGGGTTCAGTGTGTTGGTTGTCTTCGTCAAAGTTGTCGTAGATGTTCTTGATTTTGTGTTGGAAGAAGGTGCTGAGTTTGTTGCAGAGGTCTTGTGAGGGAGGGATGTCAGTAGACTGGCTGGTGGGTTGGGCGAACTCCTTGATGATGCTGAAGAGTTCTCTGCTGTTGTGCGCGTGTGTGGAGATTCTGTCTTTAATCGCTTTTTTTCTCGTTTTTCTGATGAGTTTGTGGTGGGCGTTGGTGGCGGCTCTGAAGTCGCTGTGGGCCTCTGTGGATTTGGAGTTCCTCCAGGCTTTTTCGAGGCGGCGGCACGTGTGTCTGGACTCTTGAAGTTCAGTGGCAAACCATCTGGCTTTCTTGGCGTGAGTGTTGTTGTTTTTCTTGAGGGGGGCTATGGTGTTGGCGCTGTCTGAGATCCATCTGTGCAGGGTTCGGGCTGCGGTGTTGGGGTCGTTGTCTTCTGTGATGGTTGGGGTGGAGCTGCTGAGTGAGGAGGTGAGCTGGTCGTCGGTGATTTTGGTCCAGTTTCTTCGTGGGAGCAGGTGCTGGTGCCTGTGGATGGTGGGTGTTCTGAAGGTGAAGTGGATGCATCGGTGGTCTGTCCATGGGAGCTCGGTGGTGTGGCTGAAAGTGATGGAGTATCCTGTTGCGAAGAGGGGGGTCGAGGGTGTCTCCTGCTGCATGCGTGGGTTCGGTCACGATCTGGCGGAGTCCAATGTTGTGGAGGTTGTCCAGAAGGGATGTGGTGTCCAGTTGGTTGTCAAGGTGGAAGTTGAGGTCTCCCAGCAGGGTGTAGTTGGTGGATGCGATGGCATGCGGGGAGATGATGTCCGTGATGGAGTTGGCGAATGGTCCGCTGGGTTCAAGGGGTCGGTAGATGAGGGTTTCCCGGAGGGTGGTGGTAGGGCTGGCCAGTATCTTGAAGTGAAGGTGTTCCATCAGGTCTGTGGGCTCGTCGGGGAGCGTGCTCAGGTGGAGGGTGGATTTGTGGACAATGGCGATTCCCCTCCAGGGTGGGTAGGGCGGTCCTTCCTGGAGATCTTGTATCCTTGGGGAATGGCGATGTCCGGTCCCGAGGTGGTGTTGGTCCAGGTTTCGGTGAAGAATGCTACGTCCGGGGTAGTGCTGTCGAGGAGGTCCCAGATTTCGGTTGCGTGTTTGTGGAGTGATCGGACGTTGAGGAGGATGCATTGCAGGGTCTTTGGTTCGGTGTGTTCTTGCAGGCGGGTTGTGCTGGGTCAGTGTTCCTGGCGGTGCTGCAGGTGTGCCGGCAGCGGTGACAGCTGAAGGCTCCGTGGGTGTCGGCTGGTGATGCAAGCTTGCAGTTGTTGTTGCGGCCTGGGTTGAGTGCGTGGAGTGTCGCTGGGTCATAGCGTCGGCGGTGCGGAGGTCCAGGGTTCCTGGCGCTGGTTGCGGTCGGGTCGCGGACGGGCGCAGACGGGCTTGCCTTTGGCGTGCCAGCGGCGCGGCCGACATTAAGTAGGGGTCGGGGAGGGCTGGACAGCTGGGAGGCGGGAGCTGGGAGGGGAACTGGCTTGGGCCAGTCGCGCTGGTTGTGCTGGGGGGAGGGGCCGCGGGGGCAGCAGCGGTGGGGAAAAACGGGCGAAAAAGAGGGGAATGAAGTGGAATAAACAGAAAAGTGCAAGAAAAATGGAGGAGGGAGATGGAAAGGAGAGTGAAAGGGAGAGATAAGAATGAGGGTGAAAAATGAGTAAAACGGGGGTGGAGGGGCCGCGGGGGCAGCAGCGGCGGGGAAAAACTGGCGAAAAAGAGTGGAATAAACTGAAAAGTGCAAGAAAAGTGGAGGAAGGAGATAGAAAGGAGAGTGACAAGGGAGAGATAAGAATGAGGGTGAAAAACGAGTGAAACGGAGCAGGAGAGGAAAAGCAGAGCGAGAGAAGGAGACAGAGGTCCACTCGACCACCAGGGATGAGGCGCAGGTATAACCTGCGGGTGGAGGAGGGCGTCGAACACCAACACTCGAGAGTGCAGGGGCTCGGGGGAGGCCTCACTTAATGGTGGAGCTGCGAGGGTGGGAGAGCAATTTCACTGACAATGAGTCAGTGGTCTTGCTCGCCTGTCCCCGCAGCGGCCGCCATTACGGTGGAGCATTTCATCTGCTGGCAGATGTTGAATTTAAGGACAAAGTCCTTGGTCTGTTTTGATAGACCTGGCCACCAATAGCGGTGCTTCAGTAATAAAACTGTAGCAGTAATCCCTCCGTTATGCGGAACCCAGACCCTCATATCCAGCTAGTATCAGTCCTAATCTGCGATCAATCTTTGGTATAACTCTATCCCCCACTCCTGGAATTTGAGTGAACGGAATGTTTTGTGCATCTAACTTGTAGAAGTATTTAAGTGGAAAACCTTTTGGCAGGGTTGTTCCGTTGCGCGTGGCATTAACTGCCACCATAGTTGTTTCGTCTATCCTCGTACTTGATCTAGTTAGTGCAGCACCGGCAGCAGTACGAACTGTTGCCATGGCGGCTTCATCCGCCATGGAATTCCCTTCAACATGAACGCCAACACGTTGATGACTCGATGTATGAATAACATGAGCCTGTGGCAGGCCTTCTTTCAGCTTTGCCACCTGTTCCCAAAGCATCTTGTGCTTTACAGTGCAACCTTTGGAATCCCTAAATCTACTCTGGCCCCAATAATGTAAATGTTCGTTATACGACTGGACACAGTAAAATGAATCACACACAATTAGTGTGGGGAATTCACAATCCGTATTTTGAAGTGCTAGTATCAGAGCCTTTAGATTCGTCAGCTGCGCCGTACAGTCCCCTATGGACTGGGTGTGTGTTTTCCCACGACCGAACTTTCTGTCATGCATGCGCCTTTTTACAATTGCGCATGCTGCTGAATATTGCTGTTTCGTTCCTAAGGCCGGCTGGACAGAACCATCGGTATAAACGATGCATTGATATCGATCTATTGGCATAATTTCATTTGGCAGAGGATATTCTTGTTCGTACTGCAGAAATACTTGTGTTTGTAATGAAGAGTCAAATCGGTAATCTTTATCTGTTGCAGTGAGAGAGTTAGCCCATTGAATCCATCGTGGATGTAATGCTTTAGCATTTGGGATGCTTGCTTTTGTAACTGCCTTTAGGGTTGGTACCAGGGTCACGACAATTATGCGTTTCCCCTGCGCCAGTGCTCTCGGCTCTCACTACAGCAGTCTGTACCGCTGTGAGTATCTTCTCAGTTGGTGCAAAATGCATTTCAGCGTTCATGTAAAAATGTGATTTATATGCAATAGGGACTGTATCGCCTTCATTGAAAGTGACATATGTGTACCCAGTTGGTCCAGCGACTATGCAGATCACCAGGTTAGTTGTGTTAACACGTGTATGTAAATGTTTAGAAGCTATCATGTCAGCTTGTACGGAATGCAGAATATCTGTATGTTCCTGCGTCCAATGATGTACTGAAAAATCTGATCTAATTAAGTTGTAGAAAGGTTTTACCCATTCTGCGTAATCCAAAATGCATGTCCTGCCAAAATTAAAAAATCTCAAAATGGATTTTAGTCTTTTCAGTCGTCGGAGGTTGTAGCAGTGCACATTTTTCTAAAAACTGTGCCGCCAGGATTTTTCCTTCACTTGACAACTCGTACCCCAGAAATAAGACACTGACGTGGGCATTTAAAAAAAAAAAAATTTACATTGAATTTGTAACCGAGGTGAGAGAACTGGAGGATTATGTGGTTCACTCTAGCCAAGTGTTACATTAATTAATCGTCCGTCAGATAGATTTCATCTACATAAGACAATTCCTCCTCATCAAAATTTTGAAGTAAAAACAACCCTGGGCTATTCTTTATACCCCTGGGGTAATTGACAAAATTGACATTGAGAATCTAGCGCTGAGAATGCTGTCAAATACCTGCTCCCAGGCACTATATTGTGGCAGAAAAATCCATTTGAGATATCTAATGTTGTCTTGTATTTTTTCCGCACAATGTTATTCATTAGTGCAGCACTATGTGCATTTTGTACTGCAAATGTGCGTGTGGAAGCGTTCAAATGTCTATAGTCTAAGACTAGACAAAATGAATTAACGGATTTCATTACTGGAAACAAGGGATTATTCATAGGTGAGGTGCAGTTCTCTATCATACCCTGGTATTCAAGTTGATCTAGGATCTCCCTGACTTGTTTCTTTGCTTCATGCTTTATTGGATATTGTCTCTGTGGTCGAGGAATCGATTTTAATGTGATTTTGTGATGAGGTGACGCATCATCCCACCCAACATGATTGCGGCAAAGTGCAGGAACTCGTGCTAACGCCCACTCTTGCGCATATGAATTTTTAACTGACTCTGGTACGAGGACGGAGAAAGCAGGTAAAATAACTTCTTAACCCATTGGGCAAGCCACTACGAAATCAGGTGGCCAATCTTTTTCGGCCAAAAGAATGTCTTAACCATAGGTCAGGTTCTCCCAAAAGAGACCCTTTACCTGCCTGGGTATGTCCCCCTCCATTTGGAGCGTTATCTCGTATAAATGATGTGGGACACTTACCCTTGTATCAGGTGTTTCCACCGTGATATGCTGACTCAGCGCTACTGCCGCAAGATAATCCATCAGGTTCCGGCGAGCTATTGTCTACTGTCTAGCATCGTCACTGCCCATTCCCCGTTCAGAAGCAGAGTCCTCCGTAGCCTGGGTATTTCCAACTCTAATTCCAGCTACCACCTTCTTTTTAAATTGAGGTTTAGAAGTCTTTTGTTTATCTTCCTGTTTAATGATGTAGTCTGAAACGCGATGTCTCTCCCTTTTTGGCTTGACTCGCTCTTCTGATCTGTGTTCCTACCGCCCGTCTCCGAATGTTTTTCTGATGACTCTTGAAAAGAACCAGAGAGAAGTGTATCGGTATCCTGATACCTGTTGGGCTTCCTAAAATTGTCACGGTTTCTCAAATTGTATTTTCTCTCAGTGTGTTCCTGTTGAGGAGACCCACCCCGTGACTGTGTTTTGTTTAGTTTATTTTTTTGTTTATGCTCTCATTTCTTCTTTGAAGAATCGTGTGCTTGCTTTGAGTTATCTTTTTCAGAATTGCTCTTAACTATCTTTTTCCCAGGTCTGACTCCCAGATTATCTCTACCTAGTGAAGCATATGTTTCTTCAATAATCGTAGGCAATTCTCGCTCCTGCTGTGCAGGAGTGAATTCCCTCAGTTGTTGGCGTATAGCCACCACTGCTGCCTCCCATTTTATGTTACTTAACATAATGGCAGAAGCCTGAGCAAAATTGCCCATCAATTTCATCCATAGATGTAGGCCAGGCTCTGCCCCGTACTCATTTTGTATCTGTTTCAGTACGTCTGGTATAACTGCTATTGAAGGGGTACCATTTGTTCTGGTTTAAACGGTGCGAAGATTGGACCCCACAATCTTCTATCGGGGGAGCCATCCCCATTTGCAAGCAAATTGTTAGTATTCTGTATTTTTCCTGCGGGCCGTATGGGGAAAAACTGCTTCAAGCTGTGCTGTTTTCTGTGCTATTCAGAACGGGATCTGCTCCCAGCTGCTGGGAATCTTTCCCATAGTGGCATTCAGCGTTTTGGGCTAATACCTGTAGTAGCCAATTGAGGTTGTGCAGTCTGAGCAGCCCTCACAGGTTGGACTGTCAATGTTATCATTACTTATTGAGTAAGATTTCTGTAAATATTTACTAAATCTCTGTAGAGTGTACGCATTCCAGCTGTTGATAAAGTAGCAACGTCTGGATGTGGTGCTTACGAAGCTAAGACCGGCCAGACCGAGTCTCACGTTTTCTGTGGTATGGGGGTAGTGCGCATTAAAACCGATTAATATGCTCTTGGTTAGTTAATGGGACATATGTGTCCATGTATGGGAAATATTCCTCGGGCTGTTCATCTTCAATGTAAGTGTAAAACAACTGTGTACATGCATCTGCAGGCGGGAATTTTACCCAAGAGTAGAATACCTCTATTCTGAATGCTTTGTGTGCCTCAACCACGAAGGTACACACAATAGAAGCTGGAGCGAAATTACACTCCACCGCCGGATGCACAGCCATTTGCGTGATTAGTAACCACCATTACAACTTTCTCCACGTTTCAACAATATATTTTTATTCCATGTAATCCAGTTCATGTTTGTTCACATCTTTTCACTTTTCATCCTGTCACATGTACGACGTTTATGCGTTCAACAGTTTCTCGTGCGCAGATATGCCGATCCAGGCCTTTTTCTAGCGCATGACGAATACATAAAACATCCAGAAGTTCATTATTTTACCCAATGCATTTCGGGCAGTTTATAGCCCTTCTTCAGGGGTTCCCTATAGATTTAAAATATTAACATTAGTGTGTATGTTCAGACCTCTATACATCCATAATTATAATGCATCAAACAATTCTTGTCTCATATTCATAATCAACGTTTTCCCTCTAAATGCGCTAAAACGCGCCAAAGAGTGTGCCTGAAGCAACCTTCCCCAACCCTCAATCCTTTCCCGTGTACAACCTCATTTCCTAATTCACAGTCCGCCATTGATTTTCCCGTCTCCTAGTTTGACAACGTCCTTTATATACATCTATTCCCAGCAACTATATTGCCAAAAACATCCCCCGTACCTTCAACATGTCACGGCATAATCTCCTTCTCCCCGTATTCTTTTCTTACAGAGTTAGCTCTTTACTCCTGGTTCCTTTTCACCTTATATACCGCAACTCCAACCATCAACATAATGCGGGCCAATCTTGTCAAACAAACTTTCACAACTACCAGTCCCATAAATCATTGCTGCGAATGCCTAATTGACCCTGATGTACTCATAACCCATGGCTTTGACAAACATTGGATAACGAACAAAATTTGTGAAAACAGGAGTGCACTTGGTCAACTCTTATTCAACCACGAAGGTGACATCTCTACCTGTTGCCAGGAGGCCATGTTGTTATAGTTTCATATTAACTGCCTGTCTGCAATTTTCTGTAATATTTAGATCCGCTACCTGCTTTTCAATGTCCTCACCTGCTTCTCCGTTTACGGACATTGTGTGAAGAAAAAAGCTATTTTATTTAAATGAATTTTATGGGCATATGGTTTGCACAATGTGGGAACTTCTAATCCTCTAAGCTTGAATAACCTACAGCCAATACATAGGGTATATCTACTCAGCTGAGTCGGATTTATTTCCCTCCTTACTTCGGACGTCTCCCGTTAAAATGTGAGTAGGGTTCTCTGAGAAAGCACGACTGAACTACTCAGATTTGACCGTTAAATACGAACCTAACCAACGTTGGCAGCGCCAAGCCGTGTAGTTCCTACTCATCCGTAGGATCTGCAAATTGTTTGGACAACATAAACTAGGGGCTTGGTGCCAAGACTGATTCCGGACACCCCTGCGGGATATGTTGGCCTATAGACCAGCTAGCTCTCAGTGCCACCGTAAGCCCCCCTAACCGACCAAGGAGCACATGGTTTCTGGCAAACACTAAACATGACAACCCCCACCCCCAACTTTTCACTCAGTCACTCGTGCTTACTTATTCTCAGAGAAGTATACAGAGAATACACATGGGACATTTTCAATATATTTATTGAACTAACGTTATTCATGTATAGCATACATCAGCTGCCATGATTAATATTCAGAAGCAGATAAAGGTGATTACAATCACCAAAAGCGTGAATAAGTAGATATAGTTCTACCATGGTGCTAAAACAATGTATATATGCTGGTATATAAAACAATATTATTACAACAAAACACTTGCCAGTGCTGATAAACAATGAATCATTTGTCCCACAATCACACGTGACACTCAAAGTGATTGTAAAAAATTAATTTTTATTTTAATTCTTCAATCTTTTAATAGATTTATATTTTTTATTTTTTGAGCAGAGAACATTTTTAATTTTTCAATTTATTTTTATACAAAACCACAAGTAACCACAAAAAACACTAAAGACAATTACATGATACATCCACAAATTTATAGTCAAATGTATGACTTATCTTTTCATCATATTTAACCTATATCGAAAAAAGATAACTAGCTCTAGTTCCAGAAAGAAAAAGGTTAGAAAAGTCAGGATAGAAAAATGAAAAAGAAGCCCAAGCGGGGAAGAAACAGTAAAAAAGATTCACCTACTATTAAAAGTGTTAATTTTGTATTACAACACCATTGTCCCACATTGGACTCTTGCAAAACAATGGATGACTCAGGTAACCAAAGTGATAAGTACAACAACGTATAAACAAGAACAAGGTTAGCCTGGTCACATTTTTTAAATTACATTTGTTTTAGAAAGAAAAAAAGGTCTACGCGTTTCGAGCCCCATTCACATTTTAAGTGGCGATCTCCTCAGGACCAGGAACGAGCTGAAACCATAAGAAAAAGAAAGGTGCACGTGTTACCATTTATTCCACACATTCCATCTCCTCAATCCGTAGCTCACATTTTAAATATCTTTACCTTTACTACGAGGTTTTTTTCGGATATCTGTTGATTTCTTTTCATTCCGGCAGCCGCCGGAACCACTCTGATCAAATTGCCCAAGTAGGAAGGAAGAAAAACCAAAAACAGAAGCCGGTCAGTGCAAACTTCGATGTATCACTTATAACTCCATTCAAAATGGAGGAAGGCTGCATTTAGTTCATTAATGCCAGAAAGAAGAGGGACTCGCCAATTTAAACTTCCCAAAGCCTCAATACTTGTGGTTGGAACGTATTCCACGAAACGATTTTTGATTTGAGCAAAGGAGTAGTTGTTCACGCCTGTAAAAAGGCATATTTTTAGTCATTTGAACTCCGAGACCAATTGTACCACATAAAATTTTACAGAAAACATATGCGCGCAGAGCTTACGCCTTCCAAAACTTACGTTTCCATGTGCGTGTTCTGCCACTTTGTGGAGATATAATTCGTCACAATCGCAATTTAAACTGTGGTCCGATTACAAGTCCGGCTCTCCTAAACACACAAACAAATATATGGTCGCTTTTTGAGCAAATGGATTCTCAGGTTTTTTTAAAAAGAATGTTGCTAATGCCCTCTTTTGTTATGCTTGCGCTCTATTGCATGTTATTCCGATGTGAGGTGGAACCTGTCATGTCGTCCGCCTACCATCCGCAAGCCGTCAGTGGCGGTGTACTGTTTTACAAGCCCTTTCTCCCAAGGCGATTTATATATTTACACTTTGTCATTACCTCATGCTACATTGTGTTTGACAATTGAGCATTTAAAACGTTTTAGCGTTTTGGAGTGGAGTCTCTAAGTTGCCAGATGCCTGCGTGTACATGACTCATTTTAGCAGTTTAAGCAACACTCTACAAGCGACGTAAACCTAGTCTTAATGACTGCTTGCATTTTAAAGAAAACAACTCCTCATTCCGTCCGAAAACCGGGCCACATACCTTTGACAAACGCCATTCTCTCTCGGCTGGATCACTCAGGACGATGGACGTACTCGGAGGAGTTGGCGCTCGAGTGTGACGTTATATCCACCCGCGCTCGCCGTGTACGCAATGGACACTGTCACGGCTTTTTTCTTCACAGAACTTTATTGCTGCCTTCCGCTAGACAGCGGCAGTATTCCACCAAAAAGGTCAATGGTTCACGTACTTGTCTCGTCATTCAAATGGAATTATTTGTCTTGATCAAATACAAACTTTGCTAATGCACTCCAGTGGCGCCATTGTTTTCAAAGAAGATAAAGGAAATAAAAACACAATTTTTAATTGCTAGCCTTGTTCGCAGCCTGAAACTCTTTTTGTACAAAAGAGAACAGATAGCAAAAATTACCTCTGCTATCTGATGTCAATAATTACTGCACAGTTTTTGGTTTTTGGAGAGCCTCTGACTTTGAAAAAAGTCGCCAGGTTCTACGTATCAAAAATTATTGACACGAGGGCCCATTTTGTGATGACATCGCACGATAAACAAGGCCTCCAAGTGCAGCTGATCTAAATATTTGCACCGAAGCCCATATGAGAAATTCAGTTATTCAACTATATTACAGGTTATACATTTCAGACAGCTCATTTAGGCCGTCTACTGCTGTGTTAAATTTAACAATTCGCATCGCTTCCCTTTGTAATAATTGTCTATCCATGTCACCACCTCTCGGGTCCATTGTTATCTTGGATAGAACCGTCCACTTAAGGTCATTGATGGTATGTTTTGCCATTGTCCAATGGTTCACCAGTGGAGCGTTCGCTGTTTTCTTGCGAATCCGAGACATGTGCTGAATGATTCGTTGCCGGACTTCCTGATTGGTTTTTCCAATATAAAGTTTCATACATGGGCACAAAATCCCATAAACCACATTTTTAGTTTTGCACACTTAAAGGGGACTATTGGACAATGCCAACAAGTTGCTGGAAAACTTAAAAGCACGAAGTTATCCAAAGAAACTTTTAAAACATGCACTGAAACGAGCTTGGTGGACACCGAGGGAGACCTTACTAAAAAAGAAAGAAAAGAAATCTATGGAACGGTTGGTGTGTGTCACCACGTTCAGTCCCCGCACTATTTTTCTGAAAAAAGTTATGAACCAAAATTGGCATTTGGTCCAAAATGTTCACAAATCTTTTAGCAAACCTCTTTTTACATTGAAAAAGAAAGAGTGTAGAGCAATTTGATCATTAGAGCTGCCCTACCAAAGCAACCAATAAGTACTACTGTAAGGTCACAACTAGGCCTGCCACCTGTGATAGGACATCACAGATGTGGCACTTGTGTTTGTTGCCCTTCGACTATAGAAGGATCATTGTTTGCTATGAATAACATCAAATGGAAACATGACAATTTCTCAACTTGCAAAACTAAAAATGTGGTTTATGGGATTTTGTGCCCATGTATGAAACTTATATTGGAAAGACCAATCAGGAAGCCCGGCAACGAATCATTCAGCACATGTCTCGGATTCGCAAGAAAACAGAGAACGCTCCACTGGTGGACCATTGGACAATGGAAAAACATACCATCAATGACCTTAAGTGGACGGTTCTATCCAAGATAACAATGGACCCGAGAGGTGGTGACATGGATAGACAATTATTACAAAGGGAAGCGATGCTAATTGTTAAATTTAACACAGCAGTAGACGGCCTAAATGAGCTGTCTGAAATGTATAACCTGTAATATAGTTGAATAACTGAATTTCTCATATGGGCTTCGGTGCGAATATTTAGATCAGCTGCACTTGGAGGCCTTGTTTATCGTGCGATATCATCACAAAATGGGCCCTCGTGTCAATAATTTTTGATACGTAGAACCTGGTGACTTTTTTCAAAGTCAGAGGCTCTCCAAAAACTAAAAACTGTGCAGCAATTATTGACATCAGATAGCAGAGGTAATTTTTTGCTATCTGTTCTCTTTGTACAAAAAGAGTTTCAGGCTGCGAACAAGGCTAGCAATTAAAAAATTGTGTTTTTATTTCCTTTTTTCTTCTTTGAAAACACTGGCGCCACTGGAATGCATTAGCAAAGTTTGTATTTGATCAAGACAAATAATTCCATTTGAACGACGGGACAAGTACGTGAACCATTGAACTTTTTGGTGGAATACTGCCGCTGTCTAGCAGAAAGCAGCAATAAAGTTCTGTGAAGAAAAAAGCAGTGACAGTGTCCATTACGTACACGGCGAGCGCGGGTGGATATAACGTCACACGCGAGCGCCAATTCCTCCGAGTACGTCCATCGTCCTGAGTGATCCAGCCGAGAGAGAATGGCGTTTGTCAAAGGTATGTGTCCCGGTTTTCGCACGGAATGAGGAGTTGTTTTCTTTAAAATGCAAGCAGTCATTAAGACTAGGTTTACGTCGCTTGTAGAGTGTTGCTTAAACTGAGTCATGTACATGCCAGCATCTGGCAACTTAGAGACTCCACTCTAAAACGCTAAAACGTTTGAAATGCTCAATTGTCAAACACAATGTAGCGTGAGGTAATGACAAAGTGTAAATATATAAATCGCCTTGGGAGAAAGGGCTTATAAAACAGTACACCGCCACTGACGGCTTGCGGATGGTAGGCGGACGACATGACAGGTTCCACCTCACAACGGAATAACATGCAATAGAGCGCAAGCATAAACAAGCATTTGCAATGCAATAGGTCTCGCATTATTAAAGTTTGAGCTATTGGTGTTGCATTTGCAAGAGTTTGAGCTATTGCCATTGTAAACGACAATGCCTTTTATTTATGTGTTTCGAAAAGCTGTATGCGGTGCATAAACACGCCCTTTGTACTTATAGTCCTTGCTTACGAAAAGGAAGGCTGGCAGTAAAGAGGCATAGTTACTGCCAGCGTTGCTTCTCGTAAGCAACGACTGCAAGTACAAAGTGCCTGTTTACGCACCGCTTGCAGGTTCTTAAAATACAGAAATAAAAGGCATTGGTATTTACAATGCCAATAGCTCAAACTCTCGCAAATGCGACACCTATTGCATAGCAAATGCTCGTTTTCTTATTGCGTAGTAGAACCACTCTTTGTGGAAAACAACAATTATGCCATGCCCGATAGTCTTACAGGCATTCACAGATATACAAACCTACAATAAGTTTCCTATATTGAGGTTTTGGAATGTTCCGTTTTTTTTAAAGCACAATAAAGATGGGGGGCTGTTGGTGGGGGTTGAGAGGTAACTCTCATCTTTAACTTGTGAGGGCCTGAGCCTGGTGAGGTAACCTGTCTGCTTTGTTTCACTGTTCTACCAAGGTTTTAGGAACTGTAAGATTCCTATCAACAACAGCAAGTGATGGATGATCTGTGGCTCAAAACCTAATCCCAAGTAGTAATTGTAATAATTCATTATTATTATTTAGACCGGACTAAATATTGATAATGAATCATTACAATTACTACTTGGGATTCCGCTTTGGTTTGCCCACAGATGAGTGCAAACATCCTTTTGTTTGAATATTAATCCAAAATGAGGGATGAATGCTAGCCACTAAAAAACAAGTGTCTGTCCATCCCCTATTTCTCCTTGCTATTTTTCCAGATGTGGTCTGGATGAGATGCCCACAGATTTGCCCGAGCAGCCGGGAGTGCACATCTGTTTGGTGGGAAGGGATAGCAAAAGATGGTGAGGGCGAGGAAGGAAGTAGGGGGAAAAGTAAGAGTAAAAAGGATAGAGAAGGTTGGGAAGGGATAGCAAGGCGTTGTTGCAATGAAAGTATAAAATAGAATCCAGCAGCTCGGACTGATAACCAGATGCTGGTGTCCAATTAGCAACAGGAGCATATGGAAGTTTGGACTGAAGTGGATGTATGTGGTGTGATGTGGAGTGGAATTATGTGGGTTGGATTGGAATAGTTTGTCGTGGAACTGTGTGGTGTGGAGTGGAGTTGTGGAATTGTGTGTTATGGTGTCCTGTGGAATTATGTGGATAGTAATTATATGGTATTATGCGGAGTGGGATTGTGGGTCATGCAGTGTAATTATTTGTAATTGTATTGTGTGTTGTGGCGTGGCATGTAGTGGAGTTATGTGGTGTGCTGTTGAATTTTGCGGCAGGATGTAGAATTCTGTGGTGTGAATTGGATGTATATGGTGTGTTCAGTTTAATGGTGTGGTTTGGTGTGGTATGGAAATGTGTGGAGTTGAATTATGCTGATTGGAATTATGTGGCATGGTGCGGGGTATATTTATGTGGCATATAGTGGATTTATGTGGTATTGAGTAGAGTGTAATTATGTGGAGTTGAAATATGTGGCATTATTTGACATGCTTTGGAATGGTATTATGTGGCATGGTGTGGAAATATGTGGCATGGTGTGGAGTGTAAATATGTGGCATGTTGCAAAGTTGAATATATTTTGTGGAGTGTAAATATGTGTTTTGGAATCGAGTGGATATATGTATATATGGAGAGTAAATATGTGGTGTGAAGTGTAGATGTAGGTTGGAGCGGAATTATGTGTAATGGAATTATCTAGAGTTGAATTGTGTTGTGTGGAGTGTAATTACATGATTTGGAGTGGAATCATGTAGCTGAGTGGTACTATATTAAGTGGAATTTTGTGACATGGAGAGGAATGGAATTATGTGGAGCTTATTTTATTGGTTTGTAATTATGTGGTATGGAGTGGAAGGATGTGGAGTGGAAGTGTGTAGAGTTGAATTGTGTGGCTTATTATGAGATATTTAAATGCGTTGTGTGCAGTGGATTTATGTGGCGTGGATTTGTGTGTTGTGGCATTGTGGGACATCTTTAGCCAGTTCTGATGCTTTACCCAACTGCGCTATGCATTCTGGAATTTGCAGGCCCATACTTATAATAGGAAAATTGAAACTACAGGCTCCGACAAGCAAAGTGCTACTGAACAGCTGGATTCTGCAGAGAGAGGTGCTGCTGCTGCGGCGTAGTGTGAAGGGTGGGGGGGCTTGGGCAGCTGTACGGCCTTGGGGTGGATAGGATACTAGGCAGAGTGGTGTTCTTTTGGCACATGTGGTGCTACTGTAAACGGCGCAAGGGGTGGGGGTGGACGTGCGCACTGCATAGGGGATGCGATTATTTAGGAGGATTTAGTGGGAGGGTTGGCTTTCTTGTGTTTTCACAGCTGCCAAAACAGTTTGTGTTAGAAATCATGTTGCGCCTCGGTGCTTACAGGGAGCCTTTTCAGGCGGACTGTAGTCAATGTAGACTGTAAAACGTCAGTGATTGTGCTGTTGAGTTTTGAGGGTATGCAATTGAGGGGACACAGGGGACCACAGCTGGTGCTTTGTGCAGCGTAAAGTGGATCAGGGGAGATTACTCAGTTCACCCCGAGTCAATACTGTGTTGTGTGGGAATATACCTGGTCTGTTACTGTTGTGGAGGGCGGGCAGTGCAGAGGGGTAACTAATTCCTGCGGTAGGGGGGTTTGCAGAGTGGTCCCGTGCATGCTGCTGCTTGAGAGGACCTAGTGCTGCTTGCTGCGCAGTGCGGGAATGCCTTGTCAGGGACTGGAGGCTGTATGGAGGAGGGGCAGGGCTGATGGATGTGTATGGTACAGGATTGATGGTTGTGTGGAGTGGGAAGTGAGTATGTGGGTGATGGGTATCAGGGATGATTATGAGCAAATAGAGGGTACGCAATTCAGGGTGTAAGGTCTAAGGTATGTGTAAGAATGTAGAAGTGTGCATCTTAAAGTAAAGTGTTAATTAATGGGTTGTAAATGTGTCTGTGGGTGAATGGCTGAAGAAATGTTAATGCGGAACTTACAGGTCGCCAAGAGTGTGGGCAAAGGTAAGAGTGCGCGCCCCGTACATGGCCATACCAATTATGTTGAAAGGGATGTGTAAATAAATGTGCAATTGTGCTTGAAAATGACTGCAGGAGTGTACAAGTGGTCAAATGGGAAGCTGCGGGAAAACGTTATCAGCTCAGGATCACAGTTTGTTCACGTAGGGGTGCCGGATTTGTTGCAGATTTTTGGGTTTCATGCTGGCCAATTAAGACATTGGATGACGTAGTGGTCGTTTTCCTTGACAAGAGTGTGCGACCCTGCGCTCATCAGTGATATGGGTTAATGAGGAGCAAATCATGATATTTGCCCAGGATCACACAGTGCAGTTACGTAGTGATGCTGGAATTGGGCATTCACCCTGTGCAATTCATACATTGGATGGGGTTTCCTAGCTTGCCAGACGGGGATAGAGGGCAAAGAGGAGGCTCTGAGGGGGAATAAGGTATTGGGCCTCGTTCCTGAGACAGAGGGGGAGTGTGTGTGCAGCTGTCGGATCGGGGTTTTCGGGTTGTGCAGGGTTTGGGGTCTGTGCCACTTTGCCTGCTGTACTTTGCTGAGGGTGCTTGTGGCACTGTTTGAGCGTGTTGCCCCTTTGTGATGTGCTAGAGCCGGACTGGGCGGACAGGTGGGGAAGGGAGACGCGCTCTGGAGCAAGGATCAAAGGAGAGCCTCAAATATGCAGGGATGAAGGGCCAAGGGAACTGAAAGCAGAGGACAGAGGGAACCTTTAATAGAAATAATAGAGTGCCCGCCGAGACGTGATGGACCCTCGGAGCCGGCGGCTGCCCTGCATGGGGCAAAACAACCCCGGGCACGTGAAGCTCGCGAACAAAAGTGAAACCTGATTTAAAAACATGAAACTAAACAGTGGTGCGCGCGCACCACAGAGGAGCGGGGGGAGGGCGCGCGGCAGCGAGTCGAACGCGCGCTGCTGCGCGTGCTGGCCACCGACGGGAATGGGCGGAGCAAAGGTGGGGCACGCGAAAGCCAATGGCAGCCGCGGAAAGCAAAACCACACCCACGAGCGTGTGGTTAGCTTTCTAAAGCCCTTTCTAGAGGTCTCGCGCTGCGCGAGCATTGCTGCGCACTGCAACGCTAGGCGCGAGACCTAAAAAAGAGAGCATTAGCAACATTCTTTTTCAAAAAACCTGAGAATCCATTTGCTCAAAAAGCGACCATATATTTGTTTGTGTGTTTAGGAGAGCCGGACTTGTAATCGGACCACAGTTTAAATTGCGGTTGTGACGAATTATATCTCCACAAAGTGGCAGAACACGCACATGGAAAACGTAAGTTTTTGGAAGGCGTAAGCCTGCGCGCATATATTTTCTGTGAAATTTTATGTGGTACAATTGGTCTCGGAGTTCAAATGACAAAAAATATGCCTTTTTACAGGCATGAACAACTACTCCTTTGCTCAAACCAAAAATCTTTTCGTGGAATACGTTCCAACCACAAGAAGTGAGGCTTTGGGAAGTTTAAATTGGTGAGTCTCTCTTCTTTCTGGCATTAATGAACTAAATGCAGCCTTCCTCCATTTTGAATGGAGTTATAAGTGATGCATCGAAGTTTGCTCTGACCGGCTTCTGTTTTTGGTTTTTCTTCCTTCCTACTTGGGCAATTTGATCAGAGTGGTTCCGGCGTCTGCCGGAATGAAAAGAAATCCACAGATATCCGAAAAAAACACGTAGTAAAGGTAAAGATATTTAAAATGTGAGCTACGGATGGAGGAGAGGGAATGTGTGGAATAAATGGTAACACGTGCACCTATCTTTTTCTTATGGTTTCAGCTCGTTCCTGGTCCTGAAGAGATCCCCACTTAAAATGTGAATGGGGCTCGAAACGCGTAGACCTTTTTTTCTTGCTAAAACAAATGTGATTTAAAAAATGTGACCAGGCTAACCTTGTTCTTGTTTATACGTTGTTGTACTTATCACTTTGGTTACCTGAGTCATACATCGTTTTGCAAGAGTCCAATGTGGGACAATGGTGTTGTAATACAAAATTAACACTTTTAATAGTAGGTGAATCTTTTTTACTGTTTTCTTCCCCGCTTGGGCTTCCTTTTCATTTTTCTATCCTGACTTTTCTAACCTTTTTCTTTCTGGAACTAGAGCTAGTCTATATTTTTCGATATAGGTTAAATATGATGAAAAGATAAGTCATACATTTGACTATAAATTTGTGGATGTATCATGTAATTGTCTTTGGTGTTTTTGTGGTTACTTGTGGTTTTGTATTAAAAAAAATTGAAAAATTAAAAATGTTCTCTGCTCAAAAAATAAAAAGTAAAAATCTATTAAAAGATTGAAGAATTAAAATAAAAATTTATTTTTTACAATCACTTTGAGTGTCACGTGTGATTGTGGGACGAATGATTCATTGTTTATCAGCACTGGCAAGTGTTTTGTTGTAATAGTATTTAATTAGGCCAAGCCTTGCTGATTATGGCCAGAACCCTTTATTGTTTTGATGTATATAAAATAAGGCAGTAATCGAAAGTACTCCTACTATGCGGACCCTACTCTAAGTGTGCTTTGAGTGTGTGAAGGTTTACAGCCAAGAATCCCCCCCCAAGGGACGATCCAACTCCATTACCTGGTGGGAGAGAAAGAAGGACCCCGTCTTAGTCACGAACTGGACACCCACCCCTCACGAGATGTCCGACCGCTGCGTGGTGAATTCCCAGCATGCACGGATCCTCTGTGTCAGCGGAAGAGCCTCCTCTGCTATTCTATCGGGATGCTCATCTTTTATAATAGGAAGCAGCCTTGTGATGTGCGTATAAATTAGTTAATTCAAACAAATTTTCCTTAGTGAAACCAGGAATGGCGACGCCGTGTGTAGTGCAAGAAATAGTCTTTATTGGCCTCAGTCGAGTCGAACGCGTTTCGGAGCTAGAATTGCTCCTTGCTCACCGACACATAAAGTTTTAAAAGCGGCCATTTTAAACATTTGTTTACGGTTACCACGAGTCACGTGTGGAACTACAGAAACAATGCAAGTGAAAACAGACTGGTAGTTTTTTTAAACGACTCCAATAAAATCCTTATCAATTTGTACACATTTGATTTTCAAACATATGATTTCCTAATTTTAAATTTTAAAACATACACCTTTTAAAAAACTCTTGGATAAAACAAATTTGATAAAAAAATTTTGTCTATAGAAAAATAAATTTTTCATATAATATAGATAATAACTTCATGGACAAAACAATTCACAATCCTTGCGTGGAAGGCTAGTCTCATTAATTACTAAAGTTGTGCATACCATTTCTTTTTGGTAATTTCTTCACAACTGAAAAACATCAAAATGCGTTGCATGTATCGCCCCAGTGGGCATAGCAGTACACATTATTGACCTTAACCCCACTCTGTCATGTCCAACTCCAAAAGAAGGTTGTATGCAATAAAATTCCCAAAAATTACAATACGTTTTAATTTGCTTGATTTAGATGAGGCCATGAGAAAAGTGTCTAGTAAGGAAAGAGAGGAAATTCTATTTGACAAGAAAAGGGACGAGAAAAATAAAGAAAATCAAAGTAACCAATGTCGTCTGATAACGAAAAGGTGTATGTTTTAAAATTTAAAATTATGAAATCATATGTTTGAAAATCAAATGTGTACAAATTGATAAGGATTTTATTGGAGTCGTTTTAAAAAAACTACCAGTCTGTTTTCACTTGCATTGTTTCTGTAGTTCCACACGTGACTCGTGGTAACCGTAAACAAATGTTTAAAATGGCCGCTTTTAAAACTTTGTGTCGGTGAGCAAGGAGCAGTTCTAGCTCCGAAACGCGTTCGACTCGACTGAGGCCAATAAAGACTATTTCTTGCACTACACACGGCGTCGCCATTCCTGGTTTCACTAAGGAAAATTTGTTTGAATTTCACAGACCTATTCCTGGGAGGTCCGATCAGACGACGCGACTCACGATAAGGGCGGTGTTTTCATCCGAGGATTGCTGCTACAAGAATCGTTTCAACACTGCCCACCTCCCCCTTCCCAGCCAAGCAGGAAGTAAAAGAACCAAACAGGAAGCGGGACCGGAGAACGGAGTGAAGTCTGGTGAGTCGGAGGACTAACAGAGGTCGCTCCGAAATTCGGGTAAGGCTGCATTCAGTGTATGGTGTGCGTGGGGGAGAGAGTAAAGTTTCCTTGCCAGAAGATTAGACGGCTCGGCAGGAAGCGGCTGTGGTGCGAAAAGGATTTATCCTTGATTTACATCAGAAACAATGTCGGCCTCAGAAGTTAAAGAGCGGGAAGAGGAAGCTCTACGAGTTTTTGATGATGAATGTGCGACTTTAGAAAATCCTGCTGGGCGGGAAGATGTATCCGGAAGAATAACTAATTTGGGGTCATGCTTAAAACGTTTAGAAAAATTGCACCGTGTTGAGTTGTCGAAATGGTGGGAATCTAAATCCCTTCAGCGATATTTGGAGGTTCAACGAGTCCCTAGGGGTTTGCGCATCATGGTAGCTCCACCGTATGTATGAAGAACCCAACCCGGAAATGCTGCGTGAATGGGCGACGAACAACAACGATTCTTCACGGAGGATGCTTGCCATTCTTATAAAATATGCAGATATTGATAGACAAAAGGTTTTGGAGGAAATTGATGCATTGCTGGAAATTTTGAGTATAGACCCAGACCAAGAAAAGATAACCAAATTCAAAGGGGAAATGAAAGAAAGGCTGCGCAAACTAGAAATTACAATTAAGGAAAGGAAGGCGCAGAAATTTCTACGAGATAAAGTAGATTATGATAGAGGACAAATCTACACCTTTGCAAAAAGATTTGACACGATCCGTAGGCAAAGGATAACAGTTGCCAGTAAACCGGTACAAGAAGTGCAATCAGGGCACAGCAGCCTCCAGAGCTCAGAAGTTGATACGGATCTGGAGGATGATACTAGCAACAGAGGCAACAGGCCAGTCCCCACAGTGATCGATGAATTTGGTTTTTTAAGGGAAGAGAGACGATTCAATTTAAGACCAAGGCAACCAACACAGACAAATCAACCTCCAAGAGGGAGAGGAAGAGGCAAAGGAACAAGAGGCGGAAAGGTGCAAAGCGGAGAAGACGGACAAGAGAGACGGAAAGACAACGGAAAATAGAGGCTAACAATGAAGCCTCAATTGTCAACCTTACAAACGTGACTCTGACGGATCAAGAACAAACAATTTTGCAGTTGGGACTATCTTTTTGCCCAGAGGAAGATCTAGACTATGTGCAAACAAGAATTGACTTATTCAGGTTTATCAGGACATTGAAATTAAAAAAGCATTTTCTTTTGAATCCTTCGGTTAGAAAGCCACTTTTGTCCCACACGGATGTTATTGGAGCAGGAGGATTATCTGTAGATGATATGAATTTGATGTTGGAGCTAAGAGAACTTGAAAATGAGGATCAGTTAGCAGATGTAACGAGCAATGTGGTAGAACTAGTACAAGAAGAAGGTATTGACATAGGAGAGGCAGCACCCACAAATTTTAGACCTAGTTCCAGATTTATCCCGATGACAACGAGGGATGCAACAGATGTTTTCAGTGACTTAGTCATCAATGAATTGAAGAATGTTTGCATGCACATTAGAAAAAAATAAAGAATCACCAAAGGCATTAAAACAAAAAACGTACTATGCATTAGTAAAAAAGTTAAATGAAAATGACAACTGCATAGTGAGGAATGCAGACAAAGGGGGAAATGTTGTCCTATGGGATAAACAGAAATATTTGGTGGAAGCATATAAGCGGTTGCACAACAGAATGTGTTATGCGAAAGTGAAAGAGCGAGAAATGATGGCAAGTTATGAAATGTATAATATAGAGCTGGAGAAGTGGTATGAGCAAAATCTCCTGAGTCATGATGAATTCAAGTTTCTAAGTATTGATTACCCCATAACACCGGTGTTTTACCTGATCCCCAAAATTCATAAAGATATGCTGAAACCCCCAGGGCGCCCTATAATTTCAGCGATAGGGAGTGCATTTGAACACACTTCCAAATATGTGGATTCATTTCTGTGTAAAATGGCACAAGCTCTGCCTTCATATATTCAGGACTCCCATGGGAGGAAGACTATCTTTTAATCACTATAGATGTATCCACCTTGTACACAAGTATTCGACACAATGATGGCCTTAGAGCAATCAGGCATTTTTTGGGAGGGAGACCTATAGGATTATGGGCTCATACAGAAATAATACTGAAAATGGTGGAAGTGTGCTTGACAAGCAATTTCTTTCTGTTCAATGACATTCTCTACCATCAAAAATGCGGTACGGCCATGGGCACCTGCTTAGCCCCCAGCTATGCGAATCTTCATATGGGCTGGTGGGAGGAGCAGGTGATCCAGAGGCAGTATCAAGCAGAATGGGAAGATCACATTTTACATTGGAGTCGGTATATTGACGACTTATTTGTGGTCTGGAAGGGTTCGGAGGAGCAAGCCAAAGCTTTTATCAGTAAGATCCCAAAAAATGACTTGAATTTAACTTTCACCAGTGACATCAGTAGGTATAGTGTCAATTTTTTGGACTTGACAGTATATATAAAAGATGGTAGGTTAGCAACCAAACTATACAGAAAACCGTCGGCGGGAAACACGCTGTTGCACGCCACCAGTTTCCATCCCATCAACCTAAAAAAGAAGTATCCCATTTGGTGAATGTATACGCACTAAGCGTAATTGTAGTGATGTGGAGGAAGCGAAAATAGAATTCAATTGTCTGAAAGAGAGATTCAAAAGTAGAGGGTACCCCGACCAATGGATAGATGAGGCCATGAGAAAAGTGTCTAGTAAGGAAAGTAAGGAAATTCTATTTGACAAGAAAAGGGACGAGAAAAATAAAGAAATTCAAAGTAACCAATGTCATCTGATAACTAAATATAGTATCCAACACGACAGATTGAGAGGTATCCTCAATAAACACTAGCATTTAATCAGAAATGATTCAATATTGGGGAAAGTAGTGCCAAAAAAACCACTGCTAACCTTCAGACGTGCTAAATCATTCAAGCAGATGCTAGTAAGGAATACGTTGAAGCAACCCCAGCCCAAAGAAACATGGTTAACTAGGAAGGAAGGTTTCTTGAAATGCACTAAGTGCAAAGCGTGTACACATGGAGTTAACATCACTCAATACAAAGGAGGATTATCAAAGATAACCAAGAGTACAAAGGGCAAATACAATTGTAAAACTGATTATGCCCGTGTGGTCTGAGGTACGTGGGCAGTACTATCCATGAGGTACATAAAAGGATTCTACAGCATCTCAGGGCGATAAAGATTGGTGATCAATCATACCCGGTAGCACGCCATTTTGAAAGATTTCATAATAAAGACAGTAAGGGACTCACATATTATGTGATAGATGCAGTGGCACCAGACAAGCGAGGCGGGAATAGAGAAAAGAGACTTAGAAAACTAGAATCTCGTTACATTATAGAACTAAACTGCAAATTCCCAGAAGGTTTAAATGCCGAAGAGGACATGTACACGCATTTATAGAGGTTGGAAATAGAGAAGAAAAAGTCCAGTGAAGCACATTCAGTAAATTTTAATTTAAGTAAGATAAAGAGCTGTAATTTAGTTTTTTTTTTTAACACGGGTGAATAGGCAGTAAAATAAGGTAAACAGATGCAGACGTGGTTGAAATCAGGATGGAAATCCTATTAGCCCACTGGGGCGCGCGCAAAGCAAATTAAAACGTATTGTAATTTTTGGGAAT
Organism: Calotriton arnoldi; assembly: GCA_963921515.1. Taxonomy (NCBI): domain Eukaryota; kingdom Metazoa; phylum Chordata; class Amphibia; order Caudata; family Salamandridae; genus Calotriton; species Calotriton arnoldi. The sequence continues at coordinate 1,267,360 of CAWUFW010003582.1, read as the reverse complement.
TTTATTGCATACAACCTTCTTTTGGAGTTGGACATGACAGAGTGGGGTTAAGGTCAATAATGTGTACTGCTATGCCCACTGGGGCGATACATGCAACGCATTTTGATGTTTTTCAGTTGTGAAGAAATTACCAAAAAGAAATGGTATGCACAACTTTAGTAATTAATGAGCCTAGCCTTCCACGCAAGGATTGTGAATTGTTTTGTCCATGAAGTTATTATCTATATTATATGAAAATTTTATTTTTCTAAAGACAACATTTTTTTTTATCAAAGAGTTTTTTAAAAGGTGTATGTTTTAAAATTTAAAATTATGAAATCATATGTTTGAAAATCAAATGTGTGCAAATTGATAAGGATTTTATTGGAGTCGTTTTAAAAAAACTACCAGTCTGTTTTCACTTGCATTGTTTCTGTAGTTCCACACGTGACTCGTGGTAACCGTAAACAAATGTTTAAAATGGCCGCTTTTAAAACTTTGTGTCGGTGAGCAAGGAGCAGTTCTAGCTTCGAAACGCGTTCGACTCGACTGAGGCCAATAAAGACTATTTCTTGCACTACACACGGCGTCGCCATTCCTGGTTTCACTAAGGAAAATTTGTTTGACTTTCACGGACCTATTCCTGGGAGGTCCGATCAGGCGACGCGACTCACGATAAGGGCGGTGTTTTCATCCGAGGATTGCTGCTACAAGAATAAATTAGTTAATATGTATATAGCCCTGTCACCCCGTTGATGAAGATGGAGTTGACATTTGTACGTAGTGCGAAAATCGACCTTGTACATGATGTTCAGGGCATTGTGATATTGTTCTGGGAAGCTAGATGTGTAAACAAGTTTAGTTTCAGGGAAACTAATCCATCATTGTCGCACACTCAAATATGTGCAAAAGGTTACTGCTGAAAAATAAGACAATGTAAGAAATAAGCTGCTTTGCTACATGGGCCTAACTCGGGAATATAACACCTCAAGCTTCAAACCAACGCCTGCAGCCTCAACGTGAAAGGTCACCCCGACCAGAGCTGGTAAGAAGAACCGATGCCAAAAGACACCCCTGCACCTGACGCCCCCGGCCTTGGGTGGCTTAACCCAGGGTGTCCAGGCATCCCCCAAGAACCCAACTAAACTCTCCAGCCGGTGGTCGCCTCCAGGTAGCCTGCCTGGCCGATCTCGCAACATCTTTTTGAATCTGAGATCTCCTTTGAAATCCACAGGGTCCCCGACGTCTCCTTGGCACTCTGCATTCGGCCGCCCCTGCACCTGACGCCCCCGGCCTTGGGTGGCTTAACCCAGGGTGTCCAGGCATCCCCCAAGAACCCAACTAAACTCTCCAGCCGGTGGTCGCCTCCAGGTAGCCTGCCTGGCCGATCTCGCAACATCTTTTTGAATCGGAGATCTCCTTTGAAATCCACAGGGTCCCCGACGTCTCCTTGGCACTCTGCATTCGGCCGCCACTGTGCCGCTGGTGGTGCAGCTCCTGTGCTGATTGTTGGCCCCTGCAGTGCTGATCCTAACCCAGGAGCTTTGATCCCACAGCCGAGTGGCCTTCTCGAAAGCAGTCCCTGGCCGAAGGCCCCCTTAGCCTCATTGGCTAACATTGGGCCCCTGCACTCAGCACCCGGCCACCCCAGTGCCACTGGTGGTGCAATTTGAGTACCTAACTGGACCTTGGGGAACCTTGGTTCTAACCCCCAAAAGCCATACTTGTAAGTCGTTTACTTACCTGTAAACCGTTAACACTCTTTTCCCATAGGAATCAATGTTACAAGTTTTGTTCCTAAAAAATGTCTGTTGACCTACTGTTTTGTATGAAAAGAAAGCAACTATGCTTTAACTTAAGAATGGTCTTACTTACCTGTAAGTGACAAACTCCAATGTATGATATCTCGGCATATCACCTCAAGTACTTAAAGTAACTGAAAAGTAATTCAAGAGTAATCAAGTGATCTTACTGTATTTTGAACTGTTTTAAAAGTAATACAAACCTGTAATGATTCCAATACAATCCACAATTGCATTTCTGTGTACAGCCTTGCATTTGAAAGTATTTCTTACATGCCTGTGCCAAGTCCTGCTTGGTTTTACAAAGTAAAATATAAGTATATCTTTTTGTCTGGATTCTGTCTCCTGAGTGTGTGCCATCAGCCTTGATTGAGTGAATACAAAAAATGCTTAAGACACCCTCTTGATAAGCCTAACTGCTCGCCCACACTACCACAAAGAGAGCAGTTAGTACTTGAATTTAGCCTCTGCTATACCTTGAGGAACTCCCTGGACTCTTTGCACACTATACCTTACTTTGGTATGGTATATACAGAGCCAGCTTCCTACACTGACAAAGACCCCCACTTCCTCAGTTCTGACCCACCAGCTGACTCAGTGATAATAGCTGCATCGAAAAAGGCGCATCCAAGGGCTTCTTTTACAGTGCCCCCTGATAGAGATTGTAAACACATGGACTCACTGGGTAAAAAGATGTGCAAAACCTCTGCATCTTACATGAAAGTCGCCAGCGCCTCTGCACTATAGGGATGTATGACAGGTCTCTTTGGGACTCACTGTTCCGGTTTACTGAAAAATCACCAAAGGAAGACCGGCAAGATTTTCAAGAGATCCTTCAGGAGGTGGGTCTTGTGGAAAACCAGGTTATCAGCGCAGTAGCTGATGCATCTGATCTTGCAACCCACGGATACTCCCTTGGCATCTATGCGTGGCGCTCCTCTTGGCTGTGACTTATGGGCCTGAGACCTGACCTAGAATACTGAATTTACCATTCAACGGAAAATCATTGTTCAGTACACACGCAGATGATTAAATGGCAAAGATGAATTGAGAGCCAGATACCCTTAAAGCAGTAGGACTTGAGAAGCGTAAAGACTTCCACCACAAGTTCCGCCCCTATGATTGTTGCCGGTACCACCAGAAGGTTCAAACCCCTCACTGGGCAAGTCAGCAGCAATATCAAGCCAGGTCGCACTACCATCTGCTCCTACCGACTCGAGGAAGGGGTGATTCTGCTCCATCAGCCTCATCCTCCAAAACACCAGCGAAGCAGTAGGCGGTCGCGCCCCCCTTTTCCATTCCCCACTCCGGTATGGGGAAGTATTACCATACAGCTCGACGGGTGGCTCAAAATCACAGGAGACAAATGGCTGTTAAATATTGTTCAAGATGGCTGCTCCATCAGATTCAGTTCTCTTCCTCCTGCCGTTCCACCGCGCAGTGCTTCTTGCCGTCAACAAGACTTTGGTACAAAAAGAGGTTAACACTGCTCCAAAAACACGCCATCAAAAACATTCCAGTCTCTCAAGAATGGCTAGGAAAATATTCCTGCTATTTTCTAGTGCGGAAAAAGGATCCAAATCGGGAGTAAAGACCCATTTTAGACCTAAGATTTCTAAAACAGTTGATCCGCTAGGAAATGTTTAGGGTGGTTGCCCTTCACCAGATATACCCCCAACTCCTTCAGGGGGCCTGGTTGTGTGCCACAGATCTACAGGATGCCTACTTCCACATACTGATTTCCAGGAAACTCCAGAAGTTCCTTCGTAGCATCCAGGCACCACCAGTACAAGGTCCTGCCTTTCAGACTCAAGTCATCACCTTGCACGTCCTTCAAGTGCATGGCGGTGGTAGTGGCTTACCTGCAGAGAAGAGAAATCGTCTACCCGTAATTAGACGATTGGCTAAACAAAAGTTCCTCTCCTCGTCTCACTCGGGAACATCTTCAGGTCTGAATTCAAGTGCTGCAACAGTTGGGCCTACAACTCAACTTCAAGTGGGAGCAATCCTGGATACTGAAAACGCAAGAGTGTATCCTTCCGAGGAGAGATTATCCTCAAACAACAGCAAATGTCTCACTCTCCTCCACTATCCCTATCCTTCGGCCAGACAAGTAGCCTGTCTCCTGGGGCCCATGGCATCGTGCATCTACTTTATTCCCAATGCCAGACTGCACGTGTGTTCCCCTTCAGCAGACACTGGAAGACCATTGGTTGCAGTTCTCGGGCCTCTGGGAAGACAGAGTGACCCTTTCTCAGGTAGCCAAGGTATCTCTCCACTGGTGGATGAAGAGTCCTCACCTCACAATGGGAGTGCCATTTCACCAGGACCTTCCCACACAGACACTTATTACAGATGCTTCCCTCCATGGTTGGGGAGCCCACATGGGACCTCTACAAGTTCAAGGCCAGTGGTCGGACACAGAGAAGTTGTACCATATAAACAAGTTGGAGCTGAGGGAAGTCCATCTCGCTCTCAAGGCCTTTTACCCATTTATTCAGGCACGCACCCTATTGGTACAAAAAGACAATACGACCACAATGCACTATTTGAACAAACAGGGAGAAACCAGATCACCCTCTCTCTCTGGAGGCTCAAGCCATTTGGATGTGGCTGCTCGCCAGAGGTCTGACCATCTCCGCACTTCATCGTCCAGGCGCACTAAATGTGCAAGCAGACTCCCTCAGTCGCAACTTCGCTGAAGTTCACAACTGGATCCTAAACGACAAAGTCGCTCAAGACGTTTTCCAACAATGGGGATCACCACAAATCAACGCGTTTGCAGATAAAGCAAATACAAAATACTGCGTCTTCGCATCTAGATTTCCCCAACCAGGATTCAAAGGGAATGCTCTTTTGATCAACTGGTCAGAGACATTACTGTATGCTTTTCCTCCCATACCTCTCATTCCCATGGTTGTAAACAAATTTTACAGAGCCAGAACCGGGATAATTCTGATAGCTCCGGAGTGGCCTAGTCAGTGGTGGCATCCGGACCTTTTTCACTTGTCCGAGAGACCACACAGGAGGTTGCCATGCAGACCAGATCTCTTCTATAAGCTAGGAGGGAATATCTACCACCCCAACCTTCCCTCTCTGAGCTTGATGGCATGGCTCCTGAATTCCTGCAATATGGACACCTAGGCCTTTCCCAAGACTGTATGAACATCTTGAAAGAATCTAGAAGGCCTTCAACTAGGAAATTGTACGGTTTCAAAGCGAAGCGTTTCTACTTGTGGTGTATTCACAATGCCCATCATCCGATTCTAGGCCATGGGCAGGTGGTCTTACCTTATTTATTCCACCTAGTCCAATCTGGTTTCCAGTTTGCATCCATTAAGGTATATCTTGCGTCCTTTACTGCCTACAGAAAGTCACCCATGCAGGTTTCTTTTTTAAAATGCCTGTAGTCAAGGACTTCCTAGAGGGCTTAAAAAAGGTTTACCCACCTGTAAGGTCACCCTCTCCCTCTTGGTAGTTTAATGTGGTTCTCGCCAAATTAATGGGCCCCCCCTTTTGAACTTATACACAAAGCATCTTTACAACACCTTACCTGGGAGACCGCTTTCCTAGTGGCTATCACTTCAGCACGCAGATTCAGCAAAATCCAGGCTCTTTGGGTAAAAGAACCTAATCTGATTTTTCATTCAAAGAGGGTGGTCATGGGAACACATCCTAGTTTTTTACCTAAGGTCATTTCTGATTTTCATATTCAACATTACTCTCCCAACGTTTTTCCCAACCCTTCCACACCACCAGAAAGGTCTTTGCACTTCTTAGATATGAAAAGGGTTCTTAAGATTTACCTTGACAAAAATAAAGAGATCAGACATTCTGACCACTTGTTTATTAACTCTGGTCCAGTGCGCACTGGTTTGGCTTCCTCCAAGCAATCTATCTATAGGTGGATAGTCTCTTGCATATCTCTTGCTTACCAGTTAGCCAACAAATGCCTCCTTTGTTGACTTAGAACCCACTCTACAAAGGGTAAGGCAGCCATAGGTGCTCTGCTCAGAAATTTACCCATCGCAGAGATCTGCAAGGCTGCAACATGGCGATCAGTGCATACCTTCGCTCGCCGTTACTGTCTGGACTCAGACACTTAAGCAGATTCCCAGGTAGGGCAGGCTTCACTTAGAAATCAGTTTGGTTGATTGTATTATTAGCTGCTAGAAACTGTTGTGCATTCGTCCGCAAAGTTAAGGGATGGGCTTGCTATTCTATTCAATGCTTTTGACTATTGATGAGTATCCCCTGGAAGAGAAGGAAAAGTTACTTACCTGTAATCCTAGTTCTCTTCCAGGAGAATACTCATCAAAATCAAAAGCAACACTCCCACCTCCCTGGACGAATACTTATAACAGCACCTGTGGGGCATGATGGGATACAGGAGGTCTTAAAGGCACGGTGCCAGTTTGTCTCTGTTATGTTTTCCCAATGCAGCCTATGAGCTAACAATGCCTTTCATTCCTTTTTCCTTTCAAATAAAGGCTATGTTTATACTTGGAAGTGTGCATGTTATCTTTGTTAGACATGTTAAAGGTATATGGATTATTATAAATGAAGATTTCAATGAAATCTGGACATTTCTTAGCCTATATTTATGTAGGCTACATGTGGACATGCACACACATATATCTGGACATTTCTTAGCCTATATTTATGTTGGCTACAATTGGACACTGTTAGAGTTGGCCCTTTTTGCAGGGTTATCCCCAACCTTTTTGCTTCTTCCTCCTATTTTATCCTGACCTGTGTTTGTTGGTTTTAGGACTCTGGGCACTTTACCACTGCTAATCAGTGCTAAAGTGCATATACTCCCTGTGTAAATTGTTATTATGATTGGTTCTCCCTGATTGGCATATTTGATTTACTGGTCAGTCCCTAGTAAAGTGCACTGAGTGTGCCGGGGCTGGTAAATCAAATACTACTAGTGGGCCTGCAGCACTGATTGTGCCCCCACATGAGTAGTTCTGAAACGGTAACTCAGACCTGCCACTGCAGTGTCTGTGCACAGCTGTTAACTGCCATGTCGACTTGGCAAGTGCACCCACTTGCCAGGCCCTAACCGTCCCTTTTCTTACCTGTCAGTCACCCCTAAGGTAGGCCCAAGGTACCCTTGTGGGCAGGGTGCAGTGTATGTGAAAGGTAGGACATGTCCTGGTGTGTGTGACATGTCCTGATAGTGAAATACAGCCAATTTTGTTTTTCACTATTGAAAGGCTATCTTGCCCCATAGGATAGAATGGGAGTTTATTTATAACATCTTATAAATATAACTTCCCATTGGGACAGGATGGAGAAATAAAGTTTAGGTCCTCTGAACTCAGAATTTAATAACACATCTTTTAGTAAAGATGTTTTTTACTTTGTTTGTTTGAAAATGCCACTTTTAGAAAGTAAGCATTTTCTTGCTTAACCATTCTGTGTGCCTCTGCCTGTTTGTGTATTGACTGTCTGATTTTGGAGTGACAGGGGCTGGGGAGGTGCATTCTCTCAGACAACCACCGGGGGAGGGGGGGTTGATGTGTGTCCTGCCTTTCCTGAATGAGTCAGGGCTGGGCTGAATAGACCTGGGCTGCATTCAGAGTAGGGGGAGGAGTTCTCACTAGCACCTGAATAGGCCTGGTCTGCATTTAGAGTGGTGGGAGGAGATTTCCCTTGCACCTGAATAGGGCCTGTCTGCCTTGCACAATGCTGTCTCCACCTCCTCCCGGGCAGCTGCACCAGAGACGACAGAACTGGTTTGGACAGGGCTCAGGGACCTTTGCACAAAGAGAACAAAGACAGATTCAGGATGTTGGCACTACACCAAATTGTTCCTCAAATCCATCAAGGAGACTGGATGTGCTCCATAGACTTTCAGGACGCTTATTTTCATATCCCAACTTCCCGAAAGCACCGGAAATTTCTGCGATTCAAGATAGCGTCAGAGCACTTCCAGTACAAAGTCCTCCCTTTCGGACTCAAATCAGCCCCCCGCATGTTTTCAAAATGCATGGCTGTGGTAGCGATTTTCCTACGAAAGCAAAAGAAATTTGTATACCCATATCTAGACGACTGGCTGCTCAAGAGTGCTTCTCCCAGTCTTCTGCAAGAACACCTACAATACTGCATCCAGGTTCTAAATCAGTTGGGTCTGTGCGTCAACTACAAGAAGTCCATTCTCAACCCAACTCGGAGAATCCACCACTTAGGCGTGACTCTAGACTCCGCAAGCTCGTGTCCTTCGGAGGAGAGGCTATCCTCAATCACCTACAAATGTTGCACTCTCCTCTGCACACCTCATCCCACGGCCAGACAGGTATCCTCTCTGCTGGGCTGATGGCATCCTGCATATTCATCGTTCCCAATGCCATACTGCAGATGAGACCATTGCAGCAGGCATTAGAGGATCAGTGGTCTCAAGTCTCTAACTGCTGGGAGGACACCATATCTCTTCCTCACTCAGTCAAAAACTCCCTGAGATGGTGGATGCAGAGTCATCATTTAGTGAAAGGAGTCCCGTTCCACCAGGAACTCCCCAAACAAACACTCGTCACAGACGCGTCCCTCCAAGGATGGGGAGCCCACATGTACCCTCTTCAGATTCAGGGGATGTGGTAAAAAAAGGAGAAAACCCACCACATCAATATGTTGGAACCAAGAGCTGTACATCTGGCGCTCAAAGCAGTCTTTCCCTCCATAAAGACACGCTCCCTGTTGGTTCAGACGGACAATACCACAACTATGTACCACCTGAACAAACAAGGAGGGACCAGATCCAGGCCTCTTTCACAGGAGGCTCAAACGATTTGGAAGTGGCTACTGGCGAGGAAGGTGACCATATTGGCAATTCACCTCCCAGGTACTCTCAACGTGCATGCGGATGTGCTAAGTTGCAACTTCGTCGAATCGCATGACTGGGTGCTAAAAGACGAGGTAGCACACGGCCTCTTTCAAAGATGGGATTATTCAGACATCAATCTGTTTGCAGATGTAACAAATGTAAATTGCCGCGCCTTCGCATCCTGGTACCCTCAACCAGGCTCCAGAGGGAATGCACTTTGGATCAACTGGTCAGAGACATTACTCTATGCCTTTCCGCCAATCCCTCTCATACCACTGGTGAGCAACAAACTCTACAGATCCAGGACCAAGATGATCCTGATCGCACCAGAGTGGCCTCGCCAGTGGTGGTATCCGGACCTGCTTCATCTTTCCAAGATACTACACAGGAGGTTACCATGCCATCCGGATCTGTTAACCAAGTTTGGAGGGAAGGTGTGCCATCCCAACCTTCGATCACTGAGAATGACGGCATAGCTCCTCAATTCCACCAATATGGACATCTATGCCTTTCGCCAGACTGTATGCATATTCTGAAGGAAGCGAGGAGGCCATCTACGAGGAAATTGTACGCTTTCAAATGGAAGTGCTTCTATCTGTGGTGTACAGCCAATGGACATAATCCCATTCTTGGTCAGGAACAGGTTGTTCTCCCATACCTTTTGTACTTGGCTAAATCAGGTCTACAGTTTACTTCTATTAAAGTACACTTGGCAGCAGTTACACCTTATAGAAAGTCACCTACTCAGGTCTCTTTCTTTCAGATGCCAGTAGTTAAAGAATTCCTGGAAGGGTTGAAAAAGGTTTACACCCCCCCGCCCGCCTCCCAAATTTGATCACCTTGCCCTCCCTGGGAACTTAACGTAGTTCTTTCTAAATTAATGGGTCTACCCTTCGAACCTATACACAAAGCCTCATTGCAGCACCTGACTTGGAAGACAGCTTTCTTAGTGGCAATTACCTCTGCTCACAGAGTGAGCGAGATTCAGGCCCTATGTTCTAAAGAACCTTATCTCATTTTCCATGCTAACAGAGTGGTCCTGAGGACCCACCCGAGTTTCCTGCCCAAGGTGATCTTGAATTTTCATATCAATCAGTCTATTACTCTCCCCACCTTTTTCCCAAATCCTACCACCACCCCTGAGAGTGCATTACATTCCCTTGACCTAAGAAGGGTTCTAGAATTCTACCTGGATAAAACTAAGAGCATGAGAAAGTCGGATCGTCTCTTTGTGAATTATGGTCTAATGCACTCTGGTCTTCCTTCCTCTAAGCAGTCCATCTCCAGATGGATTGTGTCCTGTGTCACTTTATCTTATCAGTTAGCTAACAAACAGCTCCCTGGTAGACCGAAGGCCCACTCCGCTAGAGGCAAAGCCTCCACTATGGCCCTTCTCAGGAATGTACCCATTCAAGAGAAATGTAAAGTGGCTACATGGCGATCGGTACACACCTTTACCCGGCATTACTGCCTAGATTCTGACACTTAGGCGGATGCCCAGTTTGGGCAAGCTTCCTTGAGGAATTTGTTTGGTTAACATGTTGTTCAGAGTGTGCTAGCTATACTGTGTTCGTCCGAAGGATTCTGAGGATGGGCTTACTACTCTATTAAGTGCTTATGACTGTTGATGAGTATACCCTGGAATAGAAGGATAAGTTACTTACCTGTAATTCTAGTTCTTTTCCAGGGGTACACTCATCAAAGCCATAAGCAACCCTCCCTCCTCCCCGGACGAATACCATGTTTATAACAGCACTCTGTCTCCTTAGGATCACTACAGTGTAACATGCCGTTATAAAAAAAACCTGACCTAACTGTCACCTGTGGGGCATGATGGGAGCCTGGAGGTCTTAAAGGCACAGCGCCTGTTTTTGATGTGTGTTCTATATGCAGCCATCTGGGCTAATCTGCCTGCTATTACCTTGCCTTTTTCCTTGAAAATAAAGGCTGTGTTCAAACAAGTTAAGAGTACATTTCTCTATGTCATGGAAATGTTGCAGATATATATGTTTTATTTTAAATGAAAAATACAATGCAATATTGGCATATTTTAACCTAATTTGGAGTTTAGGCTGCATATATGTGTTTGTGAATATATGCTATATATGTAGATATATGTGTGTATGTATGTTACCACAGGAGCAGTCCTTAGATTTGGTTAAACATGCATTACTATATATATATTTTTTTTTAATATGCATATATTTTTGGATATGCTCTGAGGTCCCGCACATGGGCGGGACTATTCAGTGCTTTTAACTTTGATGAGTATACCCCTGGAAGAGAACTAGGATTACAGGTAAGTAACTTATCCTTATTCAATTTTACTTTATTCCTCTAAATCGTTGTTTTTTTTTTGTATTTTCACCTTATTACTGTTTATGTACTGCCTATGTACTTTACACATTGCTTCTAAGTTAAGCCTGACAGCTTTGTGCCAAGCTACCAGAGGGGTAAGTACAGGTTAATTTAGTATCTTTTTGTGATTCACCCTGACATGGATTGTGTTTATTATTTGAGTGGGGCTTCCACCCATCTCAACTAATTTCTTATGTCCCGCAGAGAGATAAGACTGCAAGCCCTAGGATTGTGATCATTATACTTTTTAAACATTGGACACATTAATTAACCAGACCAGACTTTTACAGAACAGCACAGCAAAATAGGGTTAAGTGCCTGAATTTCCTATACTGTTAAACTATGGGCAGAGAAACGCTGGCCATATCTTCAGATTTGATTTATATACTGTAGTGAGAATTCCATGTAGCTCTGCTGCACAACTGGGTTTAAGTGCTTCAACATCCTCCGAATGCTCCGCAGGATCTTCAAGTGGATCCCCACCGAAACAAGAAAAACAGTCACCCAGGCCCTCGTCACCAGCAGGCTGGACTACGGAAACGCCCTCTACGCAGGAACGACGGCTAAGCTCCTGAGACGGCTGCAACGCATCCAGAACGCCTCTGCACGTCTTATCCTCGACATCCCCCGACGCAGCCACATCACACCCCACCTGAGAGACCTGCACTGGCTCCCTGTCAACAAGAGGATAACCTTCAAGCTCCTCACCCACGCACACAAAGCACTCCACAACTCCGGACCAGCCTACCTCAACAGACGACTCAGCTTCTACACCCCCACCCGCCAGCTCCGCTCGACCAGCCTCGCCCTCGCCACAGTCCCCGTATCCGGAAAACGACCGCCGGCGGCAGATCCTTCTCCCACCTCGCCGCCAAGACCTGGAACACCCTCCCCACCAACCTCCGACAGACCCAAGACCTACTGGCCTTCAGAAGACTCCTCAAGACCTGGCTCTTCGATCAGTAGCAGCACCACCCCCCTCTTCCCCCAGCGCCTTGAGACCCTCGCGGGTATGTAGTGCGCTTTATAAGTGACATGATTGATTGATTGAAGTTGCCTAATAATCTGATCAGCTGTAAATGGACCATCGTCAAATTCCTGTGATTAGCCTGCTCCTGTCACTGATAGTTTTTCCCCATTGGACCACGTACAGTTTTGAGCTACATAGATTTTCCAGACTTAGGCAGTAGTTTGAAGGCATGATTTTAGCTAGTTGTTTCCAACACCATCTGCCTCTAACCTCCAGAAGCCTTTACAATCCCTATTTGCAGTAGTTCGTTCCATCATTAACCATACCTGCTTTATAGCTTCTCTTTTTTCCTTCTCATCTGATTAAACTGTTTTCAGGCTTGCTTCTACTGGCTCAAATGTTTTGTATTTATTTGAGCCAGCACCGCCCTCAAGAGCTTCCTTAGCAGCTTCCTTTGCAACCTATACTCACCATGATACCAATTATTTACTGGACTGGCACCTCCAACTTTATTGGGGTCACTCATTAATTCCAAGCAGCCACCACTTACTCTTCAAAGTTTCTTGTCACAAAGTCTTCCTCCTTGTCCCGAGTTATATTGACCGTAATAAAACACTGCTTGCTCCCAGTAGTACACTCTCACTCTCTCTGTTTTGTAATTCCCTATCTCACACTCCCGTGACGCCTCAAACTACCCTTACGTCTCGTGTGCAGCATAGATAGAGGGATAGTTAGAAGGACAACACAAAAGGGGAAATGGTCACTTCCATGCCAGGCCAAGACTTCAAAGCTTTTGACCCAACTAAAGAGCATTCAACATACTAGCAGGCAATAGAACCTTGTCCTCAAGGAAGCAACCATTTAGTGTATTGAGGCCCCAGTTGTTTAAAAACAAACTAGACAATTGTTCTTTACTCTTTGCTGTAAAAATTGTCTGGACAACCTTATGATTAAAAAAAACACACACGGAAATGTAGGTTACCAGCTAGTCTCCCCAAGCACAGTCTGCACAATCAATAAGTTTGTCGGTGTTCCTAAAAATATGAAGGGTTTTCAGGCCTGTAGATTTAAGCACCCAGGAACCTGTTAATTCTTAACTACCTTGTTGTATTAAGTCTGGATGTATCTTAAGAACTAGACTACTTTTTCTAAAATTCATACACTGGCAAGATTGATCCCGCCAACACCACAAAAGTGAATGCATTTTTTCAGTATATTTTTCATTAGGAGAACATGCACTGACCTTGTTAATATCCTCAGTCTCGCATACGATACACACCTCCATCTTAGCCAATGTTTTGACCTCACGTCTAAAACGTCTGCATCTTGATTAGCCAATGTGAGAACCGTGTCCTGTGGCAACTCCAGCTCCCTCCATAGCACCTCTTTTGGCAAACAGGTGCATAGCGTCTTGGGATAGTCCATATATTTAAGGCAATGAGGTTCTGCAAGGATGTCACTACGTCAATTTGGCATGGATGTGAAAACCCAGCTGCTTGCTGCTCTCTGTTGCTGGCTGGAGCACCTTTTTAAACATTTTTAATAGCAACCACAATAAGAATGGTCAGCACATCCAGTAACCTTCAACAACACCCAACCTCTTAGTCCGGGGGGAAGTAGAAGAGAAGTTATTAGTTCAAGGTGTCATGCATCTTAAGGGACATGGACCCTAAAAGTAACAACTTTGGGGCTTTTTTTTATTTTTTACAGAAAGTCTTTGGGAGAAATAAAACTTTTGAATAAAAAAATAATTGGAAAAGTAACTTAAAAGTCCTAGTGAAGTTATTATTAAGAGTTATGAATAAGTGTTTCAGTGTATCAACAGTATAACAAGGATTAATTGGACCAACTGAGTTAACTGGATTAAGTAGTGTTTTTTGATCATCTAGCACCTGGATATTTTTATACTGTGTGGATTTACAGGAGAACTAGTGGAACAAGTTGTCTGCCTACATCTACAGTGGTTACTTAGATATTTGCCACCCAAACCACAGGGCTCAACAGAAAAATGATCAATACATAATAACATAGTTAAACACAAGGTAAAAAGTCCAGCCAATTTTAAAGTGGGTATCTTGTAAAAAAAAATATATATATTAGCAGGGGGTGTCTCCTAACTCTAAAAGAAAAGGAGGCTTATGTGAAATCCCATTAAGGACCCTGAAGTACTCAAGGAAAACAACGAAGAAGGAAAAATGTAGAATGAGTAGCAAGCCATTAAATATATCAGAGAAAGGATTAATGAACAACAGCTTGGGTAAAAATAGTGAAAGGTCAAATTGTTGAAATATAGCGATGCTATCTCGATTTTCCTCAATAAGGAGTTCCAGAGGCATGGAAATCCAAAGGATAAATTGGTGGCACTCACTGTGGATAAAGGAGTGAGAATTGGCAACAAAACAGCCATCAAAGGGGCAGTAATGAAGATAATATCTGGACTCCTGGCTGAGACAATTATGAACAGCAAAGTGATACAAAATAATTCTGAAAGTTTCCTACAACAAGGCATTGCAGATGGAAGGTATGGTACCACAAAGACCTTTTTACGGATTATTTTGTGAAACCAGCAAAATAAATTGCAGAAATAAAGACTGGTTTAATGCCAGAGGTGAACAAAGACCTGTTGTTGGAAAAGTCATGGATATAGGCTGCTTGATTGAACTAAAGGTGCATGGTAGAGGGAATCATGATTTAATAGTTAACGAAGATAAAGGTAGCACCAGGATAATAAAGAGGTCTGTGGAGGGAGAAATACATTCAAATACAAATTGTGTTCCACCCTTTCCTCTTTAAAACAAATTCCCCATACCAGGAGGAATATGAGAATGGTAAAAATGTGGAAAATGAAATGGAAGTATTGATCATTGCTAAGGGCGGGGGGTGCTAGTCCAAATTAACAAAAAAAGGTGTAATAAAAATTTACATCCGGATTACAATATAGTAAGTAATCAATTTTGAAAATGATTCTAGGTATTTAGTACAAAGTTGGAGATGCCTTTCTGCTCAATGTTGTTTGGGAAATTAGAATATTTTTAGAATAAAATCTCTTTTAGCCCTGTAAGAGACCATGGCAAAGAGAAGCTAGTTCCCCATAATTTAATGTCTCCAAAACAATGAAGATTCTCTTCCCCTATATGTCTAATTCCTTAACTGAAAATATTTATACATATCTGGACGAGATAGCCCCTACCTCCAGTAAGAAAATGCAGTTAGGCAATGACCAGTCTTCTCATGTTTCAATCGACCCAATAATAGCCTCTTCACTGATGTTAGCAATTCAAAATATTTTGGAATCCATATTGAATCTCTAGTGTAGCGTGATAAAAGATTCAGACAATAACATCAACTCGGTGATAGCCATATTGCAGCTGTTGGTAGATCAGAAGTGTGAAAACTAGCAGTGAAGAATAATATTGGTATGGATCATACCATCTTTGATGGAGAAAACAGAGTGGATCGATGGGAAACAGAGGAGAATGCTAGAACAATGCTTAAATGTCCAAGTAGAGAACCCTGGGACGCGTTTTCTGTCTTTAAGAAAAAGAATAAAAAAACTGTAACCATAAAGCAAAGATAAGCAAGATGTTCTTTTGATGCTGAAGACTACCCATTCATTCCCACCAAAACTGGGTAAGGAAAGCAGCCCAAATATATTTTATGTTGTCAACACTATTATAATAATTTTCCAAATATTGTAAAGTGAATGAATTAATAGTAAATATTTCGAAAATGAAAGTTCTAGTTTTCATAAAGAAAAAAAACATTAAAAAATTTGAAGTGGCCATTTACCTCACAACATGTGAAGACTGTGAAAAAGTATACATAATGGGGGTGACCTTTAAAAATAACCTCAATTTTAAGAAACATTTTGAAGTGGTGGAGATGAGGGTGAAAGCAGCAGCAGGAGCACTAAAACGAATGGACTAGAAGTTAGGCTACAAATTGATGGAGGTACTCAAAGAAACTTACAACTTGAAAATTGTCTTCTTGTTGCTATATGGAAGTAAGAACCTCGTGCCAAATGATATTCTGCAAATCCAGTCGATCAAAATGGGTATCTGAAGTGACTGGTTAGGTCTCTGGTGGGCACAGCGCACTGTCCTCTAAGATTGGAATTGTGCTTGACAAGTATATTATTTAAATACTGTCAAGGAGTAATGAACCACTCGTACAGTATAATAGGGGCAAGTGAGGGATCGATAAGGCACACGATAAAGGTCTTTTTACAGAATTCCAAAAGCGCTCCAGGCAGAGACAACATCAAACAAATTGTGTTGTTAATAGGCCCTACAGGCTTAGCAAACTCATGTTAGCTTACAACAATAAAACGGAAGCGAATGGTTAATAACTTGATAAAGGAATGTGCTATACAAAAATACCTATTGGGACGCGGAAATGGACTGATATGCCCGCCTACCTGATAAAAGCCATGATGCTGAATTGAAACCATATTTGAAACATACACAAGACAGGAATATTAGAAGGTGGATGATAAAAATATGATTGAGGCAAGTCCCTTCTAAAGTTGAATGGAAGAGGGAAAAATTCAACATTAAGGACGTTTCAGAACCTTGCCCAACTTGTCCTTTTTGTAACTCTGCTGCTATTACATTACTGCACCTGATTGTATTCTGCACACATTTTATAAAGGCAAAAAAAGAACATTGCTCCCAGTTTTTAGGTGATTGAAGTTTATCCTTTTTGGAATCATGCTGCTATCATGTTATCATCATGTTATTACACTTTATTGTATTTTGCACATCATTTTTTAAGGCGTGGAATGATTCAGAGGTTTGTTGGAATCCTGCTGGTAGCATACTATTGTTCTTGACTGAATATTGCACATAATTTTAAAGATGAGGAATTAATTATTGCTTTTAGGTTTTTTGGTGTTATTAGTATTTTAACGTCCTTGAAATGCCTTCTCTCACTATGGAGGGTAAATCATTGGGGATATATGATAACACTGAAATATTTTAAATAGAGTAAAGATAACTATGGAAGAGGGGCTTTAGAGCAAAGATTTTAGTATGAATGATGTATAGTGGTGCAATGAATGTGTGTTCTGCTTGATGGGCAGAATATCGAACATAAATGAACATGAAACTTCTTGGATTCAGACCCTGTCCAGGAGCTTCAGAACGTTACGCATGATGAAGATGAAAGAAAGCAAATAATTTACTCCCCACAATTACACTAATGCAAACACGTATTTAGACTTGTAAACCACTAGTGGCCTTGATACCTATCCTGTGACCGAATAGACTCCTAATGAGGAGAGACCCTCTTTTGCAGTAGTAGTCTGCACAGCCACAAAAGTGTTGGCCCTTCAGTCGCCCGGGACCTTTAGTGGTAACTGATAAGAGGCTAAGCTTCCCTGTCCCACACCGTTCTTCCTACCCCACGCAGAGCTCACAGTAGTGACGGCTGTATCATCTCTTGAAGTGGGGGAGTCACACCTCGACAAAGTGGAATCAAGGGCCTTCGATCTCTGGGTGTAGAGGCACCATATCAGTCTAATGGAACTGCATGCTGTTTGATTGGCCTTGAAGGAATTTCTTTAGTCCATAATGGGAAAGTTGGCCCTAGTTCTAACGGCCAAAACAGCCATCATGTGGAACTGCAACAATTAGGGTGGTGTGGCATCATGGACATTGTCCCAAAAGTCGCTGAGTTACTGTAGGTGACTCGAAATTCAAGGGACCGCTCTGACAGTCTATTGTTTGGTAGGCGTGCTAATTGTCAGGGTGGGCAAGCTAAATAGACATCTGGTGTAACGCAAATTACTTCTGCACCTAGAGGTGGTTCAATGCTTTTTGGGCAAGTGGGGCATGCCTTAGGCTGACCGTTTTCCATTTTCCACTTCTAGGCGTACTGGGGGATGCATTCCGCCTACAATGGGGCTGCAGTCTCTTTATACTTTTTCACCATTGCCATTTCTTCCCTGAGTAGTGAAGAATATTGGGAGGGAGCGTGCTAAAATCATTCTCATAGCTAAGGAGTGGGCCAGGATTATGTGGTACTTCAGCCTACTGAACCTGACCATTTGTCTCTCGTTACCTCTAATGGAGGACTTCCTGTCACAGCAATAGGACAGGGTTCTGCTCCTCTATGCATGAATATTTAGTGAAACAGACTGAAGGGGTTTGATTTGACTGTGCCTGTCTACCAAGTTGTTTCATTCTAGCCTTTGGCAAAGTTTGTGGTCTGGTGCGAGGAAGGTCAGGGTGATCCTCTTCAAGCCAAGCAGTCTGATGTTCTGATGTTTTTGTCAGTGGCTTGGCCAGGCTTTGCTGTGAACAACGTTAATGGTTATTTGACAGATCTTTCTATGTTTACCTGACCAAGCTTGTTGTTTAAGCCAGCGGTTTTAATGTGTTTTTTAAAGGCTCACCTATGTTTCCTCCTGCACTATTTATCATGCCACAGTGGAACATTAACTTTGTCCTCATGTTCTTAGTGGGCACACCTTTTGAGCCTAATAGCAGCTGTTCCTTGAGGTTGCTGACTAGTAAGACTGTTTCCTCATTGCGATTACTTCTGTGCACTGTGTCAGTAAACTGAAGGCGCTGTTTGTAGAGCTGCCATATACCACTTTTTTCCCTGACACATTGGTGCTTCAGACTTTGGCATCTTTCCTACCGAAAGTGGTATCTACCTTCTATGTAGGCCAGTACATCATGCTCCCTGCTTTTTCTCTCTGCCACATCCCTCTTAGGTAGAGAAGAGCTTCGTCTGTTGGATTGCATAGATCAGACAAATGAGTGCTGGGTGGGCAACAAATCTTTCATTGAGTTCGCCAGTTCCTAAGAAAGTAAGTGCAGTACTGAAAGGAACTTTGTCCAGATGGATTGTATAGTGCATACAATGTGTCATACCCTGCCTAAGAAGGAGCCTCCTGAAACCCAAGGCCGCCACTATGATGCTTCTAAGAGGTGGTCGAGTGCTGGACATCTGCCAGGCTGCCACAGTGGCATCTGTCCTCACCTTCACCAGGCATTACTATCCCATTTCACCTGCTTTGTTCTGCAGGATTTCCTGGTGTAAGCCCACGCCACAAACCCTCTTTCTGTCAAGAGGTACTACTTTGGTATCTGTTTAAAAAAAATAAAAAGTGACGTATCTGCAGTTGGAGATATCCACCAGAAGATCTAGTTACTTACCTTTGTAACATTGTTTCTGGTTGATTCTCTAACCTCCGATCTTTCAGTGCCCTCCCTTCTATGGCGAGTGCTTTATGGTTCTTGTAAGAATTGTGAATTATTAATTGGGGTTGATGGGAACCCATCACACGTAATATGGTCATCACTTGTTAGGTCTACCACAAGGTTTCAGTAATTTAATACTGAGCTGAAGCCAATGTATGAATTGTGTAAAGCATTTAGATGTAATAAAATAGGTAGAAAGTTAAAAACACAGAATAATAAAAATCCCACTCCATTTATAAAATAAAGAAATGAATAATAAACAAAATCACACCTAAACAACAAAAATCCAATAAGGGGAACCGGGATGTGAATTTTTAAAGATTCAAGACCAAAAGCGCCAAGAAAAAGTAAGTTTAAAACAAAGTAATGTTCCAGTCAGTAGTCACTGTTCGCGGTTGACCGGAACATAGATGCAATTTCATGCAAACAGTGATGTCCCGGTCTAAGTTTTTACCTTCTAAAGGCTCTGAACTGGAAGGCTAAATATTGCAGCAGGGCAAGGCAGCAGGCTGTATCCAGCAAAATCCTTTCAAAGTCTGATAGGTATTGTGTGAGGGCTCGCTAAAGCTCATAGTTTTGGGAAGAAAGGCTCAGAGCGGAAAAAGTCAAATTATAAGGCCTGAGAAGTGCTCTCATTGGCCACACACTTTTTCAGACCTTTGCCTAGGCAGAATTTCTATTCTACATTTGGACTTAATCTCTTTTTATAGAGCTCAAATGTCTCCAATGGGGCAGAGGATCAGGCCATATCCTGGAAGGTCACACCAAAGTCAGGTGGGTATGCTGCGAAAAGCATACCAGGACCAACTTGATTTTCTTACTCAGCAAGGTCACATTTTGGGCAGATTGAATTGGGTGATTGGTTCTGAAAGTCTCAAATATTTCCAAGTTCAAATTTTGCAGAGATTTCAAAATAAGTCTCTCTGGACACCGGTAAGGCACCAGGCCTCAGGAGCAGCAATAGGGGTCAGGGCATTCTCCGGCAGAGGGTACCAGCAGAATCCACTCCTCTTCCAGTTGAAACTGGTCACTTCAGGAAGTAGGCTTCTTGCAGCTTTTGATGTCATATAACCACACAGGAGGTCAGCCAGCTGACTCTTTGAGTCAGTTTCTTTGTCCTGGGCACAGGTGGTGTCAGGGACTGTCCGGAACTGTCTGGGACACAGGCAGGGACTTGGGCAAAGACTGGCGAGTGGGTAGAAAACGTAAGCAGAAAGAGAAGTACAGCACTGCCCATGATCATACAGGAAGTCAGAGGATTAAAAGTATCCAAAGGGGAAGCTTGCACAAAGGAACAAGATGGCTAAGACTCAGTAAAGGACAGGCACTCATGAGGCAATTTAGCATTCAGAATAACTACTCCCAGATCGGACGTGCAAGACATATACATGCCCAGACGTGGGTCCCTTGCTCACTTTGCCACTGGATTCAAGATAGCCTGGCTGATGAGGGTTTTGAACCCGAAACCGGTCCCAGGATGCTTGTTTCCGGTCCAGCGAAGACATGGCTTGGCAGTTCGGGCTGGACTGTTCCCATGAGGCACAGGGTCAGACTGATTTGCATATGGCCATGTCTGAACTGGGGTGGTGGAGTGAGCTAAAGAATGATGATGGATTAAACCCAGATCAGTTGACTGGGGGTGAGTGTTTGATTTGCTCTAACGCTCCGTCCATCATCCCCTTTGGTAT
Source organism: Calotriton arnoldi (assembly GCA_963921515.1). Lineage (NCBI taxonomy): Eukaryota > Metazoa > Chordata > Amphibia > Caudata > Salamandridae > Calotriton > Calotriton arnoldi. The sequence continues at coordinate 1,246,526 of CAWUFW010003582.1, read as the reverse complement.
TGCTTTGTTCGCCCTAAGTTGGCAGGGTATGCCCAGACGTGGGTCCCTTGCTCACTTTGCCACTGGATTCAAGATAGCCTGGCTGATGAGGGTTTTGAACCCGAAACCGGTCCCAGGATGCTTGTTTCCGGTCCAGGGAAGACATGGCTTGGCAGTTCGGGCTGGACTGTTCCCATGAGGCACAGGGTCAGACTGATTTGCATATGGCCATGTCTGAACTGGGGTGGTGGAGTGAGCTAAAGAATGATGATGGATTAAACCCAGATCAGTTGACTGGGGGTGAGTGTTTGATTTGCTCTAACGCTCCGTCCATCATCCCCTTTGGTATATATATACACAACAACATTAACAATGAAGGGAATGTGGGGTAAAGCACTCGAGAGCTCCACACGGTAAGACTGAAGCTCAGTAAGTTCCACACCCACAATTGCTGATACGGTTACGGACTGCAAATACCCACATATAGGATATGCATGCAAAGGCAGGGTCTGTGGAGCTGATACCTATGGTGAAGTTATAAATGTAACTCAAAGACATTACTCACAGTAAACAAGAAACACCACCTAGGTAGTCAACTGTGCCCACTGATCCTGGCGATCAAACAGGAACATGCAAGGCCGTAACAGCGAGGGGGTAGAACTAAAAACAAGCACAATAAACAAGGAGCTAGCAAGAAAGAGTGCTTAACAGGACAAGAAGGAAATCACAGGGCACACTTGGCAGAAAGCAAGTAACAAACATACGAGGTAATAGAAGCAAGACAGCAGAACAGGAAGACCGCAACAAAGGACTGAAAAAGAGGTAATGGGAAGAAAAGCAGCAGAGCGGATTCAATGGTGCATTAAATAGTTCTGATTCAAGAAGCAAAGAAACAAGGACTAGCTAAGGATCAGGAGTAAAGGTAGCACTGAAAGAAGTGCTAGTTCAGAAACAAGGAATAGCATTAGCTCTGGAATCAAGTAATCTAGGAAGCACTACAAGCAGTGCTAATTCAGGAACTATGAATAGATATAGCTCTGTAATCTAAGTAGCACTGGCAGGCAGTGCTAGTTCTACAAACAGGAAATAGCTACAGCCCAGGAAACAAAGAGTCAAGAGAGCACTGCAAGCAGTGCAAATCAGGAACAAGAAATAACTGCAGCTCAGGAACAGGATCAAACAATAACTATAGCACAGGAACTCAGGAAACAAGTTAGCACTGCAGGCAGTGCTAATTCAGGCACAAGGAATACTATAGCCCAGGAGCAGGAATCAAGGTAGAACTACAGGCAGTTATTGATTTAGAAACAAGGATAGCTACAGCTTAGTAACAGGAATCAAGGAAGCACTGAAGGCAGTGCTAGTTCAGGAACAAGGATAGCTGTAGCTCAGGAATCAAGATAGCATTGCAAGCAGTGCTAATCAGGACCAAGGAATAGCTTTAGCTCAGGAATCGAGAGACAATGCAAGCAGTGTTAATCAGGAACAAGGAATAGCTGCAACTCAGGAACAGGAACAAGGAATAAGTATAGCTCAGGAATCAAGGAAAACCAAAAGCTCAGGAAACCAGGATATCAAAAGCTCAGGAACCAAAGGTTGGTCTCACCAGTAAACAGCTACAATGACCAACCCTGGACTGAACGGAGCTGGGGCTTAAAAGAGCTCACAGTAATTACATGCATCAGGTGTGAGCAGGCTAGCTGCAGCCAGCCACATGCGAGTTGGATTCCTCCACCCATCCTTGAACTGCAGGGGTGGAGACGAAGCAGTGAGCAGGGAATTCTAGGAAATAGAGTTTCAGGAATGAGTAGGCTGGCTTCAAGCATGAGCAGGCTGGCTTCCCCAAAACCCGGCATGGATTGGGAATGGATGACCATTTCCAAGTAGAGTCCAAATGGCTGTAAGTCAGTATGTGCATGAAGGGGAGGTTCCAGAAGCTTATAGCAGTGGAAAGTCCCACAAATCGGCCCCCCTGGTGGTGGTCATAGGGAGCGAATCGTGACAGGTGGGAGCAGGGCCAGCCCTTTAGGTCTCCTCACAGGTTTCAGTCCACTTGTGTTCTTCTGCAGGTACAAAAAGTGTTCTATTGAGCTGTGGTCAGGTGCCTGCTTTGTAGATTTCGCTGGACTGTGAATGGACAGGTTTCGCCATGTCACTTTGAAGTAAAATTTAAATCCTGAACCCTACCAGCTGCTCTTCGTGGCTTGACAGGTTTTGCATACCTCACCCCCAGCCCATCCTGTCACCAGGTCTAAGTCATTGTCACTGCTCTAGGACACGTTTTCACACATCATTAAGTCCAAGCACTGGCAGGGGCAGTTGCTCCCAGGCTAATACAAAGTAGCTTCCAGGAGCATCATGCAGGGAAAAAGAAACTTTCTAAAAAAGTTACTTTTCCTGAATAGTGATAAAATATTTAATTTCACCAGTGAATTGGATTTTTAATAAATACTTTAAAAAAAGTTGTTGAACTAGGTCTTTAGCTTGTCCTAAACCAGAGTTTGCAAAATTGATATATTAATCTGCACTCTACTTTTCCTCATAGGATAGCCAGAGTACTCCATAGTGAAAATAGCTTTTCAGGGCTTGCACTGTAGGCAGATGGTAGCATTAAATATCTGCCTGTCCCACTTTAATACTAGCCACTCTACCTTGTGGGCTGAAAAGCCTGCTTGGGGGTAACTTATTCATATTTAAAATTATGTTTTTTCCCTGTCGAATGGGTTGTTTCTACAGATCAGACTGCAGGTTTAAACTGCAGCTGTCAGGCACTATTGATAGGCCTGACACCATATTTTCATTGTCACACTAGTGGATGGCACAGTAAGTGCTGAAGTCCAGAGTTAATGTGTAACTTTCCATGCCATTGATGTACTTTCTACATCGTATTCTGTGGCCTTATGGAAAGTTAAGTATGCCTGGAAGGAGTTAGACAGTTGTGCCAAGTTTTAGGGTCCCGAGCACATACAGTGATAACAGGACAGCAGTGCCCCAGTGTGTATAAAAACCAGCAATAAAATTCAGCAAAAAATGGGGTTGACCACGTAAAAAGGGGCACTTTCTCCCAGTTCTGAAAAGGTGCAAAGTTAGGATTTGCACAATATATTTCAATTTGTCACGTTTGACCCATGTTTAAACGCGTGGAATAGTTTCAGAGACTGAAATGAAAACTGACGCCCACGTGTGGGGTGCCTATACTGCTCCATGTTGCCACTCCCGGAGGCGCTGCGAAACTGTCACAGGGTCTGATGGGGCCATCTATTGGCATGGGTGGGGGAGCACTTACTGCAAAAGTTCCAGATTCAGTCTGGTGCCTGGGATAATTTAAAAGATGGGTAATATGTGGTTAAAACTAGCATCCACCACAAAGAGTTTTCTTTATGGAAAGTGATTTGTTCCTCTTGTATGTTTTGAGGCTCTTCAACCCTTCATCTAAAGCCCATGGCTCCTAGACACAACTATGAAAAACTTTATTGCTCTTGCATAGTCAAAAAGAAGAAATATATCACTGTTGTGGCTTAATTCTTACACCAGCACCCTACTGCTTACATATTGATTGTTTCTGCAGTCAGGAAATTTGCTTGTCCTTTGTCTCTTGCGAAAGAAAGTTGATGCAAACTGTCTCTGTGGAAGCTGGGGGTTGCATGGATTAAGTTGTAAAAAGTAGGTTCACCTTCCAGTTCAAGAGCTCTATACCCAATAGTTAATCGGACGTGGTCCTATTACTAACATGTTGGCTTAGTTAATCAATGTTTGTTTTTTTGCCACAGCTATGGTCGCTTCCTGCATTTAACAGTATTTGATACTCTGCTGTCATCCTGGGTCTTAAGAGTCAGACATCATAGGCAAAGGCTATCACTGGCTTATGTCATATGTACAGGAACGCAGCCAATCTGTCATTTCCGCCTTTCCTCTCTCAAGTGGAGGCACAATGGGAGTGTATCATAGGACTAAATATGCAGTACCAGACTGCTAAACTCTTCAAAATCCTTTACGCTGAAATCCATTTTCTATAAAGGATAAAGTAACCTAGACTACAGGAAAACCCTGAATATCTTTTACAATCCCTGGTGTTCCCTCTCTCTAGAAGATCTCAAATACTCCGCAACCCTCCATGTAGTTGGTTTGGTTGTAATTTAACAAGGAAGATTTTGACAGAGCACCTGTAGAACTGTCTACTGTACCAGAGAATTCAGCTTCATTAATCATCTTTCCTCTGGCTAAGCTTATAATTGCTCTAGGCTGCCTCACCATGAATAGGAATTCAAATATGAAAATAGACAATTGTACAAAGAGACAGGTCCTAATAATTGTAACTCAGTTTTTGGAATAAATGTCCCAATTTCCAAAGATCATGTGCCAAATTTCATGTTGTATTTCCAACCAAGTGATTGGAGTGATACAGGTAAAGGAACAGCCAACATGTGTTTCGCCCATGTGACTATCATGCCAAGGGCTTTTTCAAGGCATATATCTGAAACTTTTTGTTCCGGTCCTGAAGAGTATAATCGAAAGACAGTCCGCAGAGATGTGTTTTCATGCCTGTCTCTTTCTACAAGTGTCTCTTGAAGTTTGTTGGACCTTTGGGGTGTAACCACCTGACAGGTTGTCCTTCATAATTAGGGTCCTGTCTGGTTGCACGTGAACTCTACTAGCTATACAGACCCACAACATATAAACTACATATGAAAATATAAAAAAATTCAAGGCCAAGAGAAACAAAAAAAACTCTCACAAGTATACTCAAAATCTGCACTCAGACTTCAGAAGTCAAATTCAGTAGCGATTAGACCATTGCCATCCATTCTGACAGCCCACTTATTCAGAACCTTTCGTATGCATAGAGTAATCCGAATATCCATTTATCCCATACTGTTATCTACAACAGCTTTATAGTTGCACTCACTCTTTCTTACGGTATGGTCGGTATAGTACTCCATTGCCTCAGTGGACTAGTTCCAGGCTTGAGAAATACATAAAGCATGTCTTTCTGTTTGAATTTCTAGGACCGTGAACTTCATAGGAAGAAATGTCTGAGAACTTGCAAACCACTTTTAGAAATGACCAACTCAACTTAATTCATTCCTACGATCTTAAAACCATGTAATATGGGGCGTGGCTAACCTCCAAGCATGGCGGACGTGTCCTAGCCGAGCTCCGGACCGGGGCCCTGTATCCTGGCAATAACTGCGCTGCTACGGTGCCATTTGATGCTCGAAGCTGCCTGGCAGACCCCCGGCAGCCCTGTGCGACGCCCGATGGACAAGAAAGTGGCGTGGTTGACACGGACGCTGAGCCTACAGACGGCATCCCCGACGCTGCGGCCCGAATCACAGGGAGGGCGGAGGCCGCACAACGCAGCTCTTTATTGGAGGCCTCCGCTGCGGTGGTAGAGGTACGGAGGAGCCGCAACAAGCTTGTAACTAAATATTAAATCGATTGGGGCTCGCCGGCACCGCCGACTCGACCGTCGGAGGCTGGGGACACGGACCGGTGGCGACGGAGAGACCTTGCCGGACAGTACTGCGCAGGAGGAGGCCGGGCTCCTACGGGTGACTTCCCTGAATTACACGGACGAACACTGCCTGATGCGAGTGCTGACTGGGCCAGATGTTGGGAGTGCCCCCCAATCATACCTGTGCAGTAACATCTCCCTCCCACGGAGCACTGGTGCAGGTATTGTTGGTCCGGACCGGCGTGAAGACAAGCCCACGGCAGAAGTGAGTGCGACTAACTACGCGAGGATCCAACGGGGCGCTCGGACAGCCAGAGACGATTGGTGTACCTACGGCTTCCGGCCTGTGACCACAACTACGACTCAGGTCTGATATCGGACCCGCTACCCGGAGAGAATAGCAGATTCCTGACCTCCTCGAATGTTGGGGTAGTGACGAACAGTGAGTACTGTGCCTGAATAGGCCGCACTAGGCCTTTACCCGGAACTGTGAGATCGATGCTCATGTTGTAATCAGTCCAGCCCAGAGCCACAGGGCTCATTGAATTCATACGAGCCTTACCTTAGTGAGCAGAGTGCTTGAGACTGGGGCTGGAGCTGGAAGCCATACTGCCTGCATGAAGTGGTACTGAAGACTGCCTGGGCCTGAAACTAATAAAGGATAGCAGTGTTGAGCAGGGTGTGTACGGCAAGACTCGTGGAGAGACACCGCATACTGCACTCCATGCACTGCGCAGCACCTAAGGTACATGATGGGGCGCACAAGGGGGAAGCAAACTGACCCCCTAGCTTCGGAGGATATAAACAGTGCCTCTGATCCAGACTGTATACCGCAGACTACTGTGGATAAACAAGTTGTCAACTGGACCTGATATTGCAGGAGGTGCGCGACTCCAGACAGGCAATCGAACAACAAGTAAGCGCACTCGCAACCGGTCTCACGCTTTTAAAGGCTGATCATAGCAAATTAGCAGATACGGTCCGAAGCCACAAGCTGCACCTCGCAGAGATTATGCCACAGCACAAGACCCACTCGGAACAGATTGAACACTTGCGGCTGGAGCTCTCGGGTCTACGGGACAGAGTGGATGACGCTGAAGGAAGGGCCCGCCGCAACAATGTGTGAATTGTCGGTCTGCCGGAACGCAGTGAGGGATCGAACCCCACCCAATATATAGAACAGTGGTTCAGAGATGTGATTGCACCGGAAGGCCTCACTGAGTTCTTTAGTGTGAAGAGAGCACACAGGATACCAGCTCGACCTCCAACCGGTGCTCCACCTAGGCCGATGATAGCACGTATTCTAAATTTTAAAGACCGTGACACTTTGCTTCGCACAGCTCGCGAAAAAGCCCCGATACAATTTGAGAACAAAAGAGTATCACTATACCCAGATTTCACATTGGCTGTACAAAAAATGAGAGCATCGTTCCAGGAAGTTAAAACGCAGCTCAGAGGTCACAATCTAAAATATGCTCTCCTCTTCCCGGCCAGGCTGAAAGTGATACACAACTAAAAATCCAATTTTTTCAATAGCCCGGCTGAAGCGGAGGAATGGATGGAAGTCGCGTTGACGCCGGGCCCATCACAAAGTTCATCCCAGACTTCGAGGCCGAAACCAAATAAAGCTCCAAAGGCTGTACACGGGAAAGCAGACCACAAGAAGTCGCCTCGAATGGATGTCACGGCAAGCCCATCCCGAGAGCAAATAATTGAGGGTCAGAAATCCGCGATACAGGCGGGTGCAGCGCTGGATGACCACGATGCACACTCGACAGCGTGATCGCACGATTCATCAGCAGACACTACTTTACATTCTGACTCCGAAAGTAGCCTGGCCCTTTTTCCTTCTGTCACCCCACAGACAGTGAATGACTACTTGGGTGAAGTAATTGGTTTGTATGTACAAGAGCCGGGGGGACCAACTGCTGGTATTTATAACTGTTTTATATTATGCATGTACTTATGGCACCGCTTGCACATAGGTTGTGTTAGGGCCCGGGCCTGGCCGGTTATGCGACTACCCCGGTGAATTGCACCCTTAGGCACTCTACTGACCATGGTTACTACCCTCCCCCCACCCCCACCCCATTGCAACTGCAATTTTGACTAAATTGTTAGACCCTATAGGTTCTATTATTATCATAGTATTGGGGATTGTTACTAGTTCAACCAGACTCACTTGCTGCCTCTCTACTTTTTGCCACCAAGATTGTATTGGGATAAATATGTCACAACAACATAACTTATATTATGGCTACTACGGGGAAATACAAGATCTTGACCTGGAATGTTAGGGGGATGGGGTCTGTACATAAGAGACATAGAATTTATGCACAGCTGAACAGACGAAATGCCCACATTGTACTAATGCAGGAAACGCACCTCACACATAGCGAAGCCATTAAGTTAAGAAAAAAATGGCGGGGACAATTTTTATGTACATCTTACTGTGTATTCGCGAGGGGGGCAGCTATATGGATCAGGAGTGGCACCCCGTTCGTAGTTTCAGAACAGAAGATAGATACAAATGGCAGATATGTACTGCTCCGCGGTACACTGGATGGGAGCCACTGGTACTTGGAAGCAAATATGCCCCCAATACAGACCAGGATACATTTTTGGCGTCATTAAACACGTTACTGACGGACTGGGAAGGCTACTCATGGGTGGTGGGAGGAGATTTTAATATGGTGCTAAATATAGACCTTGATCGGTCACACCCAACAATCTTGGGAGCTAGCAGTAAGAAGCAATCCGAAGCACTAGCGAGCTGGGCGACAGGATGGGCACTCGGGGACGCATGGCGAGTGCACAACCCGACAAGTCGGGAGTATTCATTCTATTCCCCAACACATATGTTGCATACACGCATCGACAGGGTGTTCTGCTCTATACCTTTACTCGAAAATGTTGCCCATGCTACTTATCTTGGGAAAACACTGTCTGACCATAAACCCTTAGAGTTGACGCTGCAGTGGGGTAGGATCCCTACACCAGTACCAATATGGAGACTGCAACCAGTCGCCTTGGAGGACCCTGTCTTTCGCACTGCTCTCTCCACTGCCATAGCGCATTACTTTACAGAAAACACAAACACCGCAAGTACACGCCAGGTGGAGTGGGAGGTGTTCAAGACGGTTATCCGTGGGGTGTCTATTGGTACTAAGGTGGGTGTCAGGGCTATCATAGATAGAGAGCTGCGGGAACTGGAAGACCGACTGGGAGGGCTGGAAAGGGCTGCAGCATTAGACGATGCAAATAAGAAAGCATTGCAGGAAGCACATATAAAACATGCCGAACTCTTAGAACAACTGAGGACAATTGACTACCGCACTTATACTCAAAAACAGCATGCAGAGGCAGATAGGGCGGGGGCACTGCTAGCGAGGTTTATACGAGACACGCCATCCCCTACCCCTATACATGAGGTACATACACCAGAGGGAATTACGGTAAATACAAAATCTGGCATTAACATGGCTTTCAGAGACTATTACAAAGCATTATATGCGGCACCTGCGGAGCTACAGGAGGAGGAGCTGACCGGCTTCCTCGATGGCCTGGAGTTCCCCCAACTTACAGACGCGCAAAAAAGGAACTTGCTGAGCCCATAACAAAAGCTGAAATTCGATCAGCAATAAAAGACCTCCCACATAACAAGACCCCAGGGCTAGACGCCCTGCCTGTGGAGTTCTACAAGACTTTTTCGGCACAGTTGGTCCCCCACCTCAAAAAATTATACCACGCAGCACTGGAGAAAGGTTTTTTACCCCCACTACAAGACAAGCCTTGGTCACATCATTGCCGAAACCTGGCCGAGATCCAACAGACATGTCGGGCTACCGCCCCCTTTCCCTACTAAATGCAGACTACTAAATCCTCAGTAAAATACTGGCTCGTAGATTACTTTACCACTTACCGAAAATGATACACATTGACCCAGGCAGGAGTACATCACTGAATACTAGACGACTACATCAGATACTCACCTCGGTACCAGCAGGAGACGCTGAGGCAGGCTGTATCTCGCTGGACCTGCGACAGGCGTTTGATACTCCTCATTGGAACTATATGTTACGAGCCCTTTCGCTATTTGGTATACCCCAGGAATACATAAACTGGGTCCGATTGCTGTATTCAGACCCAACGGCGCGGGCCCATACAGGTGCCCATATTTCACGGCCCTATGCGGTACGAGGCAGGGGTGCCCTTTGTCGCACCTGCTGTTCGTGTTTGCGCTCGAACCACTGGCCACTAAGATATGAGCGGTTGCGAAAGATAGGGGCATTAAGCTAGGGAACACGACCCATATACTCTCTGCTTACGCGGATGACATTATACTTTATCTCAACAACCTCCAGGGCCCCAATGAGCCCCTTCCCATGGTATTTAAGCTCTTTCAAACACTTTCTGGCCTAACCATAAACAAGTCTAAATCTTACGCTTATTATTTTAAGGACACTGCCCGTTTAGACCCTGTTCATTTTGGGCATTGGTCATTTCCTATCGCACCCACCACATTTAAATATTTAGGTATACAAATCTACAGAGAACCACAGGATCTGCTGGAAGGTAACTTAGGTCGTACGATCAAGGCGGTAAAAACGCAAATCACATTCTGGACCTCACTACCACTCTCAGTAGCAGGAAGAGTAGCCATTTCTAAAATGGTTATGCTCCCTAGATTGCTTTACTTTTTTACCAGTCTACCGATAATAATCCCGACGCATATATTTAAAATGCTAAACACAATGGTAACTGAGCTAATTTGGGGTAAAGGACGAAGGAGAGTGGGTCTTTCCAAACTACAGCTGGGAATGGACCAAGGAGGCTTGGGTGTTCCAGACTTCCAGGCATACTGCTATGCCAGCCAGCTCCAGTGGCTTTCTTACTGGACAGCTGGTCGCCACTTACAAGAGATAGACATGTCGCGGGCTGCTTGGGACAGGGGTGCATTACACACACTGTTGTTGCCAAAAAGTAGACCCCCGCCGTCGGCACCGCCATTACTGAAAGTAGCCATATCCTACTGGAAAAAGGCTATCCAATATACCAAGGGAATGTGCCCATATGCTCGTAATATCCCATTGCTGGGGATTCCTACACCTTCCGGGATAATTTCTAATAGGTGTCTGACCAAATGGACAGACGAAGGCGTTACTACAGTCGGAATGCTGTACACAGATAACATGTTTATGGACCATAACACGTTTGTGAGAGAGCAAGGGGTTCCTAATTCACTATATATCCTCCATGCTGGTATCGGTAGATATGTGAGAAGCATTTGGTCACCTGATGGCTCGGAACCCCAAACACATGAACTCGTACACATGTTATTGGGCAATGGGGGACACCTAACCAAATGGCTGTATAGAAGCATCCGAACGCTTGCAGCAATTTCACTCCAGGAGCTTAGAGATAAATGGTCCGCAGATACTGGACGTGACATATTGGATAAGGACTGGGAGAAAATATTGGAATACCCCAAGAAAGTATCACGTAAACCTAAATTTAAGCTAATCCAATACATGCTGGTACATAGGGCGTACTTGACTCCACATAGACTGAGCAAAATGTTCCCGGGCACAGCAGATGACTGTCCTCGCTGTCACACACAACCTGCTGGGCTACTTCACATGCTATGGACATGCCCTAGACTGATATCCTTCTGGGCGACAGTTTACAAACTCATCACTGAGGTGACACCGGGGATAGGGAAAGATACAGTGGAATACTGCATGCTGGGACTATGTAAAAAGCGTAAGTCGCAGGGAACGCAGGCTAGGTTCGCCAATCTGGTCTTAATATTGGCGAAGCGGGCAATTACAATGCGCTGGAAGTCTGCACAACCCCCGGCGGCGTTAACGTGGCATAGCGAAGTGGTTCGCTGGGTGAGGGCTGAAAGAATGGAGATAAGAAGATAAGAAAATAAAGGATTGAGGAAAAATCCGATTTCTCTGGAATGGGATGCACTGTTGGAACAATTTGTCGCTGCCGAACATTCACTGCATTAAAAAGCTGTCTGCCCTGGGCATTACAAATGTATTACGACCCCAATCAATGGCAGACCCCATGGGAGCCGTACTAGAACGTAAAAAGCAAGATTGGAAGTTATATTCTAGGAAGCAGGAATCACATTGAGTCTTGGTCACTGCTATCAAGTTACGATAACACAACAGTGAGTCTGGAAGGTTGGGTGGGTGGGTTCCGATAGTTGGAAATGACAGGGAGGAGGGGAGGGAATTTGTTTGTTTCTTTATAGGATTGAACTTTCTGAATATAAATGCAATAATGTCCATTGACTGTTAATATGCTATAACTCTACGATGTATGCACTGTCTCAGCGAAGCCAATTGATGTGTTCTTATTGTGTAAAAAACCAATAAAATGTTTACAAAAAAAACAACAAAACATGTAATATCACTGACAGCAGAAGAAAGGGTCCCCCAGGGAAACTGTTATGAGTAATGGTGTGTGTCATCCAATAACTACTTGTGAAGCACATTATTTGGTTTAGTTTTGGGCAGTGTAGGTGGTACACATGGACTTGCTTCCTGTGGAAAGAGATTTAAAGTCCATGGTGTTTCATTCTGTGACTATGGCTTTGCTTTTTACTTTGCTGTCCTTCAAGCTCCTTTTCCTCTCTCTCTCATCACCCTATTCTCTCATCACTCTTCTTCAAGTACAGTGGTGGCTGGTGACATTTGTAAGTGGTGGGGCGTAAAAATATTGGCATACTGCACCGCAGCGAGCGAGCGAGCCCGAACAACCTAAGGAGGGTTCGGGGGGGTTCTCCCCCCGAGAAAATTTTGAAAAAAGAGTGGACAAATGGTGCATTTTCAAGCAAATTTGAGAATGCAGGAAGGTTAATAAAGCAATTGTGAAAGTGCAGTTATTACATTAATAAAGAGATGTCATATAACATAGGTAGCTGCTTATTCAAGCTTTCTTTCACCCCATAGTCCAGCAGGGTCTTGATACAAGACAGATAAGAGAAAAAGCAGTGTGGTCCTCGACCAGGAAGACACTCATATTTCGTTGGTAAGAAGTCAAAGGATTGGTCAAATTGAAAACCTGAAATGCAATATGCAATCAAACAATTTGCAAGTACATCTCATCTATGTTCAACAAGCCATGTTTTACCCATGATTGGAATTGTGAATCACCAAATAAACTGAGCCACTGCAATCAAAAGCAGAGGGCCTCCTCAAAAAGTATGCCCTTAAGAGAGTTCTCTCATCTCATGTCCTCTCTATATTTTCTCTGGAAGTTGAAAACTCATCACAGTCTACTGCACAAACCTGAACCCTTCTGCATATTCCAACACCAGAACTCCTTCTTGACCATTTAGTTTGGAGCCATTCATACCAGGAATACAGAAAATACCTTTAAATAGAGTAGAAGGTATTCCAAAACAAGGACCAGCAATCACGGGTAACTATCCGGAGTCTTTGGTGAGTCTTTGGTGGGAGATTTAATAGATTTGTGTCAGTGGTCTCGTGAGTTGAACCTATGAGTTGCTAAATTTCCAATTTAAAAGTTATTCAATGCTTTTACTTTTTGCTTATAGACAGCAAAATAGTCTTCATCCAAACGTACATTCCAGTATGCCTCCCTTACCGTCTCTCTCTCTCCCCCGTTTCCCCAGGGCCTGATTCTATCTATGTCTGTATTTCAGTAAACACAAGGGATCTTAGGGAACAACTCCTGTGTGTCTCTCCAATCGCCCAAAATCATTTTTATTTAATGATCTTTAGCAGGGTTGGATGGGAACAAAAAATAGACCCAGGCACCAAAATATAAGTGGCCCCATTAGCGAAGCAGAAAGCTAAAAAGTGGTAATATCAGGGAAATCAACACTAAAAAGTGGCCCGTCTGTCCCTAACATCAGCCCACAAATGCTTAGAAACTGGCCCACACACTGGTCTGTCAGACCAGCCCATCAGCTACTGCCCTATAGGTCACACCGATCCCTGATCTCCAGACCTCTCATGCTTCATAGGTGCATGTGTAAACTGCTCATACCGTTCAGCATTTTTGTCTTGCATTCAGGGACTTGTAGTCTTGATTTTTGTAATCGGATAAAAAGGACAAGTCACAGAATGATGAGCAAAAACCCAGACTGGAAGAGCTACTCATGCATGAACCTGGGAAACTGGAGAGTTCTGTATCCCTTACACACTTCTCTTATTCTAATGTTCTGGCTGCTAATAGAATGTTTTTATCAAAACGAAGAGAGTAAAGGACGGGCACTGACCTCTATTAAGCGCTGTGATGGAAGTTGGTCCTTTGGTGCCCGAACACGGACTATGTGTTCTGGAAAGCAATAGGAGTTTCTTTTTCTCCATGCTGCTTGCAGTGCACAGAAACTGAGCTTAGACTGCTGTGCAGTGACTTAGCCTGGGTAGCAAGGGCCCAAACGCAAGCAAGGAAATTGATCCAAGTCACAACCCACCTGCAAATTAGCCACATGAGCAGATGAAGCCCCTACCTACCAACACCCTGTGAAAAATCCAATGTTATAGCACAATCTTTTGTACGACAGCTAGACACAGAACACTAACGCAGCACACTGAAGTAATTGAAAAGCGATATGCAGTACTATATAAAAATATATAAACTGAATAAAAGCCCACCTATTTTATATAGAAGGAAGACAACAATAACAATAAATGTTAGAAAAGTCAACAGGATGCTCGGTAAAATAAAATATTTGTCAGGGATAACAATTTTATGAGGCAGGGAAGCCGGGGCAGATCCCAGGTTTTTCAGTTCAAAGTTGAACAGTTCAGTCACTAAAAGCATCTCTTTCTCCTGCCAGTTTCACATCAAAGGTTACTACTTTGACCATCATTCTTGGTACCCGAGGGTAGAGCGTGGGTGGCAGACAGCAGCCACCTGAAAGCTCGGCTCACTTTGGGCTCGAGGGTCCAAGAGGACCTCAAGTTGAGCCAGAGCCTGCTATCAGACTCGAGCCTGGCTAAATCCAGAATGCAGAAATCCATGCGAGGTGGAGGTGTGAAAATATAACTGGGACATAACTAAATCGCGCACTGTACAACCAGGCGCAGTATTCAATTGTGTGTAACGTGCAGTGGCACAGGGGCCCAAGGCTACGAAAGGCCTTCTGAGCCCCAATTACGGGGATTTTTTACTACGTAGCAGGGGACTAACGGGTCCCTATCAATAGTGACCATCGCCAACATTGGTGTTACTGGAGTTTTGCATATTTCTGTTAAACATATTTACAATCTGAGGCACAGGGAGATTCAAATTAGTCAAATGGATTACAACCCAGATAAGCTATTTAGGCTCTAGATCAAAACTCCTCATTATGCATTTCACAGGTAAACCTGACTTTGCCAGTTAGGCTGACTATTTATGCCAGCACTGCATAACCCCGTTATCAGTTCAGAGTCACTCAGGTAATCTATTATCACAGTGTGTAAACAGAGTTCAGCCGTGGCTTCCTCACAAGTGCACGGCTGAGCTTCATTACTCATTTACTGCTAAATAGGTTTGAATTTTCAGGGAATAGTTCTAACCCGATGGATTTACCGATTGCTCAAAGTACCATATGAGCAGATAAAGGAGTTCACAGGGATTATCGGCCTGGCTAACTCACAATCAAACATTTACAGAGAAGCACGTCCCTGGAAACTATGGTCAACACGGTATTGGCCCTTCCCCCAAAAGATCAAGAGCTTTTACAGGCTGGCAGGCCCCTGCGCTGCCCAATATACACAATGAATTCAGATCTTTATATGGTGAAAGCATTTCTTCAAAATGTACCAATAAATTAGGAAAATAGCTAACGCCCTTGATATAAAATGCACTGTACAAGTTACCTTGTACACCCAGGCAGCCAGGCAGCATGTTCCAGTAGATCAAACAGGATGTGCATCTGTAATATCCCGCGCTTCAGTATTTATGGCAGCAGATAGGGTGGGAGTGGGATGTGCAGGGTGGAAGCTTAATGGGCAGACACATTGGGGAAAGAGGTTATCCATATTATATTTGATTATTCATTTTTACAGTTTGGTCTAAATCCCTTAGGGCAAGCGAGCGTCTTTCAGTGGAAGAATTTGAGAAGGGCATGTTGAAGGCTTATACTGCATGGTTCTTTGCTTGAGAGCCCAGGCTCGTTTAAAAAAAAAAAAAACTCGCCTCCCAGTGAATGACACAGAACACCAGTGGTTAGATGGATGGATCATGTTAGATAGCTGAATAAAGCACAATTCACATTTGAACTAATCACAGTGAAAGTGAGTACTCCTCCAAGAGGTTTATCCAGGTTAAATGTGCCTTGCAGTGAAAGATGTCCCAATACATCAAACCCCAACTGACATCATCAGACAAACATTAGAGAGGGCCTAATGTTAGTGATTGTTAGAGATGCAGGACTGGGTAAAGAGAAGAGTTTTATCCTCCACAAAACCACTTTAAAAGGAGGCTAGCAACATCCTATGCCCCTCTGGAGCGATTACACTCAATTGGGATAAAAGGCCCACATTGCCCTGACTCCAGCAGCAGGAAGCAAGTAGGGAGTATCTACAGGGGGGTCACTCCTATGAGTCTTCTTTTGGGAAGGGTGGGGAGTGTTATGAATTACAGTCGCTATAGAATGAGGAACAGAACAGCTGGTGAAAAGCACCAGTATTTTACAAATTGTTCACAGGGTTGGTATTTTAGAGTTCTAGTGATATTGTGAGAATGAAAAAAGCATAGCAACTCCTCAGATGGAAGGCTTTTCAGAACGGTAAAATGTGAAGGAAGGTGTGGATCTGAAAGAGACACGTTAGTGACAGATTCCTTACCTTAGAATATCCCCAGTCGTCAGGCTGGATCCGGAAAGTTTTTGCGTAGCAGTACCCTTGCGCGTCGGTAGGCGGCGTCGTGCGGCTCCGCGTCCGTCGTCGGCGTCGTGATCGCCGGGATGACGTCGCGGGCAGTACTTAGGCGCCGCCCCTGCGCGCTGACGTCAGTTCTTCTTTTTCCGCACCAGCAAGCGCAGATCCGGGAAGAGCAGTGCCCTAGTCATTTTTTGACTAACTTTTTGGGTGAATTTTTTCACTGTTTCTTTCATATCGACTCCAAGGTGTCGTAGGGATGCCCGGCTTTAAACGTTGCGACGCCTGTGCTCGGATGATGTCCATCACAGACCCGCATCTGGAGTGTCTCTTCTGCCTCGGGCGAGACCACGACACAAAGTCGTGTTCCGACTGCCGGTCCCTAAACCCGAAAGCTTTGCGAGAGCGGTCTCGAAAGCTCCTCGAGGCCTGGCAGTCGGCTCCGCGCCACACCAAGCCCCGGTCGCGTGAGAGGTCGAGGGGTCGGTCGCGGAGTCCTCGCCGGTCGTCGGGATCCAAGTCTTCGTCGTCCGGTAAGTCTAAACACAAGAAGTCCAAAAAGCATCATCGCTCTAGGACTTCGCCTCGCCGGTCTCGCGACTCGGCTGAGGCCCCTCCCGGCACCGCCCCCGCGGCCCCGGACATGCCTGTGGAGTCGCCCCCGCAATACCCGTCCTTCCCGGGTTCGGGGGCGGATCCGGCCCAAGTACAGGAATTCCTGTCGGCCATGGCCCGCCTCTTCGGGCCTCAAGGTCCCTCCGGTGCGCCTTCGGGCCCCGCGGGCCCTGATGGGGTTGCCCCGGCGCCGCCGACGACTCCGGTCCCGGCGCCGCTCGTGCCTCCAGCCTCGATTCCGGTTTCGGCCCCGGCCTCGATCCCGGCTCCGGTGGTACCGCAACCCCCATCGACGCCGGTCGACCTGACCACGCCGGCGCCGATGTCTCCGGTGCCGTTCCTGACGCCGCCCGGGGCTCCGGGCGGCGTCGTCCCCATGTACTCTCCGGCTCCGGACATGGAGCCGGACCGGACGTCGCTCGACGCCGGTTCCGGCGCCGATGAGACCTTGGGTCCCAATGTCCCTCCTCCTCCTTATTTTGAACCGGAGGAGGACCAGGAGGACTGGGAGGGGTCTGAGGACCCTCTGGCACAACAGTGTCAGTATGATGAGGACTGGGCAGAGGAACTAGGGGATGCCAGTGGTCTAGATACTTCCCCTGACACTGGCATGCTGTCTCCTCCCGTGGCTACGGAGGAGGGAGCCAATTTTGCAACGGTGTTGCGTAGGGCAGCTGGAGCCTTACATCTCCGACTCCCTACTGTGGCGGTCAAGACTAATCTCTTGACAGAAGTGCTTCAGCCGGCGGCCTCCTCCTTGGAGACTGTGCTGCCGTTCAACGATGCACTCACTGACGTTCTTTGGGCGCCTGGTCCAAGCCCAACACAGGGGCTCATGTGGATAGGAACGTGTCCCGACGCCATCGCCCAGCTCCGGGCGACCCCTTGTTTCTCTCTGTCCACCCCACTCCTGAGAGCTTGGTTGTCCAAGCCTCGGCTTCCCAAACCGCCTTCCCTACCGCCCTCTGGATAGGGAATCCAAACGCCTGGATCAATTTGGGAAGAAGGGTTTTTCTTCCTCCAGTGCTGGCTTGCGGTCCATCAACACCGCTTGTCTTTTGGGCCGATATACCCACTCCTTGTGGGATTCGGTGGCGACTGTTTTGCCCCAGTGTTTTGAAGAGGTCCAGACACTGCTTACCCGCGCCATTGCGGAAGGTAGGGATGCGGCCAAATACACCATACGTTGTGGCCTTGATACCGCCGACTCGCTGGGCAGATCTATTGCAACGACGGTGGCGCTGCGTCGCCACGCCTGGCTGAGAACCACTGGTTTTTCGGGTGATGTCCAGAATACACTCATGGACATGCCCTTTGATGGAGTCGGTCTTTTTGGTTCCAAAGCAGACCATGCGTTGGAGCGTTTTAAGGACTCACGGGCTACTGCCAAGTCCCTGGGCCTTTCTGCTACACGCCCTCCGCTAACTTCTGCTTTTCGCCCCTATCGTGGCCACGGAAGGGGCGCCCAGTCATGTCAGCAGCCCAGCCACCGGCCCGCGCAGCAGGCGTCTTCGCGTGGCCGAGGACGTGGATACCGCCGTGGCGGTTCGGGCAACCAGCGTGCGGGTCAGGCCACCACCTCCAACCCGTCCGCGGCCTTCAAGCCCTCCTAGTCCCTCCTTTCAGGTGCACAGCACGCCAGTAGGGGGCAGGGTCCGCCATCACCTTCACCACTGGCGTCCCATCACCTCGGACAGGTGGGTCTTGGACATTGTCCGAAGGGGCTACTCCCTCCCCTTCGAGACCACCCCCCAGCCATGCCACCTCAATTCCACCGCATGTCAGGGGATCACTTGGTACTTCTGCAGAAGGAAGTCACGGCCCTCTTGGCCAAGAGGGCCATCGAGCATGTTCCGACCCCAGAAGTAGGACGTGGTTGCTACTCCCACTACTTCCTGGTGCCCAAAAAGGACAAGGAGGACATGCGTCCTATCTTGGACCTCCGGAACGTCAATCGCTTCCTCCGGAAGGAGAAGTTCAAGATGCTCACCCTAGCTCAGGTCTTGACTGCCCTCGACCCTGGAGACTGGTTGGTAGCGTTGGACTTGCAGGACGCCTATTTCCACATCCCCGTCCCTGCCGGCCCACCGGCATTACCTTCGGTTCACGGTAGGCCTCGAGCATTTTCAGTTCACTGTGCTCCCTTTGGCCTTACCAGTGCCCCTCGGGTGTTCACGAAAGTGATGGCGGTGGTCGCAGCTCATCTGCGCCGGGCAGGGGTTTCAGTCTTCCCCTACCTCGACGACTGGCTGCTGAAGGCGGGCTCGCCCCAGGCAGTCGTCTCCCACCTCCAGACTACGGCCGAACTCCTGCACTCGATGGGGTTCTCCATCAATGTGCCGAAGTCGCATCTGATTCCTTCTCCACAGCTCCTTTTCATCGGAGCAGTTCTGGACACGACGCAGTTTCGGGCCTATCCTCCCGAACGGCGAGTCCGGGATATTCAGGCTATGATTCCGATCTTTCAGCCTTTATCCTGGGTTTTGGTACGGATGACCCTGAGGCTGCTGGGCCTCATGGCCTCCTGCATCCTGCTGGTCAATCATGCCAGATGGCATATGCGGGCTCTGCAGTGGGACCTGAAGTTCCAGTGGGCGCAGCACCGGGGCAACCTGTCCGATCACGTCCAGATCTCGGAGGGGACTGCAAAACAGTTGCAGTGGTGGCTCTCGAACCGGCAATGGGTCATGGGCAGATCCCTCTCCCTTCCCCAGCCAGAGCACACAGTTGTGACGGACGCGTCCCTTCTGGGATGGGGCGGTCACATGGGAGAGGCAGAGATCAGAGGCCTCTGGTCTCCGGCGGAGTCCCGGCTCCATATCAACCTTCTGGAGCTCCGGGCAATCCGACTTGCACTCAAGGCATTCCTTCCCTCTGTCAAAGGGAAGGTAGTGCAGGTGTTCACAAACAAAACACCACCGCCATGTGGTACTGCAACAAACAGGGCGGGGTGGGGTCGTGGACCCTCTGTCAGGAGGCTCTGCGCCTCTGGACATGGCTGGAACATCAGGGCATGTTCCTGATGGTTCAACACCTGGCAGGTTCCCTGAACGCCAGGGCGGACGAACTCAGCCACAGGTGCATGATGGATCACGAATGGCGTCTTAACTCGGAAGTGGCGCAAGGACTCTTTCTACAATGGGGAGAGCCTTGGTTAGATCTATTTGCCACCGAAGAGAATGCGCAATGTCATCAGTTCTGCACGTTGGAATTTCCAAGGCGGCACTCGCTCGGCGACGCTTTTCGTCGCGAGTGGAGTTGCGGTCTGTTGTACGCCTTTCCGCCTATACCACTTCTACCCAGAGTGTTGAAGAAGATTCGGCACGACCGGGCCCAAGTTATCCTTGTGGCTCCGGACTGGGCTCGAAGAGTTTGGTATCCCGAGCTACTCAGTATGAGCGTAGATCCCCCGATCCGTCTGCCTCTTCAGGAGGATCTTCTGTCGCAGCAGCAGGGGACGGTCCTCCACCCGAACCTGTCCAGTCTACACCTGCTTGCGTGGAGATTGAGCGGCGGCAGTTGATTCCTTTCGACTTGCCTCCCGAAGTTTGTGATGTGATTCTGGCAGCCAGGCGTCCCTCCACTAAGGTGGTATACGCCTGCAGGTGGAACAAATTTGTGGCATGGTGCACAGCAAAGGCTGTGAATCCCCTTTCTGCCCCTCTTTCTGAGGTCCTTCTGTTCCTTCTTTCTCTGGCCCAACAGGGTTCTGCCCTGGGTACCATCAAGGGTTATCTTTGTGCTATCTCGGCCTTCCTCAGGCTCCCTGATCAGCCCTCCCTTTTCAAGTCCCCTGTTGTTAACAGGTTCTTAAAAGGCATTACACACCTCTTCCCTCCTGTTCCGTTTGTAATGCCTCAGTGGGACTTGAACTTGGTTCTTACCTTTTTAATGTGCGCTCCCTTTGAGCCTCTACATAACTGTCCTCTTCGTCTTCTGACTCTGAAGACAGCCTTTCTGGTGGCCATCACCTCCGCTCGGCGGGTGAGTGAGCTCCAGGCTCTATCTTGCAAACCTCCCTTTCTGTCTGTTCATCCAGACAAGGTTGTTCTTAGGACGCGTCCGTCCTTCTTGCCAAAGGTGGTTACTGCCTTCCACATTGGGCAGACCATCACTTTGCCTACCTTCTTTCCGCCTCCTTCCAGAGAGGAAGAGAGGCTCCACCGTCTGGACCCAAAACGTGCGCTCTCCTTCTATATCGACCGCACAAAACACTTCCGGGTGGATGACCAGCTCTTTGTTGGCTACGTGAGCGCCAAAAAAGGTTGGGCGGTGCACAAACGAACCATCTCCCGCTGGGTTACCTTGTGCATCAAGGCCTGCTATTCTTTGGCTAAGAAGGAGCCTCCTGTTGGGCTGCGTGCCCATTCCACCAGGGCAACGGCTGCTATCACGGCCTTGGGCCGCGGTGTTCCGCTGCCGGTTATCTGTCAGGCAGCTACGTGGGCCTCGCTGCACACGTTTACAAAGCATTACTGCCTTGACAGTCAGGTCCGGAGGGACGGCTTCTTTGGCCGTTCTGTCCTCCAGGACTTCCTTGTCTGATCTTTGTTCGCAGACCCACCACCGGGGTTGGTATTGCTGGGGTATCTATTCTAAGGTAAGGAATCTGTCACTAACGTGTCTCTTTCAGATGCACAAGTTACTAACTTGTGTAACGATATATCTGTAAGAGACAGTAGTTAGTGACAGATTCCTTACCGCCCCACCGATCCTCCCCGTTCTGCGAACTGATTTCTAGGGTTAAGGACATCCCTTTCAGGGCCCTAGTATTTTTCAGACACCTATGTCAGCTTCTTGCATGGCTCTGCGTTCCTGGCGCGGAAAGTCGTGTACAGAACTGACGTCAGCGCGCAGGGGCGGCGTCTAAGTACTGCCCGCGACGTCATCCCGGCGATCACGACGCCGACGACGGACGCGGAGCCGCACGACGCCGCCTACCGACGCGCAAGGGTACTGCTACGCAAAAACTTTCCGGATCCAGCCTGACGCCTGGGGATATTCTAAGGTAAGGAATCTGTCACTAACTACGGTCTCTTACAGATATATCGTTACACAAGTTAGTAACTTGTGCATTAGGATTAATGATAAAATGTGTCCCACTGCAGTCATACCCTCAACTAAAGATAAGAAGGCTTTCTCCTTGTTAAGCACCACAACTAACAAACCAACTCCCCTTATATTTTCCAGGCGAAAGTTTTCTCTATGTTTTGATAGATAAAAAGCAACTGCATTGTTTGCTTTAGAAGTCATCACTGGTTTGAGTGGCTAGTAAGTGAAAAACACAGAGGACTTAAGGGTTCTACTTACTCCCCACTTCCTCACTGGCTGATTCCCTCTGTGCAGTGAGAATGTGCTTTCCCTGTATGATGTCATTACTATGCACCTCTTCTAGTCTCCAAGTTGGGGGTGGGATGGTTCCTCACGCAGCCCTGTTCTTTCTGGGAAGTTAAAACCATACCAATTTATTCGGTTAAATGTGGTGCCCACTGTTTGGGAAAGGCGGAGGCGAGGGGACACTGCTATCGCTGGATAAGTGAGTGCCTGATTTATTTCCATGCCATTTCATCTTTAAAGTTATTCTGACAGTGGCTGTGCTTGGGGCATGTGAGCCTAGGGACCATTGGAAGGATTCGGTCTAGGTGTTTGTGGCCGTGGCTAAGAGCTTTGTGGCTGGAAAGGGTAAATGTCAGTCAGCTGTTGTGTAGAATCTTTGCTACAGTCCTGGCGCTCACAGCAGCGGTCTTAGTTTCGTGGCTCCGATTCTGGGCCGCCTTCTCCCCCGGGTGCAGGAGAGGGGTTGGAAAAGGGCAACGAACCTAACCCGCCGGTGAGGCAGCGATGAAGAGCTGTGTCCCCACAGGCCCAGTTTCGGGTGTCCTGACGACAATTTACTGCGGAGCTTTGGCTTGGAGGGCTGAGGGCAGCGTTAATGCGAATCACCTTGAGTCAGCAAAGCTGCAGATTGGACAATTAATTGGGGCCTGCCTCTCCCCATACCTCATGCCAGAGCCGTAGCGCAGGCCTCTCCAGCAACTGTGGCGCAGTGGGCCCCCCTCTTTCAGTGTAACACCCTTCAGCCCAAGGCTATGGCTATCTATGAGAAAGGGGTGTCGGGGCCCCCTCACCACATTCTGTAGGTGGGGAGGCAACATTTTGTGTTACACTGCTGCCTCATGCTAGGGACCCAGGGGGCAGTAGCTATGAGGAGCTGAGCAGGTGCATGTACACGTGCACCGGGACCCAGGGGTCTGAGTGGCCTTATGCATCTCAATTATTCCTGCTTGACTGGTAGCAGAGGCCCATGGCACCCTCACTACACCGCTGCAGGGAACAGCCAATGAGGAGCGCGTGCAATATGGAAGTCAAGTGAAAGTAGTCAGGGGTAGCAGCTGCTATCCCTACGTTGCCATTTGGTGCTCTTGGCACTTCCCGTGCTACCCCTGGGCCCCGAGGTCAAGAAGGCATTGACTGAAACAGAAAGGAATCACAGCCATAAGGCCCTCATTACTAGTTGACCAGATGTAGGTGCAGCGATAGTGGGGGAGGGTGCATCCCCGGTTCTGGACTGATTTCAGCATCTAAATATGGGGATTACAAGTTGTTTACCTAGAATGGGGGAAAACTAAGCACCCAGA
The DNA here is from genome assembly GCA_963921515.1 of Calotriton arnoldi. NCBI lineage: Eukaryota > Metazoa > Chordata > Amphibia > Caudata > Salamandridae > Calotriton > Calotriton arnoldi. The sequence continues at coordinate 1,222,986 of CAWUFW010003582.1, read as the reverse complement.
AATGCTTCGCCCAATTTCACGTGTTTCCCCCTTCCGGTGGAAATAGACCCAAATCTGCGCCCACCTACCGGCAGCTTTGAGCAGGTGGTGAATGGGTACCGGGGCTATTTTGAGGGTTATGGTGGCCAGGAGTGCAGTAGGTGAGGGGGAGACCTGGGGAAAGTAGTTGCTACTCCCAGCCGCGGCTCGCAGTACTCGCGGGGGGGGGCCGAGGGAGAATACAAAATTTAGCAAACTTACCTGACCGCCTCTGCTCCTGGTCCGCGTTGCAGCAATGGCGCCTCTTCGATCAGGAGTGGAGTGGCAACCCCTCAGCCAATCCTGGCGCTGCTGCAGCGCCAGGATTGGCTGAGGGCACGGTTACTCTTCGCTCGCCGCCTGCCCATTAGGAGACCGAGGGGCTCCTAATGGGCATGCGCAGCCAGTGGAAACACAAGTGCGCATGATTGGGCACGGGCGAAAAATTCGCTCACCTTCCCCACTTATGCGCACTTGTGCTGCTGCCTGTCCCTGGCTGGTCTGCAATGCACGTCAGTCAACATGACGCCGGACCGCCCACCCCTTCAGACTCTGAAGGGGGTGGGCGGTCCGACGTCATGCTGACTGACATGATTGTCAGACTCAGTTCTCCCTCGGTGACGGCATCTCTGAACTTAAGTAAACTAAGTTCAGAGATGCCGAGGGAGCTGCGGGCACGGGCGGGGGGGCAACGCCCCAATGGACGCACCGCCACTGCTCAAGTACCGACATTATTTGCCATCTCTATGGCTGAAACATCGTTTGGCAGTATCCATCTTCTTTGACACTGAAATGCATCAGCACACATCAAGTCACCATTGTAGGTTCATGAACCTTTAGACACTGCACATATAAGCTGTTTAGTGCAACACTGGTTTTCCATTGCATCTGTGTTTGGCACACACAAAATCTTTTAATGTGTTGAGTAGATCAGTTAAGTAATTTAAAACCTTTTGTTTCTTGTGATCTGGGCTGAGGGGTAAGTATGGCAAGACCAGTTAATATTTTTGGTTTAGGCGTGCATTGTGCTTGAAAGAAAGATCAGAGGAAGAATCTCTTGAGAGAGTGTTCAGTTGAATTGCTTTGTGGGACTTGAGGGATTGTGATCTAATCACAGTGGAATATTGGGGCGTCACAAGCTTTTCATTTTGGATAAAGTACTCCTTTTCAGTGTTGCTTGTGGAATTTGATTGCTATTTCACAAGGGTCACTTTTTGGAGTGTCGCTCGGAACATAATGTTCTTGTTGCACACCATATGATTTGTTTAAAGAAAAACATAAAATTAGGAATGGTTTTAATCGAGAATATTATATGATTGCATTTGCTGAATTGATTGATATTAATAGCGACAAGTCATGTATTTTTATTTTTTTATTTTTCAGGGGCATCATGGATAAGCTGGGGTTTTGTAAAAGGAGCAGAATATACTGGAAAAGCTATTCACAAAGGGGCTTCAAAACTAAGGGAGCACATTCAACCAGATGAAAATCCCACCGAAGTAAGCCCAACTGTTGCAAAGGGATTAAATGTGGCAAAGCAAGCAACTGGCGGAGCGGTGAAAGTTAGCCAATTCTTGGGTAACAACATTTTATATTTGTCATTAAAAGTGGAAATAAAGATGTGAGCAGAGTTGTTGTAAATGTCAGTTACATATGAGTGTGGCTAAGTGATTAAAAATCAAACTTTGTGTTTGCCAATCTGTGGCAAACTTGATACTGTTTCCTCTCAAAATATTGTATTAGCAGTAGAGATGCTCTCAATGACTTTTTCTATAAAACATCTACCTGTCTTATTTTTCAAACTACAACTATTACCTAAACACTACCCAAAAAGTATTTTCCATTTTTTCAATAAGGCTTATTAATAAACATAGTACGGTCTCTTCTTATCTTTTTTGCATTTGTTTGCATTCTTTTACTGCCACGCTTCAGGAAAACATATAGAAATCATGAGACAACCTACCCATACTACCTACAGCTCCCACGACACAATAGTTTGCTTAGGCTGGCCAGTCAGCACAAGCATGCTGCTCCGGTGCCATACGTGTTCCACTGGCTTTTCGGGTGATATTCAGGCATCTCTCATGGATATGCCTTTCCACGGGTCTCACATTTTTTATGATAAGGCTGACTTTGTCCTCAAGCGTTTTTAAAGAAAGCAGAACAACTGTATCCACAACATTTTTTGCCCCTTTCAACGGGGTTTTGCCTTCAGGCACTGTCAGGCCCACTATCCCAACAACAGGTACCCCAGTCCTTTCAGGGTCTGGGTAGGGGATCTAGCAGGTAAGCTCAGGCCAACAAGGGCAAGAAACATCGCAGCCTTTACGGTAGTAGCCTTCGAGATGCTTTTGTTTACCCTTAGCAGAACATGACCACCCTGTGGGAGGCAAGATCTCTCGTTTTCTCCATGGATGGAAAGCAGTAACATCCAACAGGTGGGTTCTACTGATAGTCCAAAGGGGCTATGCCTTGTCATTCCTTTCCGTCTAACTGCCTATTACACATACTTCAGAGCAGCTTTTGGAGGACCAGTTCTCCATTTTTCTGCAGTAAGTCCAGGCTCTTCTGGAGAAAGGAGCCATAGAGCGGGTCCTAGCTTCGGTAATCAGAACTGGGTGCTGCTCCCACTATTACATAATGCAGAAGATGGGCATAGACATTGCCTCTATTTTAAATCTTCAACCCCTCAACCTCTTTTCGCGGAAGGAAAGTTCAAGATGTGCACACTGGTTCTTTCTGTCCAGGAGACTGGATGGTGGTGTTGCATCTGCAGAATTCCTATTTCCATGTCCTCTTACAGTAGGTCCACAGACTCTACCTGTGGTTCAAGGTGGGCCACAAGCATTTTCAGTTTGCTGTGCTCCCTTTTTGCCTCACCAGTGACCCTCTGGTGTTCACGAAGGTGATGGCAGGGTTCACAACGCATCTTTGGAGGTTGGGGGTACCAGTCTTCCCCTACCTCAGCGACTCTTTTGAAGGCAGGCTTGCCACAGTCAGTCGTAAACCACCTCCAGATGACAGCGAACCTCCTTACATTGTTGGGGTTCACAGTCAATGTGCCAAAGTCATACATGATACCTTTGCACACAATCCCTTTAATTGAAATCATCCTGGATATGTTGCATTTTCCATCCTTCCCTCCAGAACGAGTCCAGGATAATCGGTATGATCCCGATGTTTATGCCTCAGTCCTTGGTCTCAATAAGGATGGCTCTGAGGCTTCTGGAATTGTTGGCCTCCTGTATACTACTCGTCAGTCATGCCAATTGGAATATGCGGGCTATGCAATGCAATCTGAAGTTCTAGTGGGTTCAGCACCTGGAGAACCTGTCACATTCTATCTCAGGTTCTTTTGGAGACTGCAAAAGATCTGCAGTGGTGGCTTCTCGACTGCAGCTGGACCAGCGGCAGACTCCTCTCCCTGTACCACCCAGAGCTGATGTCACTGCTGGGGAGGTCAAGTGGGAAAGGTGCAGATAGACACCTGCATTCAGTTCAGCCTGCTGGAGTTGCAGGCCATTCACTTAGTATTGAATGCTTTACTGATATCCATGCTAGCTCAGGTCCTCTCGGACAAAACCACACTCGTGTGGAGTGGAGTGGTGTCCTGGATTCTGTGCCAAGAGGCCCTGCACCTTCGGTCCTGGCTGAATCATAAGGGCATCTCCCTTATCATACACAACTTTACGTGATATTTAAATACCAGGGTGGGTGAACTCAGTTGACAATGCCTAGTAAATCACAAATGGCAACTCCACCCAGAGGTGGCTGAGGCCATCTTATTTATTTTTTTAACTTCTTTTTATTAGCATTTTCACCAGGAACAACAACAGCTTGTTACATAGCACTGAGGACTGAGCAAATTACAATTTGTTCACATCTCTAGAGCAGTATACCTATTGTTTTTTGTTTCCACCTTTACAGCTCCCAACATGATGTTATAATCTGATCCCAGGTAAGATTGTCGCCAATGTAACCCTATATGGTAGCCCATTGAAGGTGTCTCCCAGTGAGGGCAGTCGGTCAGTAGAGCCCTGAAGTCTACGGAGCTTTACTGTCAAGTATCTGTTGTTTGTGAGTTCAGAAGTAAGTACGACCTTACTGGCTCCCATATATCTAGGGGTCTAGAGCTTGTTGGCAGTAGTTCTGACTATGTGGTTAGCTGTTCCTGGCAGTTTGTCATGTCGAAGACACAAGTTCTCGTAAGGCGCCACACTTTTTATTGTTTTAACTACTTTTAAACCTGTATTTTAGCATTTCTTTTGCACTATTTACATACACAAGGAAGCTCACTATTAAAACGTTGATTGCCCTACTTACCTGCATTGAATTTCTCACTCTCCGGTCCGCCACGGGTGATCCCGATTGAGCAAAGAGAGTGCCTCTTTCATTCTTTGGAGATTTGCGATGACGGCCGCCATCCTAGGGGTGGTGGTGACGATCTAGCTTCTTCTGCATTTCTGGGGGGTAGCATATTTAATCCTGGGAAATCGGATGCGCAGCAGACGCGCCGCTGGAGCGCCTAAGGCAAGCCCGTCTGCGCCAGACCGCGCTGAGCGCCAGGGATGCTGCCCAATCTTCCACTCACCCTAGGGAACGCCAGTTATACTCTGGTAAAGACCTGCACAGACTAAATACTCTTGCAGCAAACCGGTGCAAAGATTTTATTTGCCTAGATCTCAGTAAGCTAGCCGCAAAGACAGCAGAAAAATGTCCCAACTGTGGCTTCCTCTTTCAGCCAGAACTGACACCCCATATATCTTTCCCATCCAACGTGCCATCCGTGCTAAAAGTTACTAGCAAAATTCGGTGCGCTCTCATTAACTCCCGGTCTCTGCCTAAACATAGGCTAGACATCGCTGAGTTGATTGAGGCTCAGCAATTAGACATACTTTTTATCACCGAAACCTGGGGTGATAAGACGGCAGGACCAGACTTCTGCCAGGCTGTCCCTCAGGGTTTCATGGTATTTAGACACGATAGAACTGAGAAAAAAGGAGGTGGAATTGCGCTGATTTACCACGACTCCTATAAAGCGTCCTTTGAGCCCATACCCAGCCCAGACTGTGAAGCCTTTTCTTTTAACTTAAAAATAGCCAATTGCTTTGCTTTCAAAGGGGTCTTACTTTATCGCCCACCAGGAAGGAAAACTGGATTTTTAAACACAATTTAATCCCTGCTTGAAATTCATGCTTTAGAGAAATCAATCCATCTTCAGGGCGATTTTAATTTTCATCTCGAAGATGGCTTGGACTCAAACACTGTCACACTAACTGATCTCATGACTATGGCAGGGTTAAACCAAATAGTTACAGGCCCTACACACCAAGCTGGGCATACCCTTGATGGTATCTTTACCAATAGCAAATTCATTACGATTAAGGAAATTCTGCCTTTAATATGGACAGATCATTCAGCTATTATTTTTGAGTTGCATGATCCTTTTACGGAGAAGGTCACCTGCCCAAAGCACCCTACCAGGATCTACCGTAGTTGGAAACAGGTTGACAGCAACATGCTCAATGATCAACTGTCTAAAACTCAAAATAAACTTCCGGAAGACATGAAAGTAGCTTCACTTCAATTCAATAATTGGCTCTCATACGCGGCTGATAAGATAGCCCCTTATAAAAAAGCCTCAGACAAAAGAAAATCACCCACGGCTCCTTGGTTTTCGGAAACCCTCAGAGCAAAGAAACAAGAGTGTAGACGACAGGAAAGACGCTGGAGAAATCATTATAATGCCCGCGAACTCGCCATCTACAAATCTCTATTGGCTGAATATAAAAGCCTGATAATGACAGAGAAGCGCTCCTATATCGCTAAACAAATTGAGGAGGCCAAAAATTCTACTAGGGAACTTTTTCATGTAGTCTCTAAATTGTCTGGACCATTAGAAACAAATACAACTGAGCCATCACAAGAGTTTTGTAACTCCTTAGCGCAACATTTTTTGAAGAAAGTGGAGCATATATATATTATATTTGATACTAATACTCGCACAGATAAAAGCATCGTAGCCAATGTTGGCTCTTCTGCTGACACAATTTTTTCTGAATTTAAACCAATTACTAACGAGAAGATCACCACTCTTATTCAGCTGGCCAAATCAGGTTCCCCCTACGACCCGCTTCCCCCACTGTGTTTAAGCAAGCCCCTGAGACGCTGGCTCCCAGTCTTACCACCATTTTCAATTCCATGTTTGCTCAGGGTGTATTTCCTACTACTTGAAAAAAGGCCTCTATTTTGACATTACTAAAAAAAAACAATCTTGATCCCACGGAACCGAATAACTACAGACCTATTTCCCGCCTTCCTCTCCCTGCAAAACTAGTGGAAAAAGTAATGAATGAACAGCTAACACACTATCTGCATCTCAATAACTGTCTGGATGAAACACAGTTTGGATTCAGGGCAGAACACAGCACGGAATCAGCCCTGGTTAAAGCCACAGACGAAATTAGAACAGTTCTGGATACAGGGGGAGCTGCTGCTAAAAACCTTGGCGTGATCATTGACAATAAACTGAACTTTGAGGCACAGGTTGATGCCGTTTCCTCATCGAGTTTTTTCTTGCTTAAAATAATCCAAAAAAATACAACCTTTTATCCCCGCAGACAGCAGGAAAACGGTGATTACCTCACTGATTCTTGCCAAAACTAGACTATTGTAATGGTCTCTATCTTGATGTGCCTGAGAAACAACTCAATAAGTTGCAAATGATCCAGAATGTGGCCGCCAGGCTTTTGCTGGGAATCCCTAAGTAGCACTCAGCCTGGAAACATTTGCAAAAGCTGCACTAGCTCCCGGTCAAGAGCCGTTTTATCTTTAAGGTCCTTTGCACTACCTATAAGGCACTTCACGATTCTGGTCCTAAATTCCTGAGACGCCTATTATATTGGTATGTCCCTAAAAGGCATCTGCGCTCAGAAGGAGCTAAATTGTTAGCAATTCCGAGATTTTCAAAGCCAGTTGGGGTGGTAGAAGCTTTAGAGTGGCAGCCCCCAAACTCTGGAATGAACTTCCCTTCTCCATTAGAGCACTTCCAACCTTGTTTGCTTTCAGGAAGGCCCTGAAAACCTGGCTGTTTAATAAATAGAGATCCTTGCCTTATATGAACTTGCTTCTCCAGATCTCAGCGCCAAGACACCTCTGGGTATTTGTGCGCTTAATAAATATATTAACATAACATAACATTCCTTGAACTTTGGGGCTCTGCCACGCCCTCATCGACATGCCACCCTGCTTTTGGTCAACAACAACCCAAGGGCAACAGATCTTCTAATGGCTGCCTCTACTCCCTCCGTATATCCGAGTATTGCTATTAGCGGGGTTAGGTTGAGCTGCGTTCCCACCATCTGAGATAGGGCCCCGTCAATCTCACTCCTGAATTTAAAAACTAGTCTGCATGTCCAGGCCAGGAGAATGAAGTCTGCCCGCATCTGTCGCATCTATCATTTGTTCTCAGCTTGAACTGATACAGGCGCGCTGGGGAATAATACATCCTGTACAGGAATTTGAAGTGGATAATCCTTAATCTACTGCTAGCGGTGATCCTTTCTGTCTGTTGTCAGCAATATACCCACTTTTTGTCTTCAAGTGGATGATCTAACTCTACCTCCCAACCTTGTCTGGCCTCGCTTTTTTTTTCAACTTGAAGAGTGAGGGTGGTGCGATATAATCTCAATACTATATGCGAGTAACTGGTGGTTTGAAGGAGATTGTGTAGTGGGAGTTGTGTGGGTGGTTCCTCCGGAAAACGCTGAGGTGGCTGCCGTGAAATCTTGCCATATGTATAAGAAGCGATACAAAAGGGGATGATGGACGGAACGTTTGAGCCAATCAAACACTCACCCCCAGTCAACTGATCTGGGTTTAATCCATCATCATTCTTTAGCTCACTCCACCACCCCAGTTCAGACATGGCCATATGCAAATCAGTCTGACCCTGTGCCTCATGGGAACAGTCCAGCCCGAACTGCCAAGCCATGTCTTCCCTGGACCGGAAACAAGCATCCTAGGACCGGTTTCTGGCATTCCAGCCGTCATCAGCCAGGCTTGCTTGAATCCAGTGGCAAAGTGAGCAAGGGACCCACGTCTGGGCATACCCCCGCCAACTTAGGGCGAACAAAGCGATACAAAAGGGGATGATGGACGGAACGTTTGAGCCAATCAAACACTCACCCCCAGTCAACTGATCTGGGTTTAATCCATCATCATTCTTTAGCTCACTCCACCACCCCAGTTCAGACATGGCCATATGCAAATCAGTCTGACCCTGTGCCTCATGGGAACAGTCCAGCCCGAACTGCCAAGCCATGTCTTCCCTGGACCGGAAACAAGCATCCTAGGACCGGTTTCTGGCATTCCAGCCATCATCAGCCAGGCTTGCTTGAATCCAGTGGCAAAGTGAGCAAGGGACCCACGTCTGGGCATACCCCCGCCAACTTAGGGCGAACAAAGCGATACAAAAGGGGATGATGGACGGAACGCTTGAGCCAATCAAACACTCACCCCCAGTCAACTGATCTGGGTTTAATCCATCATCATTCTTTAGCTCACTCCACCACCCCAGTTCAGACATGGCCATATGCAAATCAGTCTGACCCTGTGCCTCATGGGAACAGTCCAGCCCGAACTGCCAAGCCATGTCTTCCCTGGACCGGAAACAAGCATCCTAGGACCGGTTTCTGGCATTCCAGCCGTCATCAGCCAGGCTTGCTTGAATCCAGTGGCAAAGTGAGCAAGGGACCCACGTCTGGGCATACCCCCGCCAACTTAGGGCAAACAAAGCGATACAAAAGGGGATGATGGACGGAACGTTTGAGCCAATCAAACACTCACCCCCAGTCAACTGATCTGGGTTTAATCCATCATCATTCTTTAGCTCACTCCACCACCCCAGTTCAGACATGGCCATATGCAAATCAGTCTGACCCTGTGCCTCATGGGAACAGTCCAGCCCGAACTGCCAAGCCATGTCTTCCCTGGACCGGAAACAAGCATCCTAGGACCGGTTTCTGGCATTCCAGCCGTCATCAGCCAGGCTTGCTTGAATCCAGTGGCAAAGTGAGCAAGGGACCCACGTCTGGGCATACCCCCGCCAACTTAGGGCGAACAAAGCGATACAAAAGGGGATGATGGACGGAACTTTTGAGCCAATCAAACACTCACCCCCAGTCAACTGATCTGGGTTTAATCCATCATCATTCTTTAGCTCACTCCACCACCCCAGTTCAGACATGGCCATATGCAAATCAGTCTGACCCTGTGCCTCATGGGAACAGTCCAGCCCGAACTGCCAAGCCATGTCTTCCCTGGACCGGAAACAAGCATCCTAGGACCGGTTTCTGGCATTCCAGCCGTCATCAGCCAGGCTTGCTTGAATCCAGTGGCAAAGTGAGCAAGGGACCCACGTCTGGGCATACCCCCGCCAACTTAGGGCGAACAAAGCGATACAAAAGGGGATGATGGACGGAACGTTTGAGCCAATCAAACACTCACCCCCAGTCAACTGATCTGGGTTTAATCCATCATCATTCTTTAGCTCACTCCACCACCCCAGTTCAGACATGGCCATATGCAAATCAGTCTGACCCTGTGCCTCATGGGAACAGTCCAGCCCGAACTGCCAAGCCATGTCTTCCCTGGACCGGAAACAAGCATCCTAGGACCGGTTTCTGGCATTCCAGCCGTCATCAGCCAGGCTTGCTTGAATCCAGTGGCAAAGTGAGCAAGGGACCCACGTCTGGGCATACCCCCGCCAACTTAGGGCGAACAAAGCGATACAAAAGGGGATGATGGACGGAACGTTTGAGCCAATCAAACACTCACCCCCAGTCAACTGATCTGGGTTTAATCCATCATCATTCTTTAGCTCACTCCACCACCCCAGTTCAGACATGGCCATATGCAAATCAGTCTGACCCTGTGCCTCATGGGAACAGTCCAGCCCGAACTGCCAAGCCATGTCTTCCCTGGACCGGAAACAAGCATCCTAGGACCGGTTTCTGGCATTCCAGCCGTCATCAGCCAGGCTTGCTTGAATCCAGTGGCAAAGTGAGCAAGGGACCCACGTCTGGGCATACCCCCGCCAACTTAGGGCGAACAAAGCGATACAAAAGGGATGATGGACGGAACGTTTGAGCCAATCAAACACTCACCCCCAGTCAACTGATCTGGGTTTAATCCATCATCATTCTTTAGCTCACTCCACCACCCCAGTTCAGACATGGCCATATGCAAATCAGTCTGACCCTGTGCCTCATGGGAACAGTCCAGCCCGAACTGCCAAGCCATGTCTTCCCTGGACCGGAAACAAGCATCCTAGGACCGGTTTCTGGCATTCCAGCCGTCATCAGCCAGGCTTGCTTGAATCCAGTGGCAAAGTGAGCAAGGGACCCACGTCTGGGCATACCCCCGCCAACTTAGGGCGAACAAAGCGATACAAAAGGGGATGATGGACGGAACGTTTGAGCTGGACTGTTCCCATGAGGCACAGGGTCAGACTGATTTGCATATGGCCATGTCTGAACTGGGGTGGTGGAGTGAGCTAAAGAATGATGATGGATTAAACCCAGATCAGTTGACTGGGGGTGAGTGTTTGATTGGCTCAAACGTTCCGTCCATCATCCCCTTTTGTATCGCTTTGGTCGCCCCTAAGTTGGCGGGGTATGCCCAGACGTGGGTCCCTTGCTCACTTTGCCACTGGATTCAAGCAAGCCTGGCTGATGACGGCTGAAATGCCAGAAACCGGTCCTAGGATGCTTGTTTCCGGTCCAGGGAAGACATGGCTTGGCAGTTCGGGCTGGACTGTTCCCATGAGGCACAGGGTCAGACTGATTTGCATATGGCCATGTCTGAACTGGGGTGGTGGAGTGAGCTAAAGAATGATGATGGATTAAACCCAGATCAGTTGACTGGGGTGAGTGTTTGATTGGCTCAAACGCTCCGTCCATCATCCCCTTTTGTATCGCTTTGGTCGCCCTAAGTTGGCGGGGTATGCCCAGACGTGGGTCCCTTGCTCATTTTGCCACTGGATTCAAGCAAGCCTGGCTGATGACGGCTGAAATGCCAGAAACCGGTCCTAGGATGCTTGTTTCCGGTCCAGGGAAGACATGGCTTGGCAGTTCGGGCTGGACTGTTCCCATGAGGCACAGGGTCAGACTGATTTGCATATGGCCATGTCTGAACTGGGGTGGTGGAGTGAGCTAAAGAATGATGATGGATTAAACCCAGATCAGTTGACTGGGGGTGAGTGTTTGATTGGCTCAAACGTTCCGTCCATCATCCCCCTTTTTGTATCCCCTTTTTGTATCGATATGTATAAGAAGAGCTCTTTGGGTGAGGGGGTGTGTCCATCAAAAAATTATTCCTTGCTCCGGAATCTCCCCTCATGGGATAGTTCCCCCCATGTGCGTTGTTGTAGCGTTGTAGCATCCGGCGACATATTATTTCATGTGTGACTGGGATATTGTGCTGGTAGGCCAGTGGCAGAGCGGGTGAGTACGTCATGGGTGCCTGTATTCTTTTTGAGAGTTTTTTCCATGCTGCGTTTGTACACGCAACCGTAGAATCCTCTCCCCTCGACGTTTCACGGTCCGTCCCAAAGAATCCGGTCATCGGTATATAACCCATGTACCCCTGCTCCACAGCGAGATGTGGCATGAAGGGCGAGGGGTGAAATCAATAAAGCGCATATAGTCATTGTGCACTGAGATAATATAGCTCTGGATCCGGAGACTCAAACCCCACTTTGGTGAAGGGTAATGTAAGGGTGTCCCACTTGACTCTAGGCTGTTGCCCTCCCCATGCTAGTCGTATCAGTTAGCTTCTCAGATTTTTGAAAAAGTAGTGCCCCGGGTGGTAGGGGATATTTAAGAAGATACACAGCAGGTGGGGTAGGATCACCATTTTCATTAACGCAATGCGTCCTGCAAGTGACAGAGGTATGGTGATCCAGCGGGTGATGGAGTCTGTCAGGTTGTCCAACACCCTCACGTAGTTGGCTCTCAATAGGTTCTCTCTGTTTCTGGTAATGACGATCCCTAGATATTTAAGTTCCGACTCACACCATGTCAATGGGTATTCCGGCGTCACAGGGGTGCTGTTGGGGTGAGTGGAAAGATCTGGCTTTTCTCCCAATTTATTCTTATGCCTGAGAGCTCCTCAAATCTAATGAATTCCTGGAGTATTTTATTTAGGCTTGTGTGGGGATCTCTAAGGCTGAGGCCATCTTTGAGCGCCCAAGCTCGATCTGTTTGCCACTGCTGAGAACGCGCAGTGTCAACACTTTTTCTTGTTTGAGTTCCCAAGAAGGCTGTCTCCCGGAGATGCATTCTGGTTACAGTGGACCTCTGGATTCCTGTATGCCTTCCCGTTGCTACATTTCCTGCCCCAAGTTCCGAAGAAGATCGAGTATGAACAAGGCCAAAGTCATCTTAGTGAGCCCAAATTGGGCTGGGAGAGTCTGGTATCTGGAACTTAAAGGGTATGAGCATCTGTCTTACGAGCAGATTGCAGCTTCGAGAGGATCTTCTGTTTTAGCAGCAAGGCAGGGTCTTGCACCTGGGCCTAAGCAATCTATACATCCATGCGTGAAGATTGAGCGGCAGCAATTGACTGCATTCAATCTGCTTCCCTCACTGGCGGATGTCGTCCTGGCGGGCATGCAGCCTTCTATAAAATGTATTTACGCCTAGTGCTGGGGCAAGTTTGTGGCTTGATGTGCCAAAGGTAACCTGGTCCCATTGCAAACCAAACTGTCAGATATGTTACTATTTGTTCTGCCTATGGTCTAACAAGGACTTGCAGTGGGCACTGTTAAAAGTTACTTGTCGGCCTTTGTGTTTGCCGGACCCACTGTCCTTGTTTAAATCACCTTTGATACATTTTCTGAAATGTTTGGTCACATGTTCTCCCCCCCAAAAAAAAACCTTTTGTAATGCCACAGTGGGAGCTTAACCCTGAAGATGATTTTTCTCAGCACTGTAACATCAGCACATCGTTTGAGTGAACTTCAAGCTCCGTCAGTCTAGGCACCCTATACTCTTTCCAGACAAGATGTTCCTGAGGACTTTTCTCTCGAATGTTGTGACCTCTTTTCATGTCACTTTTCTGACTTTCTTTGCCCCACCTCAACCCTCGAAAGAGATGGGGAGAATCCATTGTTTGAACCTCAAAAGAGTGCTCAGCTTTTGGACGGTCAACTCTTTGTGGGGGTCTCTGGAGCCAAGAAAGGCAAGGCAGTGCAGAAGAGAGCTTTACCCAGGTGGGTGGTCTTTTGCATCAAGATCTGCTACACGACGGCAAAGAAGCAGCCTCCAGAAGGGTTGAAGGACCATTCCATCAGGTCCAAGGCTGCCACTAACACGTTGGCATGCAGAGTACCTGTCCTGGATAGCTGTCAGGAAGGAAGGTGGGCATCAGTACACACGTTCATTAGCCACTACTGCTGTGACAGCCAAGTCCAACGGGAAGCACATTTTAGCCATTTGGTCCTGCAAGACTTTTTGGTTTGACTCATTCCACAGACCAACCATCAGGGGAGGTACATCTTTGGTATCTATTCTCAAGGTGAGGAATCTGCAGGTAGAAGTATCCATCAGAAGAACAAGTTGTTCAACTTTGGTAACTCTTTCTGATGGGTACAATATTTAACTTCAGATTCCTCACCACCCTCCCTCCCCATTCTGTGCAATGGGTCCTTTTCCATCTAGAAGGGTCCAAAGTTAAAGATCTGCTCACTAGTACAATTGATTACTTTTGTGCTCCGCAATCAGGGTGCAAAAAATGTTAAAAAACATCAGTGCTCTTAGGTGGCAGCAATAAGCGCCTCCAGTTGTTACTTCTAGAATGATGCCGAGGTGACTCAGAAACACACAACGTCACTTATCAGCACGCTGGAGCAATGTGAAAAATCTTCCTGATCCAGTCTGGCAACTGGGGATAGTCTAAAATTGAGGAGTCTACTGATCTGCTAGAAAGATCTAGCTGCATATTCCTTACCTTTGAATTTCCTAGGCATCCGACTGGATCCGAAAGGTTTTTGTGTACCCCTGTGTGCCGAAAAGTGGCATCGATTGGCTCCGTGCAGCGGCGTCCGCACCGGAAGTGAGGTCCACATCACCTATATAGCCACCACCTTGACGTCTGTTTAATTTTCTTTTCGCACCAGTTAGCGCTGATTCGGAGAAAGAGCTACCCCTCTGTCGCTTTTTGACATAATTCTTTCAATGTTTCGTTGAATTCTTTTTTGAGGAATTTTTACTCCTGTTGTGTCGAGGGATGTCTTCGAGGAAGACCGGCTTTACAACGTGTGGTGCCAGTCATCGCACCATGTCTGTTCGTGTGTCTGTAGTGTCTTGAGCGTGACCACGACTCCAAGTCGTGCTCGTACTGCCGGGCCATGGCACCGAAGGCTTTGAGGGAGTGATCCCTGAAGCCGCTTGTGGCCTGGCAGGCGACCTGCGTTAATCTTGGTCCTGATCGAGAGGGAGGTCGCGGAACCACTCCAGGAGCCCCAAGTCTTCTTCCTCTCATTCCAGGTCATCTGGACATTCAGGGAAGAAGCATAAGAAGCCCAACATGTCTAAGCATGCTTCGACTTCTCCTTGTCCGTCAGCTGACATGATGAAGGAGCATTGATGTTCGATGCACGGTTCTTCAGAATCGTTGCCAGGGCCGACTCCGAGCCTCCCACCTTTTCTGGGAGCCAGAGCGACCCATGCTCAGGTAAAGGAATTTTGTGAGGCCATGCACCGCGTATTTAAGCATTCCAACTCCTACGGCACCCCTTCTTGCCCTGCAGGGTTGGAGGGGGCCCCATCGGGTTCTACACCGGCGGCTGTGGCTTCGATGGGCCCCCAGTGGATCCAGACCGGTGCCGGTCGTACCACATTGATCGACTCCAGTGCTCCTGATGCTGCTGGTGCCAAGCGGCGGCGCCAGCCCCACTTATATCCACAAATCCGACACTGAGCCGTAACGGCGTTGATCGTCGTGGATTCTGATACCCACAGGACTATTGTGTCCTAGGTCGGTGCCTGAGCCCTATTCTGAAGGGCTAGGCTTTGAGGAATAATGGGAGGGGTCACTGGACCGTTTAGAATACCAGAGTAGGAAGGCCAGGAAATGGACTGGTGTGAGGAACTTTTGGGGACGCCAGTGGTCTGGAGACATACCAGGGGCTCCTTTGAACAGGACAATTGCACCACCCTGCACTTGGGGACCTGAACTTTGTCACCCAACACACCACCCCTGAAAGCTTGGTGGTCCCAGCCTCTACATCCCATAACGCATTCCCTGCTGCAACCACAGACAGGGAATCCAAGAGGCTGGATAGTTTTGGGAAGAAGATGTTTTCTTCCTTCAGCCTTGTGTTGCGGTCAGTGAACACTGCATGCTTATTGGGTGTCTACTCCCACACTCTGTGGGAAACGGTTGCGCAAGTGCTGCCACAGTGCTGCCCGGAGGAGGCCCGGTCCGTTCTTTGCCAAGCGGTCAAGGATGGGAGAGATGCAGCGAAGTTCACTATTAGGTGTGGTTTGGATATGACTGACTCGCTGGACAGAGCAGGTTCAACAACGGTGGCACTTAGACGTCACGTGTGCCTGAAAAAATCTGGCTTTTCTGGGGATTTCCAGGCTTCTCTCATGGCATGCCCTTTGATGGCAGCCGTCTCTTTGGAGAGAAAGCAGACTTGGCGCTGGAGCGCTTTACGGAATCGGGGGGCTATGGCCAAATCCTTGGGCCTCTCAGTTGTCCCGCGTCAACCCCAGTCTGCTTATCGCTTCTTTCATGGCTACGGAAGGGGCTTTCAACCACGCCATCCTTATTCCAGCCACTGCTCCACGAAAGCGAGAATGCAGTTCATACCGACCCCGTGGGTCAAGTAGCCAGAGCTCTGCCACAACCACCAATCCCTCTGCAGCTCCAACCTCTAAGCCCTCCTAATCTTGCCCTACAAGATCATGGGCGTCCAGTGGGTGGCAAAATCAGTCATCATCTCAACCGCTGACAGTCCGTAACATCGAACAGGCGAGTTTTGCAGATCATTCGGAGGGGCTACTCCCTTCCCTTTGAATCCTCCTCTCCCCCTTTACCTCCATTTCTTTTTCCGCGCCAGTAAGCGCAGATCCGGTTAGAGCACGTACCTTAGTCACTTTTTGACTACCCTTTTTTGAGACTTTTGTCTCCTGTTAGCTTTGGTTTCCTTGGTGCACGTAGGGATGCGTGGATTTAAGTCTTGTGGGGCCTGCCGTCGCAATATGTCGGTGGCGGACCGCCACGATGTCTGCCTCTACTGCCTGGAGACCGACCACGACTCCCGGTCCTGTCGGGCCATGGCCCCGAAGGCCTTGAGGGAGCGGCACCGGAAGCTGCTGGAGGTCCGGCACTCGTCCCAGTGCCGTTCCCGGTCCCGGGGCCGTTCCAGGGAACGCTCGGGGGCCACAGTCATTGCTCCTCGGGCTCCAAGTCTTCACCCTCGGAAGATCATTTGTCCTTATTCCGCTAGGAAGTCACAGCTTTCTTTGCCAAGGGAGCCATAGAGAGGGTTCCGGTGTCAGAAGTAGGCAGTGGTTGCTATTCCTACTACTTTCTGATTCCCAAAAAGATCTATTTTAGATTTGAGAACCCTCAACCTCTTCCTCAAGAAGAAGTTCAAGATGCTCACATTGGCTCAGGTTTTGTCTGTCCTAGATCCAGGAGGCTGGGTGGTAGTGTTGGACTTGCAGGACGCTTATTCTCATATTCCCGTTCTGCCTATCCATCAGCGTTGCATGCAGGTTACGGTAGGCCACGAGCTTTTCCAATTCATTGTGCTCCATTCTGGCTTACCAGCGCCCCTCAAGTGTTCACCAAGGTGATGGCAGTGGTCGCAGCTGATCTGCGCAGATTAAGGGTGCCAATCTTCCCCTATATCGACGACTGACTTCTGAAGGCGGGCTCACCCCAGACTGTTGTCGCCCACCTCCATAATACGGTGAACCTTCTGCATTCATTGGGGTACACTATCAACATGCCAAAGTCACACCTGACTCCTGCTCAGATGCTCCCTATCATCTGAGCTGTTCTGGACACAGTGCAGTTTCAGGCTTATCCTCCCGAGCAGCGAGTCCAGAATGTTCAGGCTACGATACTGATGTTTCATCCTCTATCCTGTATTTCGGTGAGAATGACTCTGAGGCTGCTGGACCTCATGACCTTCTGCACCCTACTAGTAACACATGCCAGATGGCATATGCTTGCTCTGCAGTGGGACCTGAAGTTCCAGTAGGCGCAGCACAAAGGAAGTCTCTCTGACATTGTCCAGATCTCGGAGGGAACTTCAAAAGACCTGCAGTGGTGGCTAACAAAAACCGCCATTGGGTTAGAGGCAGACCCATCTCCCTTCCCCAACCAGATCTCACAGCAGTGACAGATGTATCTGAAAGAGACACGTTAGTGATAGATTCCTTACCTTAGAATATCCCCAGGCGTCAGACTAGATCCGGAAGGTTTTTCGCTAGCAGTACCCCTGCGCGTCAGTAGGTGGCGTTGTGCGGTTCCGCGTCCTTCGCTGGCGTCGTAAACGCCGAGATGACGTCACGGAGACTACTTAGGCGCCACCCATGCGCGCTGACGTCGGTTCTTTCTTTTTCCGCGCCAGTAAGCGCAGATCCGGTTAGAGCACGTACCTTAGTCACTTTTTGACTACCCTTTTTTGAGACTTTTGTCTCCTGTTAGCTTTGGTTTCCTTGGTGCACGTAGGGATGCCTGGATTTAAGTCTTGTGGGGCCTGCCGTCGCAATATGTCGGTGGCGGACCCCCACGATGTCTGCCTCTACTGCCTGGAGACCGACCACGACTCCCGGTCCTGTTGGGCCATGACCCCGAAGGCCTTGAGGGAGCGGCACCGGAAGCTGCTGGAGGTCAGGCACTCGTCCCAGCGCCGTTCCCGGGGCCGTTCCAGGGAACGCTCGCGGGGCCACAGTCATCGCTCCTCTGGCTCCAAGTCTTCACCCTCGGATTCGGGTAAGAGACTACACAAAAAGAAGTCGAAGAAGCGTGTTTGCTCTCCGACGTCCCCCCGTCGGTCCCCGGATGCGGACGAGGGGGACAGGGGCTTTGCCCCTGCGGCTCCTTCGGAGCTCGAGAGTCCCGCGGCATACCCACCTTACCCGGGTCCGTCGGCGACTCCCGCACAGGTGCAAGAGTTTCTTGCTACCATGGATTGCCTTTTTAGGCCTCGGGCTCCCGCCGGCGCGCCTTCGGGCCCCGCGGTCCCGTGTCAAGATCCTGTTGGGCCGCCGGTGGATCCAGCTTCGGCGCCACAGGATCCTGCGCCGTCGGCTCCTGCCACCGCGCCACATGGTCCATCGCTGCCGGCTCCGGCCCTAGCGCCACCCTCTGCTCCGCTTCCGGCGCCGCAGTGGGTGCCATTTGTCCCGCCCTTGCCCAGGTTCCAGGACCATTTTGCTCCTACCTGGAATCCGCATTGGGACACGGCGCCGGTCCGGCCTCGGCCGGCGCCGTTCTCGGCCCCGTTTCCGACGCCGTTTGTCCCTTCTCCGGCTCCTGCCCTGCCGCCACGGTCGGTGCCACATGCGGCGGAGGTGGAGGACGACTGGGAGGGGTCCAAGGAACCTCTTGCTCGTCAGTGTGACTCTGAGCAGGACTGGGCGGACGATTTGGGGGACGCCGGCGACCTCGACGTCTCTTCTGACCCGGGGTTTGCCTCTCCCCCGCCTACCATGGAGGAGGACGCCTCCTACACGATGGTGCTCCGTCGGGCAGCTGAGGTTCTCAACCTTGACCTCCCTACAGTGGCCCTCAAAACTAACCTCCTCACTGAGGTGCTCCAGACGGCGTCCACTTCGTCGGAGCCCCTGCTGCCATTTAATGACGCCCTCACTGACGTCTTGCTGGGCACTTGGTCGCGGCCCGCCACAGGGGCCCCTGTGGATAAGAACGTCGCCAGGCATCATCGCCCGGCGCCCGGTGACCCTGCCTTTCTGACCACTCATCCTACGCCCGAGAGTCTGGTCATCCAAGCTTCGACGTCCCAGAGTGCCTTTCCCACGGCTCCGCCGGATAAGGACTCTAAGAAGCTGGAACAGTTCGGCAAGCGGTTGTTCTCTTCGGCCAGCTTGGGGCTGCGGTCGGTGAACACTGCATGCCTATTGGGCCGCTATTCCCACGCGGTGTGGGATACAGTTGCACAGGTGTTGCCTCAGTGCCCTGAGGAGACCCAAGCTGTGCTGTCCCAAGCTGTTGCGGAGGGTAAAGATGCGGCTAAGTTCGCCATTCGGTGTGGTTTGGACACCGCGGACTCACTAGGTAGAGCGATTTCTACGACAGTGGCGCTTTGTCGCCATGCCTGGTTGAGGTCTACTGGGTTCTCGCCAGATGTCCAAAGCTCACTCATGGACATGCCCTTTGATGGCACTCGCCTGTTTGGCGATAAAGCCGACAGTGCGCTGGATCGTTTTAAGGACTCGCGGGCCATGGCCAAGTCCTTGGGTCTTTCCACGAGGAGCCCAGCCACTCCTGGTTTTCGTTCCTTTCGTGGGGCACGTTCCTTCAGCAAGCCTGTGCAGAACCAGCCTCAGCGGGGCCGCGGACGCCGTTTCCGCAGGGGCGAGTCTGGGAATCAGCGTGGGGGACAGTCCACCTCCGCCCCGCTGCTTCTACCGCCAAATCTTCCTAATCCGAGCTTTGTGGGGCACCCCACGCCAGTGGGTGGCAGGGTCCGCCATCATCTCCCCCACTGGCACGCTATCACATCGGACAAGTGGGTGTTGCAGATCATCCGCAAGGGTTACGCCCTTCTCTTTCAGTCCACCCCTCCAGCCATGCCACCTCAGTTCCACCGCATGTCGGGGGACCACTTGGCACTTCTCCTGCAGGAAGTCACGGCCCTCTTGGCCAAGGGGGCCATCGAGTGTGTTCCTGGGCCAGAAGTAGGGAGTGGTTGTTATTCCCACTACTTTCTGGTCCCCAAGAAGGACAAGGGGGGCTTGCGCCCCATCTTGGACCTCCGGAACGTCAATCGCTTTCTCCGGAAGGAGAAGTTCAAGATGCTGACTCTGGCTCAGGTCTTGGCTGCCCTCGACCCTGGAGACTGGATGGTAGCGTTGGACTTGCAGGACGCCTATTTTCACATCCCCGTCCTGCCGGCCCACCGGCGTTACCTGCGGTTCACGGTAGGCCAGGAGCATTTTCAGTTTGCTGTGCTCCCCTTCGGCCTTACCAGCGCCCCTCGGGTGTTCACAAAGGTGATGACGGTGGTCGCAGCTCATCTGCGCAGGTCAGGGGTGTCAGTCTTCCCCTACCTCGACGACTGGTTGTTGAAGGCGGGTTCGCCCCAGGCAGTCGTCACCCACCTTCAGACTACGGCCGACCTCCTACATTTGCTGGGGATATTCTAAGGTAAGGAATCTATCACTAACTAATGTCTCTTACAGATAAATCGTTACACAAGTAGTAACTTGTGCGTCACTCCTGGGATGGGGTGGCCATCTGGGAGAGATGGAGATCAGAAGACTGGTCTCCAGCGGGATCCGGACTCGGATGGAGACATCAACGTGCCGAAGTCGCACCTGAGCCCCTCTCAGAAGCTCCCCTTCATCGGAGCGGTTCTGGATTCGAGGCTGTTTCGGGTTTATCCTCCCGAGCAGCGAGTCCGGGATATTCAGGCTATGATTCCGATCATTCAGCCTCTATCCCGGGTGTCAGTCAGGATGACCCTCCGGCTCCTGGGCCTGATGGCCTCCTGCATCCTGCTGGTGCAACATGCCAGATGGCATATGCGGGCTCTGCAGTGGGACCTGAAGTTCCAGTGGGCACAGCATCAGGGCAACCTGTCCGATCTTGTCCAGATCTCGGAGGGCACTGCACGGCATTTGCAGTGGTGGCTCATGAATCGCGATTGGGTCAATGACAGATCCCTCTCCCTTCCCCAACCGGAGCACACAGTGGTGACGGATGCGTCCCTCCTGGGATGGGGTGGCCACTTGGGAGAGGCGGAGATCAGAGGCCTCTGGTCTCCGGCGGAGTCCCGGCTCCATATCAATCTTTTGGAGCTTCGGGCGATCCGGCTTGCACTGAAGGCATTCCTTCCCTCTGTCCGGGGAAGTGTAGTGCAGGTGTTCACGGACAACACCACCGCCATGTGGTATTGCAACAAACAGGGCGGGGTGGGGTCCTGGACCCTATGTCAGGAGGCTCTGCGCCTCTGGACATGGCTGGAACATCAAGGCATTACCTTGGTGGTTCAACACCTGGCAGGTTCTCTGAACGCCAGGGCGGACGAACTCAGCCGCCGGTGCTTGATGGATCACGAATGGCGTCTGAACTCGGACGTGGCGCAAGGTCTCTTTCTGCAGTGGGGAGAGCCTTGGTTAGATCTATTCGCCACCGAAGAGAACGCACAGTGTCATCAGTTCTGCGCGTTGGAATTTCCAAGGCAGCACTCGCTCGGCGACGCTTTTCGTTGTGTGTGGAGTTGCGGTCTGTTGTACGCCTTTCCGCCTATACCACTTCTGCCCAGACTGCTGAAGAAGATTCGGCGCGACCGGGCCAAAGTCATCCTTGTGGCTCCGGATTGGGCAAGAAGTTACTGGTATCCCGAGCTACTCAACATGGCAATCGATCCCCCGATCCGACTGCCTCTTCAGGAGGATCTTCTGTCGTAGCAACAGGGGACGGTCCTCCACCCGAACCTGTCCAGCCTCCACCTCCATGCGTGGAGATTGAGCGGCGACAGCTGATTCCATTTGACTTGCGTCCTGAAGTCTGTGATGTCATTCTGGCAGCCAGGCGTCCCTCCACTAAATCGGTATACGCCTGCAGGTGGAACAAATTTGTGGCATGGTGCACAGCTAAGTCTGTGGATCCCCTTTCTGCCCCTCTTTCTGAGGTCCTTCTGTTCCTACTCTCCTTGTCCCAGCAGGGCTCTGCTTTGGGCACTGTCGAAGGTTATCTTTCGGCCATCTCCGCCTTTCTCAGGCTTCCTGATCAGCCTTCTCTCTTTAAGTCCCCGGTTGTTAACCGTTTCCTCAAAGGCATGACATACACGTTTCCTCCTGTGCCTTTCATAATGCCTCAATGGGACTTAAATCTTGTCTTGACCTATCTGATGTGCGCTCCTTTTGAGCCCCTTCATCACTGTCCTTTACGTCTTCTTACTCTAAAGACGGCTTTCCTGGAAGCTATCACCTCTGCCAGAAGAGTGAGTGAGCTCCAGGCTCTTTCTTCTAAACCTCCTTTCCTTTCTGTTCATCCGGACAAGGTGGTTTTAAGGACCCGTCCTTCTTTCTTGCCAAAGGTTGTCACGCCCTTCCACATCAGGCAGACCATCACTTTGCCCACCTTCTTTCCGCCTCCGCATCCTTCAAAAGAGGAAGAGAGGCTCCATCGTCTGGACCCAAAACGTGCGCTCTCGTTCTATATAACGCGCACACAACAGTTCCGGGTGGATGACCAGCTCTTTGTTGGCTACGTGGGCGCCAAAAAAGGTCGGGCCGTGCACAAACGCACCATCTCTCAGTGGGTCGTTTTGTGCATCAAAGCCTGTTACTCGTTGGCTAAGAAGGAGCCTCATGTGGGGGCTGCGTGCCCATTCTACCAGGGCAACAGCAGCCACTACTGCCTTGGGACGCGGCGTTCCCTTGCAGGATATTTGTCAGGCAGCCACGTGGGCCTCGCTGCACACATTTACCAAGCATTACTGCCTTGACAGTCAAGTCCGGAGAGACGGCTTCTTTGGCCGTTCTGTTCTCCGTGACTTTCTGGTGTAATCTATTCGCAGACCCACCACCGGGGTTGGTATTGCTGGGGTATCTATTCTAAGGTAAGGAATCTATCACTAACGTGTCTCTTTCAGATGCACAAGTTACTACTTGTGTAACGATATATCTGTAAGAGACATTAGTTAGTGATAGATTCCTTACCGCCCCACCCATCCTCCCCGTTCTGCGAACT